>OZ025246.1:13344776-13944776 GCA_964019155.1 Osedax fenrisi | reverse complement strand
CTCTTTAATTACACTTATATAAAAATTAGTAATTAAACTAACATTTCAGTTTGAACAAATATTTTACATTCTTTACATTATTATAAAGTATTACAAAAAAATTCCTAAAACTTATTTACTGAAAAAAAAAAAAAAAAAAAAAAAAATGTTACATACATTTCTTACCACCTTTCTAGATATTCTTTTTGTTATGTTTTATTCAGTTTTATTCAGTTTTACTTCATTTTACTTCATTTTTTTCTTCTTTTATACTAATACATCTATATTTTTGTTTAGTGTATTATTTTATAGTACTTATTATTTATTTTAGTTATTTATTTATAAATAATTAAATGATGATTACATAATTTTATGGCAAGTTCAAACAATTTATATTATTTTTCTATTTTATTCATTGTATTGTATCTATGTAAACAGGAAGTCATCTAATATTTTATAATATTTTATTTATTTAGTTTTTTTTTGAACTTGCTTTAAGATTAAGGGTAATTGTCTCGATAAGCTTTAGCTTCTACAAAAACCCTGGTGCAAACCTAAATCTGATAATAATAATATATATTATCTATCATAATACACGATACGAGATACGGCACTTCCAGATAAGGTTAGTCACGTATATATGTATAGTAGGCTATATTAACTCATATTCAATATCATAAATACTACATGGTGACAGCGGTCAAGTTATACTAATTAATATATTATTGTTGTATATAATATTTTACTATTTAGTTAACCGTACCTAAAATCGTTATACATATAAAAAAAAGTACATATTATTGTTATATATAATATTTATTATTTATTATACATTATTTTAATGTCTACACGTTGAAAATATATATATTAGTTATATAAATATATATATTGCATGTAAAAATATTATTTATTATATATCGCGTACATATTATTATCATATGGAAAATTACCAAATTAGAGAAAATTAAAAAAAAAAAAAAATTCAATTAAAAAAAAAAAAAAATTTCGATAAAATTTAATTCGTTAATTTTCAAACAAAAGAATTCTAAATTCTATAGAAAACGAATGATTTATTTTAATTGCTGATTTATATATATTCTAGAAACATTGAATTTATATTAGATTTATATTGGATTTATTTATATCAATATTTATATAAAATTATATAAATCTATAAGATTATATAAAAGTATATATATAGATTTAATACAATGTTAGATAGAATACCTAATGCTTTAGACGTAAATAAAGGACCCACAGAATGGAAAAGGTGGAAACAAAATTATGAGATTTATGCATGTGCAAATTAATTAGAGAAAAAGTCAAGTAAAGTCCAAATAGCTAACTTCCTATATGCGATAGGAGAAGATGCAGTAGACATATATAATTCATTTGATATTGAACAAAAATATGACAAAGACAATAAAGAAAGTGAACTAAAAATAGAAACTATAATGGAAAAAATCGATAGCCATTTCATACCTAAAGTGAATACTACTTATGAAAGGTATTGCTTTTTTAAAAGACAACAACTAATAGATGACAATATTGAAAGTAATTACAGTTGTATAAAGATATTAGCAAAATCAGGTACCTTTAAAGACATGAAGGAGTCCCTTATTAGAGACAAAATAATAATCGATATGGCGAAACACTCAGACAGAGGTTTTTACAAGAATCTTGCAGCAAAGAATTAACGGCAGAACAAATAGTCGAATCATGAAAGATGAAACAGATATCACGACAGCAGAATGAAGAAATTACTAGAAAACCGACTATATAATAAGTGAAGACTGATTACAAGAAGAAAGAATACAAGAAAGAATTAAAGAATAAAGATTACGAATACAAGAAACCAGCAGAGCGAAAGACTTGTGGTAAATGCGGAAGGACGCATGAATTTAGAAACTGTCCAGCATATAAGTCGAAATACCATACATGCAACAAAGAGGGACATTGGGCAAAGCTATGCAGAAAACCAAGTGAACGAGCATATACAAACACTTATGAGAATTACGAAGTTAACACAAGTATAGATACTAAGAAGCCGACAGGAAATTATAAGTTCCTAGGAGAAATAAAGGTTCCAAATATTAAATCATGGACAAAATTAATAAAAGTCAAAGCGCCAGGATTTAAACAAACATGTGAGTTTAAAATAGACACAGGAGCAAGCGCAACTATTCTCCCTTATAATAGAAAGTTACCCAAATTTATAAAAAGTAACATAGAATTGAGAGGGCCAGGAATGGTGCCATTAGAGATAGTTGGAATGTTTACGGCCGAAATGAAGTACACAGAAAGTACAATAAAAGAAAATATCTACGTATTAAAAAACCAACACATTGGTTTATTATCGAGAAACATGTCCATTAAATTAGGACTAATAAAACTAATAGGAGAAGTTCACCCACCCAAAGAAGTATTTGAAAGAATTGTGAAAGTGAAAAGAAAATATAAAATCAAAATCAATAGAAATGTGAAACCATATTCTATCTATGTACCAAGACCTGTACCAAAACATTTACAAGCCCGAATTAGTAGCGAATGAAGTAGCTGAAAGAGCTGTAAAAACGATAAAGAGTATTCTAGAAAAAGAAGAAGATCCCAACCTGGGACTACTTTCATACAGAAGTACACCACTCAGCTTTGGAAGATCACCAGCAGAACTTCTGATGAACAGAAAATTACGAACTACAGTAGTTGATCTTAAATTAGATAATTACATGAATAAAGAAGACCACTGTATATTTAGGGACAAGAACGAAAATAAGAAATTAGAAATCAAAAGAAACAGAGACAATAAGTATACTAAAAACTTACGAAAGATAGAAGACGGGGAAAATGTATACATTAGGGACCCAGATAGAATGGCAACCTTTATCAACACAACACCCGAGAGTACAAGATCTTATAATCTCAGAACGAAGAAACAGGATGTGAGAAGGAATAGATGCCAGCTCATACCCACGAATGGATATACATACACCACTAGACCAGGAAGGCATGTAAAACCTCCAGATCGCCTTATAGAGGCTTAGTTTAAAACTAAGCACACAAATGGGTGGTAGAAATATTATTTTATACGTAATGTTATTTATTATATTGTTATACTTATATTGTCAATTTATTATTATTATTATATATTATAATGCTTATATTATATACTTAGTAGAGGGATGTAGTAATATTTAATACGCCTACTATACATATATAGCGTGACTAAGCCACGCCCATTACAAATGACTTACGAGACTTACTTACTAATTAATGCACGACTAATAAACACCTATACCTAAATATATATATATATATATATATATATATATATATATATATATATATTATCTATCATAATACACGATACGAGATACGGCACTTCCAGATAAGGTTAGTCACGTATATATGTATAGTAGGCTATATTAACTCATATTCAATATAATAAATACTACAGAGAGGAGAATGAAAGTAATACCATACTTAGATGACATATCAGTTTATGCTAGTTCATTTATTAAGATTTAAAAAAGGTTGAGTAATATTTGTATTAAATTAAGGTGGAATGGACTTAAAATAAAGCCGAAAAAGTGTATGTTGTTTATGAAAAACGTACATGTAATAACCGAAGAAGGGATATACACTATTTCTGAAAAGATAACATATGTAATTGAATTATCAATTCCGAATACAGTTATAAAGTGAGTGATAATTTTGAGATTTTCCAGGAACTACAGACAATTTTATAACAAAAAATAATCTGATAACAGACAAATGCAAATATGTTAACAGATAATGTCGAATTATTCTGGACGTATATATATATATATATTTATAATTATATATGATTGCAGTCAATAGTGTCATAAAAGTTATATCACCTCGCTCGAAAAGCACTGAATAA
Organism: Osedax fenrisi; assembly: GCA_964019155.1. Classification (NCBI taxonomy): domain Eukaryota; kingdom Metazoa; phylum Annelida; class Polychaeta; order Sabellida; family Siboglinidae; genus Osedax; species Osedax fenrisi. The sequence goes on along the minus strand of OZ025246.1, from coordinate 13,940,896 downwards.
ATTAAGTATTGAATCGAATGTTATTAAAAATCCAGTTGCATACTTATATATTTCATACAGGTGAGCATATTATTTTGTAATAAATGCTATAAATAAGAATTAAATAAAATAAATATGACCATTGAATAAATAATACAATAATAAATTTGTCCATACATATATGTAAATGTGCACATTATCCTATACTCCAATATATATATATATATATATATATATATATATATATATATTGTTAACTGCCTGTGTGGCTCAGTGGTTAAGGCGTCAGACACACAAGCAGTAGGACACGGATTCGACCCTCGTCCGGACCATTAATTAATTTTATAAAATGGGTCTTAAAATATTATTTAGAAGTGATCGTATATAATTGTGTATAAATAAATGATCGGCTCTCGTTAAAACCATGGATTCCTTAATATGAGAGCTGCATCGAAGGGACATTAGAGCCATATATGGTTATAAGTGAAAACTTCATCTAAGTTCCTGGATGGGATGAAAGGACTCCACCAAATAAAAATAACAATAACAATAACAATATATACTAATATATTTACGCAATATATATAAATAAATACAATATATTATATATACGACAATTTATTACTAATTAAATTAATATACTTTACATAATATACCTTTAATTATATTAACATAACTATAACGTATCATAATAAGATTAACTCTTCTTACTCGATAAATATTTAAAATAACGTACTAATAATAACTTTATTTTACTCTTTCGTAAATGTTGTGACATTAATACGGATACGGAGCATTAGATGCACTTGTTGTTATTTAGATATTACTACCGGATGTACGATTCCGCAAATTATAGTAATTTATTCGAAATTAAAGTAATTTTTTTTTTTAATTAATTTTAAAATATTTTTTACAATTTAATTTGTTATGATTTGATCGACGAAATTTAAATTTATTTTATTTCGTAAATCGCAGGTGAAAAAGACACCTTTTCATGATTATTGACATCGTGCCGTACAATTATTAAAACATAACACATCTATGTTAAGAACGCTCCCCCACGTAATCCGCTTACGTTTTCCTATCTAAAAATGTATCTCGCATTCATGATCATAATACTTGTACACATATATACAAATTTGTCGTTATAGTATATATACACTATATTGAGTGAATATTATATTATTAAACACTTAATCTAATGATTCGCTCATGCTATGGCTATATATAGGGAGTGTTGTCATTATAATAATGAGTATAGCGTTGCGCATTGCAATGCGTATAATCACATGTGATAAATAGATAGTACGGATTCATAATTAATATAAATATCGTACTTATAACGAGAAGAACTTTTATATTTCGTGGTTCTTCGTCAACATCGTTATAGTAAACGTTATCATTGTATATTAAAACATGTGTATCATGCATCGGATAGTTCACTTGAGATATGTAAGTCATTGTTATAATTTTAATATCACTATAACATTGCATTACTAATTAATATTCCATAGTAAGTACATTGAACTTTGTATCACATTCATGTACAATGATGCAATACGATAACATCACTCAAGTGTAAAATTAGTATCTTTCCTTAGTAACAGAACTCAATATGTATCTTATAAAAGTTGTATATGTATATTGATAATTATATATATATATTTAAATATATATGTAATACAAACATTATCATTTTCGCCAATAATATATGGTACGAAAATACATAGAACATATAATACATATTGTATCATTTTACTAGAATTGTTTATAATAATATTAATTTAAAATATTGATAACAATTAAAAATATAATATTTAATTATTTTTTTAAAATAAATTTAATCTAAAATATTATATAATTGTAATTATTTTAATAAATCAACATCTCCAAATACATGTATTATCATATGTTTCTATGCGTATTTAATAGAATATATGTTCCACAATATTGTTGCAAGAATTATATATACAATATCGTATTTTTGAATATATATTATATTCCTAGTGAGGTTATATATATATACGTTATAGCGTAAACTCGAGAACTAGTTTAATAAACATTTTGCTATATATTTCAGTCAAGTGAAGTGAATATACCAGGTGAATAAATACAACAGTACAATTCAACTTGTATTTAATGACTCTATGAATAACCTCTAGTATAGCCTGTATTATTATGGTTCACAGGACATGCCCATTAATTAAACTACTCCATTTAAATTATGGCAATATATCGATGAACCGTCTTGAAAAACTATCTTAGTAAAGTATTTTTGAAAATCTCTTTCACGATGACTATAGGAATATCAGTACGTTGTGGTACTCATCATAATGTAGATGGAATATTCGGATATTATATATATAATGTATTCTTATTATTATACAAAAATTATAATAAAATTAAAAAAAAACTTTATCTTATCTGAAAAAACTAATTACATATTTGTAATCAGTGCAAAAAAAACTAATCTAGAAAATATGTATGAAACCCAAACCTCCAAAATCATGTTAACTAGTGTTATTTAAAAAAATAAAACTTTAGAAGCTTAAATCTCGTAAGTGTTGTTTGCAAATTTATGAAGATCACAATGTGGATAAACCTTTGATAAATCTGTATACATAATGTATTGATAACTTGGTTACTTTATAATATATTAAATCACAATAGATACAATTAGGATAGTTAATAAATGTAATAAAGGTGTAGTTGTAGATATATAACGTTATAACTTATACGCTAAACCTATAATATAAGTATAATTATATGTCTGATGATATACTACACATTATCAATGTTTTAATATAAATATAGTATTTTATTAGATATATATATATATATATGTATTTATTATACAATTTTATTTGATATTTTATTATGAATGTTTATTAAAGAAATTCAGGATCTATTCTATTTTGGTCTTCATTAATTCCAACAATACAATCAACGAATGCAGTGGTTAAATCTATATATGATTCATTTGATCTAATGCTGTAATTTATAAGTATGAGTTTATTAAGTAATAAATATTAAATAATCACATTTAAATAATATGATATTTATATAGTAACACACATAAGTAGTAGTATTAGAATTATGAATTCAATGGTAATAATACAAGTATTAATGTATATCTAGAAAATGTGAGGCATGTATATATATATATATATATATATATATATATATATATATATATATATAGTTACTAGTATACAATTTAAATACATATGAATTCAATGGTAATAATACAAGTATTAATGTATATCTAGAAAATGTGAGGCATGTATATATATATATATATATATATATATATATATATATATACATATATATATATATATATATATATATATATATATATATATTTATATATATATATATATATATATACGCATACATATATATGTGATATACTATATATTAAACGTATCCGCAGTTTTAATTTTACTCTTAATGATTGTGGTATTCATCAGTTGTGTAGGTTGTCTGAATAATAATTTGTAGGATCTATGTATCAATAATTTAATATGTAAATATACACACATATATATATATATATATATATATAAATATATATATATATATATATATATGTATAGGTTTAAAGTTTATCATTAATCTAGTAATATGTAATATATTTTAATATTAGTGAAAATATGTACATGCTAGTTATTAGATGAATAGAGAAAGTAAGTATTTATTATTGATTAGTATATTCGTGAGATTTATAAAAAGTTACCCTGGATTTTTTAAATTCAGATTATACGAAATTTGGAAGATTTTGTAATAGATGATATGTGATGTTTAGAGGATAATTATTCATCAAAGACAAATCCTAGTTTTTGGAAAAATATGAGATTTAATAATGCTGTTTATAGTAATATAATTTGGTGAATATAAATCTGAAGTATATATGATACCTATAGGAAGATGAATTCCCGGATATAATATTGATAATATGATGTAATGTAGATATTCCATATGTACATTTGATGAGTGGTATTAATAGAAAATTACATTAAAAGATGGAGAATAACTGAAAATTTATATGAAAAATTAATACGAATTGGTAATCTATAATAATGGTCGACACTTAAACAAATATTCTCTGAAGTATAAGTTCTGATTCTAGATTAGTTTTTCGCACTTATTTCAAATATATAATTAGTTTTTTTCAGGTCAGACCTTTTTTTTATAATATTATATATACATACGCTTTAAATATAAATATATACGATAATTATTATATATATATATATATATATATATATATATATATATATATATATATACGGTGTTAAATATATATAGGCTATGTATGGCGATATATTATTTATAAACCGTATTTCTTTTGTATTCGATGTACACAAAATCATCAATATAATTATGATAACTGTTAATAATAGTATATATATATATATAGTGACATATATACATGTTTAATATTTATATAACCGAATAAACACTTTAAGTGACGCGAGGGGTAATTGCAGATACAATATCATATTTATTAATGTATCAATAACTATTTAAGGCCCGGTGTCATATAATACTTCTTCCCAATCATACTATAATTAAATATGATCTGGAATTTTTATTTCTAGAAAATGTTTATTTTGTGAATAAATGTTATAATACGATTTTGTATATTATTAAAATCTACGCATTAAGTAAAGTATACATATATTGACAACTATATATAACAACTAAATAATTATAATAATAACATATTATAACAAATATGGAAATAAAGGTTAATTTTTCAAACTGTTAGCGACGGAAAAGTGTGACCGTTTACGAAAATTTACAGGCATGTCTTCAATAAAATAAATGTGGAAGTGCTAGCAATTATAATTTAATATTAATTTGAATAATTTTATCGAAATAAATAATTTTTGAATAAGTCATTCCATCTTAATATACATATAAATGTATACAATTCATCGATATAAAGAAAGTGGATAAGCAATTGAATGTAGTGTATGGCACTATCCGCTATGGGCGCTGCAGTCGAAACCCACTATCTGGCCCACTACTTTTTATTTATAATAATATGTATTTATCATATATATATATATTGATAATCACTACCAATTTTAATGTACTATCGATACTAAAAATAAAATTATATATTTAAAATACATAATATCAACATTCCTTGTAATTTTGTGTATTTAAATTGAAGATATAATACTATTTTATTGATTTTATTGATATTTATAATTTAAATCCATTGTTATAGATAGAAGTCACGTTAATCTATTTCGACGAAAAGCCTACTATTTTAATATTTGACATATATAATATGACTAATATCCAATCAAAATCACTGATACCATTTTGTTAATTTATCGATAAAAGTGTCATTCACGTATCTATCTTTTACATGCATTGCGTGCGTCAATTGCTTATCCACTTTCTTTATATCGAAGATACAGTTATAGTAAAACCAATTCCTCGTGGTATACGATATAATTCAAATAATAATACCATTTTATGACATACGTTAATACAGACTATTTCACCACACTAATTTGTATTAATACTATTATTACAGAGTAAACGTATACGTCAGTTCAAAATTATAAAGATATCTATCACTTGTGTATTATAATTCAAATCCATAGAATATCCATCATCGTGTTTTATATTTATAGATATATTCAATATACCGAACAATACAATCAGCTAAGTGATTTTATTTTATTTTATTTTATGTATATCTATATGCATATACATTAATAACTGTAAAACAAATTAATATAATTATAATATAAATACTAAACTCTTTATTGTGCAATGATATACTTTGACATATCAATAAACTATATAATGTATATATATATATATTAAATCACAAATGTGTGAATTTAAATTAATCATTTTAAAACAAATTAATATCAGTTATAATTATAATTTTAATTCAAGTATATGTAGGTACATATATAACATATATATACACTATTGAATATATAATTATACTTGATATTTTTTTTATTTTTTGTTTTGAATATGTCATATAGAATGAAAAATTTAGAATTATCAGAATCAATTAATGATTATATAAAAGAATTATTTTATGATAATATTAAACAGGTTTTTATAAAATAATATTAAAACAATAATGTTGCTTAATGATATAATTTATAAATTAAATATAAAAATAGATAATATAGATAAAAGAAATATTAATTATTAATTAATTATTTACTAATTAGTTTCATATTTACTTTTAGTATCTATGAAGTCATTTTCATTAGCATTATATATTATAATTGATCTATTTTTTAAATTATCACCATTAATCTCAGAAATATTTTATAATAATTTAATTTAAATCTTATTAATAATATAATTAAGACTATTACAGATTATTATATATGTAATAATGTAATTAAGTTCCATATATTAGGAAAACTAAATGATGGAGTGCTAGAAAATATTAAAATTATACCTATAAATGTAATTTAAAAAAATGAAACTAACAAAATTAATATTATCAAAATTCTTTTAAATTCTGAATTTAATAAAGTTGTTATAATGCATGAATTTTCCAAACAATTTTCCAAACAACGACCTTATACAAAATACAAAAAGTAAAACAACTGATAAAGTTAAATTGAAAGTAAAATTTATAAATAAATGCATTAAAATGATATCTTTCATATCTGAACCACAACCGAAAAATGAATAATACCATTTAAAACACAGCTTATTATACTAATAAGAAATTTAATAATATATATATAATACATAAAATATAACTATAGTGATACATTATAACTTTCAATTAAAATATCAATAAATGTAATATATTTATGGATACATTAATCAGTAAACCAGATATATTAATACTAACTGAAACTTGGTTTATTGATACTGATACTTATATTAATTCTGACATTGTTATTTATCAACTTATATGAATTCATTGATAGATAACATATTAACAAATAGTAATTAAATTGTATTTAATGGAGTTATTAATACATATATATCTAATCATTCTTTTATATTTACGACGTTCAATATATAAAATAAATATATTAAAAATTGTGACTATGTATATATCAGAAAAATGCATAATATAAATACATTAGTAAATATGTTATCGATTTACAAATGGGACTATTTTTATATAATTATAGATAATTCTATGTGTTATGATGAATTAGTAATTAAATGAAATATTTAATAAGTTGTTTTCCAATATCTAAAAAAAAAATATATAGAATTAACAATCCATAGCTTACTTGTATAAATATTATAATAATGTAATGATTAATAATTTATTAAAATTTGAAAATATATATAATATATACAAATTAAAAAAAGTATTACATTTTTAAATAAATATTAGAAGTAAATGATGTACACTTTTGTTTACTATCATATTATTATAATGTATTTAATATATTGTCTTTATATATTATTATTTTAAACATTTTTAATATTTTTAATCGTCGTTAATGTTTTATATTTTTTTATATTATACTATTTAGGTCATTATATATTTAACACATCTTAATAATTTTTTTAATTATTTTATCCTCACTTTTTGTATTATAAATATTTTATTAGTTTAGATAATGAATTAACACATCATTTTAAATTAAATATATATTATTATTGGATATATATTTATATGATGTTGATACATTTCGATGTTATATTGTCTATGGATTATATATATATATAATATAAACCATTTTGTTAGTCATTGATTATAGAATATATCACAGAATATAGTACAGTTAGATCAAATCTCGATATAAAAAGTCTATAAATAATAATTATAATATTATCAACATATTCATTATTATTTATTATACATACTATATTTTTTGTATACGTCTATAGATATTAATTTTATATGTTTTTAATTATTATTATTTTGAAAAAATAGTTAAATATATTCAAAGAATATATAATAATTAATTGAAGTGAAAATGTTTATGACTATATATTACAAAATAGCTACCAAATTATTATATTATGCATTTTCTACCAAATAGTTATAATATGACTATATATATATATATATATATATATATATATATATATACATATGTGTATGTGTATATTTTAATAACCAAAAACAATTAATATACTATTGGTATATTCATTGGAATCGCCAGGTTCTATTAATAAGTATATTAATCAGTATTATATAATATATACAATATTTAAAAAAAATTCTACAATTATATAATAGTAAAATATTAAATATTACTAATTATTAATATACATGTTTACTTATAATATAGGTAATTATATAATAAATATATTATACCATACTGTATGTTACATATATAATATATATTACATGTATAATATAATTCGTGCAATAAGGAAATATCGACTATTACATATATATAATTCCTTATACACTGTAATGGTACTAAGAGGTAGCTTTAAAATGTGTAATACCATTAAAAATATGTAATACCATTAAAAACAGTATATATTGTCTAATGGTATTTGAACATCAAATACCTTTAAAATGATGGTAATCTTCACTTTAAAATTTCAAGAACCATTATATATGTAATTCCAAAATGTAATGGTATTATGCATTTTAAAATTGAAAATACTATTAACTTTAATGGTATTCTTCACTTTAAAATGTCAAGAACCATTATATATGTAATTCTAAACTGTAATGGTATTATGAATATTAAACCTGAAAATACCATTATCTTTAATGGTATTCTGCTTTTTATAATGTCATAAACCATTAAATATGTAATTCCAATATGTAATGGTATTATGCATTAATTAATATAAATTCTATAAAATATTAAGAACCATTATATATGAACTATAATTAGTAACTATTAGTTACACAATGTAACTGTATGTTTGTGTGTATGTATGTATGCTTGTATATATATATGTATGTGTGTATACATATATGCATGTAAACATATATGCCCAGTAAATAGTAATAGCCTCATAATATCAGTATAACGGCATATTTAATAGCCTCATATATTTATATTGGCTATTATACTGTTATTATGTTGCCATTAAATGTATATAATGCTGCTATTAATTTATCATGCTATTAAGCTGCTGTTATGTTACTATTTTAAATCTATTATGCTATTATTATGCTGTTATTAATTTTAAAAGTATATTATGCTGCTATTCTAATAATAGCATAATATACTTTAAATAGCAATGTAACAGCAGCATAATAACATGACAAATCTATAGCAGCATAATAGACATGTAATGACAACATAATAGCAGCATAATAGCACAATGTAAATATTTTAAGCTATTAAATATGCTGTAATGCTATTATGACTCATAATTTATAAGGCTATTAATGTTTACTGGGTGTATATTTGTATGCATACATATATAGATATATATAGTCTATAATATAGATATACCCAATATTCAATAATCGTGTTTAACTCGGATCTAACTGGAAAACTAGAGGAAACTGGGGCCAGTTGCTCTGTAAATATAAAATGTACTATCACTATCCAGAGACAATCTCTGGATAATTCTCAGTAAATCTGGACACAAATAAATGTCCTAACCTAGTATTAATATATATATATATATATATATATATATATATATATATATATATATATAAATATTAATATAATAAATATATATCTAATAAATAAAGTTACTATTTTAAAATCATAAATTATTTAAGTATCTATGGGTTTTTAACATTATTATCATAAATTCATTTATGTGTCAATTTAATTACCAATTATATTAATAATTAAGATAATGTTATAATGATTAATCATTATTGAAGATTGGAATATTATATTTAATATTCAAAATATTATTATTGTTTATTAATATTATTGTAAAATACCATTATTACATTATTTTATTTAATGGTTTTAATAATTTAATAATGTGTAATACCATTTGTATGGTTGTAATAATTTAATAATGTGTAATACCATTTGTATTTAATGGTTGTAATAATTTAATAATGTGAAATACCATTCCAACAAATTTTCAGTTTGAATGGTAGTACAGAAACTGATGTGCATGTTACCATTATAATTGTTATATCTTAGAGACATCTATATTACCATTAAACACTTGTGTGTAACACCATTACTTCTAACAGTGTAGCATATAATAGTGGTGCAAATGCCGATCTTTTGATGCCGATACGAGACTTTTGGTTTTTTTATGCCGGACCGATACTTTCATTTTCTGAAAAAACGAGTCCGAGCCGAGCCGAGACTCTATCAAAACAAGAACGAGCCGAGTTGAGACTCTATAGAGTATAATATATAGAGTCAAATATACGAGCCCGAGCCGAGTTGATATTTTTACAAAATATCATCGAGCTGAAATGATGATTTTTTGAATTCACATTGTAATATTAGTTTTTATATATTTCACATTTACATTAATTTAAAAAAAATAATCTGCGCCAATTTCGCGATTCAGTGAATCATAATGTTGTTCATTCATCTCATATTTATATAAATATATATATATATATATATATATATATATTTTAGAAATATTTACGATATATAAAAATAAAATATATTATTTTATAATTTAATTTGTTAATATACAATGTAAATATATGACGTAAACGAATATAACCTTCATCTGAATTAATCTTATCTAAAATGTAATTATTAATATGGATATATTTAAATATGTTTAATTTATATTATGATATATATATATATATATATATATATATATATATATGTATGGCTCAAATTGCTAATACGTCATAAACACAATCTGTACTTCTTAAGATAGGTTTAAAATAATATTAATAATTGATATTATAAAATTGTGTATACATAAATTATCGGATATCGTTAAAACCATGGATACCTTAACATAAAGACCGCGGCTTCGAAGTGACATTATATACATATGGTTATAAGATATAACGTCACATAAATTCCTGGATGGGATGAAAGTACCCACAAAGAAACAATATATAAATTTATCTATACATATAAAATAAAGTTAATTTACATATTTATTGATTTATTTATATGCGTTCTATGTATAAGAAAACGGCTTGACAGATTTACAAAATTTAAATTGCTACTAATTCTCTTGAAAAAGTATTGTCATTGTTCGCATGAATTTTTTTTATTTCCACCTCTACACCGATCATAATTACGTAAAACTGTTATTTTAGTGATATTTTCGACCTATCGGAAAATATTTTGATTATAGAAGAAAATGTTTCATACATAAAATGTATGCGAATGTGAGGTGTTTCGTAAAAATATAGTTATATTCACTTTACTTTTATTAATGCATTCGTAAATGGCAATAAGCGGTGATAACGTTTACGTTTTCGCTATATTAAACGAGCAATTTTAAATTTTTCAATAAAAACTTAAATTTAAGTGCTTTGTTATAAATAAATAAATAGTTTTCTATGAATAAATCTTTGTTTACATCTACGTTGATAACGATTATACTATTATACCCAGGCAATGCCGGGACGTAGCCAACTAGTATGTTATAAAGTGAAGTAAGAATATATATCGATTAATTCATATCGTATATTGAATTGAATTGAATTGCATTCGGCCATTATATAATATATTTGCATTCATAGATTAGTTTAGGCTTTCCGAAATTTTGATTGCATTTATGTATATATTACTATTTGTCTATTTAAATATATAAATATGTTATCATATGTATATATTTATTCTTATTTTATTTTATATTTTTAAGGTATGTTAATTTTGTTTCGCTTTTACTATAAATTACGACATTGGTGAGATCGATATATTCTTGGTTCTTCGTCTCACCGGGTTGATAGATAGATAGATAGATAGATAGATAAATAGATTAAAAGTTTATTGAATTACTGGTTATAGGTATACCTATATAAAGAAAGTTATAATTATATATAAACATATAATTATATAACATATAAACAACATATATAAAAAAGATATTAATAGTATTATTATTAGTATTGTTATTAATAATATTATATACATTTATATTTTTATATAGGTATTTATTAATAAATGTATATATATATATATATATATATATATATATCATAACAGATTTGGTAGACATGATTATTTTGACATCAATTTCGTGTCCATCAAATAGATGTGCAAATAATATATAATTTTGGTATAAATTTGACTTATAATACAATTATATCATTAATATATATGAACTATATTTATATATTATTTATAAATTATATTACAATCTATAGAATAAGTGAGTTTAAATAATGATTGAATTAACACTCTATAAATATTTGATCTATAAATATAATATTTAGTATACCATTTTTAATAAATAGTATTATTGGATATATGTGTATAGGGTATTGATACATTTACAATCTATATTACTCATGGATCATATATATTACATAACAAAATAAAATGTTACATTAATAATCAATATATATTTTTAATTAATTAATGATTTATATTATATATTTATTTATATATTTAAAAATAATTGTACGAGCGCGTAATTTGTTCTTATCATTAAATAAACATAGAACATAATTTAGAAAATAGATAAATATAGCATTAACAATACATGGCTTACTTATAAATTGAAAATTGCAATAAGAAACAAAATGAAGTATTTAACATATATAAAATTAAAAATTGACTTATCACATTTATTAAATATAAAAAACTCAAAAATGGTTATAAATATTGTTTAACTATTTTATTTGAATATATTATTTTATCTAAAAATTAATATATTTTAAATAAATAAATGTTCTTAAATGATAATTATTAAAAATAATTAAATTAATATTGATGTATATAAATGAAATGAATAAGTTATTATAAATTAAAAATATTTAGATATAAATTACACCATTTGTTTGTTATCAAAACTTTAGTGAACTTTTAGTAACTTTTATTAAAATCTAATGTATAATTTATTAATAATATATTATATAATAATGTATTTTATATTCATTTTTGAATACATTAGGCTTACATATATTCTAGTAAATAAATTATTCATTTACATATACATGAGGCAAATGTTAAAAAATCTAAAGTCACAAGTTAACAGTCAACATAATACTATGAATAATAACCTATTAATGTTATGTTATTTAATTTTATTATATATTTGATTTTTATTATTTTTAATCTTAATATTTAATTTAATTGTCCATGTATTGTTACCCTTAAATGTTATATTATTAATATATAAATTATTGATAACAAATGATGGTGAGTATATATCTTAGTTTATAGTTGACTTGGTAGTATATATTCATATATGAACGTGAGTACTCGAGAACTAATTCAAATTCCTATATTTTATAATATAACTATAGTTATACAATAATAAAAATATACATGTAGCCGATACGTAACTTTCATTTATGTAGTATATATGTAGTAAATTATCTATATATATATATATTAATCTAACTTTTCTTTTTATATTTTATTATTTTAAAGGTTCCAGTATGAAAGTTATTGAAACTATATACTTATTGAAAATTTCCAACATCTTATTTTCACTCGACGATAATATATCATATATAAAATAATGTATTCGTAAGGATCATTGCATTTATAAATATATAGATATATATATATATATATATATATATATATATATATATATATATATATATATATATATATATATATATATGTGTGTGTGTGTGTGTGTTTAAATGTAAAAAACCTAATACAATTAAGTTATCGATGTTTTCATTGGAATCACCAGAATCTATTATAGCATAATTAAGTAATATTAAAATATTAAAATATTTATAATTGTATAGATATATATATATATATATGTAGTTAAAATATATTATAAGATAATGTATGTTACATATATATTTATGTATAGTTATCTTGGTGCACTAGAGAAATATCTATTAATATTTATAAATGAATTATAGTATATAGCATAATATAATTAAATGTTTAGAATATATATATATATATATATATATATATATATATATATATATATATATAAATTTTATAACATATATAAGTATAATTATTTGTATAATTTAATTTGGTAATTTACTATGTACTTATATTACATAATATAATATAACCTTTATATGAATTAATATTATCAACAATTAAATTATTAATATGAATATATTTCAATATATTTCTATTATTATAAATAAATATATAAAAATATCTATAGTAAGTTACTTTTATATAATATATAAATCAACATATTTATATTAAATATTATTCAAATAGTTAATAATAATATGAAAAATAATTGTACGAGCGCGTAATTTGTTCTTATCATTAAATAAATATATAACATAATTTAGAAAATAGATAAATATAGCATTAACAATACATGGCTTACTTATAAATTGAAAAATGCAATAAGAAATAGAAATAAGAAATATATTCATTATAATTATTGATCATCATGATCGTTGATCACGATATATGTTCCTTTATAAATACTCACGGTTAGAAGAATAATTGAAGGAATCAAAAAAAAAACCTAGTACCGTGTATAATATTTATTGATTTTTCTAAAGCATTTGACTCGATACATAAGCCAAAAGTATCAGAGATACTGAAATAATACGGCATTCCAAACAAGATTATCAACGCAATTATGATTCTATATAGTAATAACAAATAAATGGTTCGATCACTGAACTCTTTGACATTAATACGGTATTAATAACGGATTAATAGAGGTATACTTCAGGGGGATACTCTTGCACCTTTACTATTTATCATAACACTTGATTATGTTTTAAGGACATCCATTGACCTACATAAATATCTAGGGTTAACACTTCAGAAATCAAGATGAAGAAGATACCCAACAGTTACAATATCAGACGCAGATTATGCAGATGATCTGGCACTCTTTGCGGATTCATGTAGTGATGCGGAAAAGCTTCTACATGTCTTGGAAGAGAAAGCAAATTCAGCAGGATTAAGGGTCAATATTAGAAAAACTCAGAATTGTAATATCAACACTGACCATAAAGTAAGATCTGTAAATGGAACACAACTGAAGTCTGTAGATAACTATACATATATTGGAAGTGATATATCATCAATGGATAAGGAAATAAAGATCCGAATAGCAAAATCTTGGAGAGCTCTTGACAAATTAAGTTCAATATGACAATCAAATCTTACGGCAACACTCAAAAGAAATTTCTTCAGAGCAGTAGTAGAATCGGTGTTACTTTACGGATCTGAAGCGTGGACATTTACTAAAAAATTGGAAATAAAACTTGACGGAACATATACAAGAATGTTGAGAGTAGTATTTAATATATCATGGAAACTACACTTAACAAACAACTATATGGAAATATTCCTACTCTCTCCAAGACTATCCGGGAAAGAAGAACACGATTTGATGGACACTGCTTCAGAAGCGAAAATAAGATTATAAGTGATGTACTAATGTGGATGCCTGCTCATAGATTTACAAAGCGTGGATGACCGAAACGAAACTATATAAAGCAACTAACTGATGACACAGGCCCAACAGTAGAAGAAGCGAAGACAGCGATAAAAGATAGAAATATCTGGAAAAATATTTTAGAGTATGCTCGGGAAACTATCCCGATCTGGTAATGGTAAGGTAATAAATAAAAGATCGATCATGATCGTGATCTTTATCGAAACCATTACCATGATCATAATTTCAAAAGTATCGTATCCAAATTAAGGATCGTGTCATTAGAATTTGGATCGATGGTAAAAAGTAATCGGGATATTTTCCGTCGATATAACATAAATACACAATAATAATATGTGTTAAGTATATATATATAATTGCAACATATATTTATGTAGGTCATTATTAATACAAAGGACATATATGCTACGGTGAAGTAGTTTATAATTTGTCTACCAATGATGACGTTAGATATACTATAGTTAATATGAGTTTGAAACTTAAATAACATTAATATTGTAGATAGGGGAAAGATACTTAATACGGACAGTGCCCGAATACGGAAACTATCGGAATCTCAGTAACCATACATCCTACAAAAAAAATGTTAATTAAATAAAATATTAATAATTATATAAATAGTCTAAAAAAGTATTTTTTTTTTTAATTATTCAAAATATTGATGTTATAAACAATAAACTGATTTTTTTTATTACGTTTTTAAATTTATGAAAAAAAATTTCAACTTAAAACCTTCTCAAGAATATACAAATATATCGATATAAAATATAACACTATATTATTAAAAAGTAAAGCATTCTCAAATTATATTTATAATTCTATATTTGTTATCAAATATTCATTAAGTTATAAGCATATATCTATGGGTCATATAAGTTCCTAATACGGATACTATAGATGTCTTAATACGGAAACCCTATAACCAATCAGCGCGCAGCGTATGAACTATTCTGATATTCATAAAAATCGCGTGCGTTATAATATTAATACCATGAATAAAGCCAAATCTACATTTTTTATTATTTAGATACTTAAATAGTATTATTAATTAAAAAATAATAAAAATAAATAAATTATTAACTAATTAAATTAGAATAAATTGTTTATAAAATTAATTATAACTAATGTAATTGTAATTTTTCTGATTGATTCATCAATACTAAGTAGTTTAATGGTATACAGGGTGTCCGTATTATAACACAGGGTGTCCGTACTAAGGCATGGGTACCGAATACGAACACCCCCGTTATCTATGGAATTAAAATATTAAATAAAATTTTAAAATCACAATAATATATATAATCATATACTATTAATATAATGTAATTTTTGAATAAAAATAATGAGTCATAAAATGTTAAGACAATTTATTGTTAAAGTGTCCATATTAGGTTACTTTCCCCTATATGTGTAATTGGTCTATGATTTCTTAGGATATTGAATTTTAGACGTTCAGTGAATGAAGTAATGTAGATCATTTTCATCTCGTAATATATTGTTGATATTAAAATAAGAGTTAACTATTTGGAATATCATTAATCATAGATGAAATACTTATTTTAAAATAAGAGATATAATACGATGAATATTATGTAGTAAAAATGTGTTTAATTTCGACCTTGGGAAACTTCAGAAATTGCATCAATAGTTGGTGATCTAACATAAATATTCAAAAAAGGTCAATAGATCAAGGATTTTTCAATTTTTATTATAAATTATTATGCAAATAGCTGATAATTAAACAAATCTGAATTAGTAAGTTATTTAGAAGGTTTACATCCTAATAGATAATTTGTTGTCGAATTGGCTTTATAGATTATAATTCAGTAATGATCTATAATTAGAAAATTAATTGTGATATTACATTTAATAAATTTGTATTGAGTAAGATCACTATTTGATTTTTGTTATTTCCATTAATCAATAATATGTGTTAGATTTTATATAATAGTTAACAATTAATTTTACAATTATTAAGATGGACAACTATAGTTGTATATATATGAGACTTTTTACCATAGGTAAATGGAGATCTAATAAACTGGAAAAAACTAAATTAGAACTATATATATAGAAATAATTTGTTGTTTTAAAAAAATATTCAATTTATTTTATGAACAAAATATAGTTTATATTAGATAATATACGGTATTTTCCAGGTTTAGGGAGTTGACAATATGTATGGTGTGTGAATAAACAGGATCAAAAATTGATCAGAAATGAAAAACCGTTACTCAGATTTATATATAAAAGTGGAAATATAAGTAGTAATAACTATGTATATAATATATATATATATAATTATATATATATATATATATATATATATATATATATGTGTGTGTGTGTGTGTGTATGTGTATTTACCTTTAGTATGTGTACAATTCATCAGTTTTTCTAATGTATCACATCCAATATAATAATATTTAGAAATATTCATTAATTTTATTATCGTATTGTTAAAATTCCAATTAAATGTCTGACAATTACACATTATCGTATCATTTAATATCGTATCATATTTAAATTCTTTTAAATTACCAAACATAGTTTCAGCTATAGTAGAGAGTGAACCTACATTAATATCTGACTTTAGTATCTTGAGTTTTATATCGAAGGCATTAATTTCAATACTCTTTATTATATTGTTTGACAGATCTAATTTATGTATATAATTAGAAAAAAATAATCCACTTTTAATTATGTTTAATCGATTATTTTGTATTTCTATATATTCGAATACTACTATTTTGTTATATATATTAAAGGTATCCATGCATAATTCTACTAGCGAATTATAGTTAAGTTCTAAATATAATAAATTTACTAATCTATAGAAAGCATCAGCTTCAATATACGTAATATTGTTATTATTTAGCTCTAAGTGATATAAAGAAATAAGACTTTTAAACGTATAATTATGTATAATTCTGATATTATTATGATTTATAACTAACAATTCCAATTGAATTAAATCTGCTAAAAAATAGGTTGGTATACTAGTCCAATACACGTTATCAAATATTAAAAAAACTAAGTTGATATTGACATTACTAATATTCATTAATTTAAAATTCGAGCATTTTAATGATTCTAGATTATCGAATGTAAACTCAAATTTTGTGAAATCCAAATTTATATTAACTTGTTTATTTGCTTTGATAGACAGATGTAAAATATTAATAGTGTATTCTTTAGTGATATTGATGTTTGTGAATTTGTTCGTCTGTAAATATAAATCCGCAGAATTTGTAATAATCTGTATGTGTATACGATAATTAATATAAATATCATACTATTAAATACATATTGATTTTATAAAATAATAATTAATTTAAATATATATTAATTATATAAAATAATAATTAATTAATATATATATATATTATATTATTAGTATTATTATATTATTTCCATATCATATATTTATCAGACATATTAAATATTAAAATATAATATGATAACACTAATATATTATATTTACTGATACTATTAATTATAATATATATTAATATATATATTATATAATACTAAATTAATTATCTAACATATACATATCATTAATAAAATGTGACTGATATGTAGATATTTCGATAAGTTCATAAGAACTTATATTTCTATATGTATTCATTTTCGTTTATTACGATGAACCAATCTGATTATTATTATTATTATTATTATTATTATAACACGATTTATATCATGATCTTACTCGATACAAATCTTTTAAAGATAGTTATTATAATTAAATATCCAACTATATATCATCTAACTACCTAATTTTATAACTCTATAAATCTGAGTGAGTATTATAATACAAATTATATCATGGTCGGAATAAAATGCGACACTTAAATTGATGTAGTCTTAAAACAAACTACCATAATGAAATATCAGCATTTATATAAGATATAAAATAGAAAGCCATAATACAAATATCAATTATAACAATATATTCCGAAAAAATTCAAACTAATAGTTCGATAAAATATTGAATTTGTAAAGTAAATGATAATGACAACGTTATATTACCCCCATCTTCGTCATATTAATAACTGGAGTATTCGTTATTATTTCATATCATTGAATCATCAGGTGAATTTTTCTTAGATTTTATATATATATATTCTTATTATATTCTAGGATATTATATAATATTAAGAAAATGTATAGAGGAATGTATAATAAATTCAAGAAAACAAATGTATAAAGCATTTATGTAATTATGTATTACAATTAAGTTAAAAATATAATGGTTAGGTATGGTAAACTCTGTAATGGATATTCTGAATTATTTATTTAAGTATTACAGAAAGTCGGTCATATGATTGTTATGATATTAAACAAATACATACCATGTCAATTAGGGAATTAAGTTTAGAAATTAGGGTAGCATATTTCGTAATATGATAATCTATATATAGATAGATAGATAACTGATTTATTTATACATAAATATAACAAAGATAGTTCTCATTTGTTTTAGAAAAATAATAATATATATACATAAATAAACGATAAAATAATATATAAGTAAAAACATAGGATTGTCAGATCAATAAACTTAAAGTTTATTTCCCAACGGAAACACTAAAAGCCAATAAACATTTAGATATAATAACAATATATGATACCTCTGTAGAAAAGAGTTTATCAGGAGTCGAGTGTATGCGGGTAGTGATAGGTGTGTTCACAAAGGTTTTAAGTCAGCAATTTTGAGTTAAATTAGTAAATGTGTGAAGAATATGAACAATACATTCCGTAAAATATCGCTAAACCTAAACATACACGTTTTTCGTTTAGAAATACAAATAACATAATAAATAGGTCATAATCGAGAAATATATACCAGAATAGAAACATCATATGTAATAACTGGTGTATAGTTATTATTTCATAGTTCATTCAACTAACGAATATTATCTATGTCATCTTTTATTTGGGAAATATCCAGTTCTACCGATATATTAATTGATGGGGAGGAAACCGATTCGGGAAACAATGACGATCAGTAAAGTGTAGAAAGAAGGAGATAAACCCTAAACATACAATATTTCGTTTAGAAATACAAATAACATAATAAATAGGATATACATATTAACGGGAGATAGCTTATATGACCATATCTAACCAACGTTATATAGGACTTGTCTATATTATAGTTACACTAGCTAGATATATAACGTACAACTTATATGTTGCTTATAATTAGTTGTAATTACTACCAACCATAAGTTGTGTTGGAATAAAGTAACAAGTCTAACTATATATATATATATATATATATATATATATATATATGCACAGTGCATTGCACACTATGTTGCCTTAGTATTGTATTATGAATGCTTAATCAAAGGATTCGCGCATGCTATCGCTATATATAGGGTGAGTTACCATTATAATAATACGTTAAGCAACTAGAATTATGATAAATAAATAGTGTGGATTCATAATTAATCTAAATATCGTATTTATAATGAGATGAACTTTTATATTTCGTTGTTCATCGTCAATATATTTATCGTAAACATTACAATTTTATATTAAAACATTTGTGATATGCATTGAACATCTCACTTGAAATATATAAGTTATTGTTATAATGTTAATATCACTATAATATTGAATTACTTATTAATATTACATAGGTTATTACTTTAAATAAATATGATACTCTATACCGATTTCTAGTATATTAGCTCAATATATCTGTAACATATATAAATAATAGATTATTAATATATATATATATATATATATAATACAAACATTATCATCTTCGCAAATAATATATGGTACGAAAATACATACAAAATATAATACATATTTTATCATTTTACTAGTATATGTTATAATACATTTAATATTTTAAAATGTAGTATTTAATTATACTTTTAAATGAAATTGAATTTAAAATTTTATAAAATAGTTATTATTTACAAAAATTTTAATTATTTAATGGAATATATGTTTCATAATATTGTAGCATGTATCAAGTATGTACAAACAGCATTGCAAGAATTAAGTATATATTATAGTTATATTATAGTTACACATATATATATATATATGTGTGTATGTGTGTGTATTAAAGTCGAGTCAATACAATTAGTTATTTAAATAGTAAGTATTCAATACTTTATAGGAGTATTTCTCCTCGTTATATTCGACGAATTTCGATCGAATAACTCCACTCGCTACGAGCGCGTAGGAAAAACAGCGACTCGGTACGTTATGACCAGACTCTTTCTCGGCGTGTTATCGTCGATTGAACACATACGTTCACTTTAGTCGGTCTCCGCTTGTTAATAATATTTCATTTAAGTAATTATACGTGTACAAAATATTCATTATTTACACATACATAATATATATATATATATATATATATATATATGTTATATTAATTGTTATATTAATACATGTATATATATATATATATCTATAGGTTAAATCTCTAATTTTATAAATCTCTATGGCTACATGTATATTAGTCCAAAAGTATTTTATTGGTGTATAATATATTTATATCTTAGAAAACCGTAATATGAACGAATTAACGGTAATGTGTGCATGCCATGAATAGCGTTAAATATACGCAAGACAAAGTACTATAAGAAACAAGATGTAAATAATTAAAAATAAATATAGGAATAATCGAGAAATACAAAATAATAATAAATTTGAGTAATATAATAATAGCATATTAAATAAATAATATCGTCAATATCAGCATAAGGCGTTCATGAACGTTCATGAACAAGTGCACTTGTTAAAGCTGGCTCTTGTCTCCGATATATGTATCTTAAATGAAGTAAACTAGGAAATTAATGAATACAATTAGATACATCAATATTTATTTTATAGAACTTATTTTTAAAAATACTATAAGTAATTGAATTTTTTATAATTAAATCAAATCATTCCAAAGAATACAACCATAAATAGATAAACATTTAATATGTATTGATTTACTCATTTTAATATGTAAACATTTATCATTTATGAAATTGTATCTTGACATATTTTAATTGAACAATATTAGGTAACTTATTATTAAATGCTTTATACATATAATTTAACATATATACTTTTTTCAAGTCATTGCATTTTAGGATATTCAATTTTTTATAAATATAATCAATATTTTTAAAACTATTTATCTTATAAATAATTCGCAAGGCTGTAAAATTCGTAATAAAATAATTAAATAATTAAATAATTAAATTCGTCTGTTCTGTAAAACATTAATATAACTAGTATTTGATTTATACGATTGACCCCATATTTGAATACAATAAGATAAATAGGACATGAATAAATACTTAAATATAATGATAAATGCAGATGCATTTAGCTTATTTTTCAATTTATGAAATACCGTTATTATTTCAGATAATTTATATCTTAATGAATGTATATGTCTTTACCAATTTATTTCTGAATCAACATACACATCCAAAAACTTCACATAATCTACCTGATTTATTACATTTTTTCCAATACATATATCTAATTTATTATTATTAAGTAGACATATTATTGCGAAAACCTGAGTGTCTATTATTTTCAATAAATTAACTAATTCTTGTCTTTATTAATTTTTCAAATATTTTAGATAAAATAGGTAAAATAGATATCTGTCTATAATTCTCAATATTATCTTTTATATCCTTTTTATATATTCGAATTACTTTAGCTATTTTTAGAGAATCTGGAAAGTAACCTACACTAAAAAAGTTGTTATATAATAAAAATAATGGAAGAGATATAATATCTGATATATTTTTTATTAGAACATAATTAATGTCATATATGTCCTCAATCTGTTAACCTGTTCCCTCGAGTCGTATCCGACCCCTGGCGACATCGATGACAGCAGCTCTCCAATTCCTCCTACATATTAAGGCTCGAATCATGTTGAAGATAGTTCCATAGAAGTTTTTCTCTATGCTTTCAAGCCATATTTGCCGTGGTCTCCCTATGCTTCAATAACCCCCCATTCTTCCTACAATCACTTCATATTATTCCGCCTACTCTTATAAAATGGCTAAAGTAAAATAATGATGCCTACACTATCCTTTATCAAACGTCCATTCTGTTTTTATATTATCAATAACCCATAAATGTGTCTTCCTGTCGATCCATGTTACTCTTAGCAGACGTCTCCAACACCAAAACTCAAAAGCATCGACCATCTTTCTCTCAAGATTTATCATAGTCAAAGATTCTGATCCCTATAAGACTATAAGGAAAACTAAAGCTTTTACAAGCCTAATGTTTGTTCTGAGGGTGATTCCTCTATATTTCCAGATTTTCGTTAGTCCCCCATTGCAGATCGACCCATTGATAACCTTCTGCATATGTCCTTCTCATAGAATCCATCATTTGTAATTAAAGATCCCAGTAAAATAAAGTGTGATACTACTTCAATATGTTTTCCATCTACTACCATTTCTCCGTAGTCTTCAGTCATCATTACTTTATTTTTGCCTACATTTAGATATAGACCTTCTACCTACACATAGTTATATACTTAGTTACCATATTTCATATGCAAATATATAATTAAATTACGACATGGTATTTCAAGGAATTAATAATATTATACCAACATTCTCATGTAGGCAGAATTTAATATTTATTAATATTATGTTTTAATTTACTTTACTTTAATCCCGTGACTCGGAAATCGTAGAGGGAATCAAAACTTTGCTGGCAACAAAACATCGTCTTCGCCATTTATCACGGTTATCAACTTCTAACAAAATATCATATATTTCCATTTTCGTCCACTCTTTAATGTCATCTATATATTTTCGTTTCGGCCTACATTTTTTTCTTGATCCTTCAACCATTCCTTATAGAATGGTTTTAGTGATGCTATTGTATCTATATAGGTATGACCGAACCATTTTAGCTTTCGCAATTTTATAGTCTGTAATAGAGTCTCAAATGTACCAATTAGTGTATTAATTTTATTTTTGACAAATATATTAGTTTTGCCTTCTTTGTATGTTATGCATAATAGTTTCCGGTGTGATTTGTTTTCAAAAGCTTGAATTGTATTGGTTATATTAGCATTCAAATTCCAAGATTCACAGCCATAAGTCAATATTGATAAAATAAATGATCGATATAGGTTGTACTTTAGTTTTAATCTGATATGAAGTGCTCTTCCAGATAGTGGTTAATCTCACCATATCTGATGTTGCTTGCGCCAGTCTTATTCTTACTTCCTAATCACATGTTCCATTTTTTGTACGATTTCTTCCAGTTTGCATTCGTGAAGATATATATCTGCATATTGATTTTCGTTGATGTTTATTATTACTTTACTTTTTTCGATACTAATTTCCATGCCGTATTTGCTAGCGTTATTTGAAAGTTTGTCCGTAAGCACTTGTAGATCTTGGGTATTTCCAGCAATTAAGTCTATATCATCTGCGAATCTTAGGTTTGATATTGAAAGACCGCCAATTGATATGGATGAAGTATGGTTATTCTGTATATCGGCCATTATCTCTTCAATAAATACATTGAATAGTACAGGTTATAGAAGACATCCTTGACGTACTCCAACTGTTGTTTTTAATGTGTTGCCTTGTATGTTATTTATTAGAACAGCGCTTGACGAATTACAATATAGTGATTTTATCATAGAAATAATGTTGCTGTTTATGCCATACTTTTGTTGTGAAGACCATAATCAGTCATGCCATACACAGTCAAAGGCTTTCTTAAAATCGATAAAATTATGATATAAGTCCTTTTGGCTCTCTATGTGTCTTTCCATTAGGATTCTTCAGTTGAATATTTGTTCGACTGTGCTTCTTCCTTTATGAAATCCTGCTTGTTCATCAGAAAGTATACGCTCAACTTGTGGGTTCAATCTATTTAGAATAATTATTATCAACATATTGCTTGAGTGCGATATTAGAGTCAAGGTTATATAGTTTTCACATTTCCTGAGGTTACCTTTCTTGGGGATGGGTATAACTGAAGATTGAGTCCATTGTGCTGTCCATTTCTTCATAGACCATGATTTTTGGCATAATTCATTTAACACATTGACAATTGCATATTCTCCATGTTTTAGTAACTCGCTAGATATATTATCATATCCAGGCGATTTTCCATCCTTTAAACTTTTGATAGCGTTTATAAATTCGTCTTTTAGTATTGGTAAATCATCATCTTGGTCTATGCTATTACGCTGTAAGACGTTGATGTCCGGATTAATTGGGTGATTATATAATTCTTGACAGTATTCAGTTTACCGATTTACATGGCATTTTCTTCTGCCAAAGATTTCCCTTGCTTGTCTTCTATTATTGATGACTGTCTATGTGCTGTTTTTGTAAGAGTTATTATACTCTTTTACTGAATCTTCCGTATTTCATATCTTCATCGATTAGTTTACATTGCAGTTGAATCCAGTTATCTTTCGTTCGTATTATTAACTTGCGAAATTTCGATGTTAATTTCTCTATATTTATCACTAAGTTCATGTTTTCCTTTCTTAGCTGATTTAAGAGTTCTTCTTTTATCTAATAGGTCGAGTATGTCGTTTTTTATCCATGATTGTTTTTTCTTTCGGTATTTTCCAATTATTTTAGTAGCTGTGCTAGTAAGTGTATCTTCTATCTTCGTATATGCAGTTGTAAGATCGCAATCTGAAATATTTATTTTTCCAAGTTGCATATTCAGTTCGTCTCTGTATAACATAGATGTATGCGTGTCCATGAGCTTGCTTAAGTTGAATCTTATTCGTTTTTATTGTGGTGTTCTGCTTGATTGTAGCTTGATTTATATGTTACAGAGAACCAAATCGTGGTCACTGTTTATGTCTGCACCTGGAAAGATTATTGTGCTGGACTGTTTGATGCTTGATTTGAAATGTATTGGTGTTAGTATGTAATCAATTTGATCATGGGTTTTGCCGTCTGGAGAGTGCCATGTTGTGGTTCTTGAATCTTTGTGCGGATAGAGTGTATTCGATATTACAAGTTGGTGTTTTTCGGCAAATTCCAGTAGTATTTGTCCTCTTTCATGTTGATGATCTATTCCAAAGTTCCTGCGTATGCTGGTCATTCGATGTGTGCATCTTTCCCGACTTTTGCGTTGAAGTCACCCTGTATAATTAAGAAATCTTTTTTAATATTATAGTAGATGTATATTATAAACATACTATATAAAAATTCTTGAAAACTTATTTAAATATCATATAAATATTTAATCATATACTATTATATTTTACTTATTTTATAGTAATGTAAAAGTAATATCAAATACTTATTTTTTATTTTATAAATAATTAAAATTCTAAACAAAATATAAATATTACGTTGCAAAGTAATATGATAGTACAAAGTGAAAATGTAAGGAGTAGATGAAATAAATACTGAAGAAGACGTATAAGGAGTTGCTGTTTCGATAAAGAAGGACATTAAATACATTATAATGCGTTGTAATCCATTACATGGATTATCTGGCATAGTATTGCATTCATAATATCCCTATAATATATACATAGACATATAATTAGGTGATTCTAATCTCTATGGAAAAAAACAAAAATATATATATATATATACATTTAGATATAGACCTGACTTTACTCTTTCCATAATTGCTATTAGATCGTTTTTAGTTTCAGAGATCAGTGTTGTGTCGTCAGCATATCTCAGGTTAGTAATACTTCTACCTCAAATACTGATTCCCCCATCCCAATATTATAATGCCTCTCTCATTATGTTTTCTACATATATGTTAAACAGTAAGAGGGATACAATACATCCTTGCATTACCCCTTTCCCTGTGTTTATAGTATATTGTTCATCGAATTATGTTCTTATAGTGGCTTCTTATTTCGTATAGAGCTTTCTCAGTAGGATTATTATGTGAATTGGAACTCCCATTTCTTGGAGTATCACCCATATTATCTTATGATCTACGCAGTCGAATGCCTTTTTTATAGTCGATGAAACACATATACACATTCCTATTGTATTCTTTGGCTGTTTCCATCATCCACCGCAAATTAGCTATATGATCTCTTGTTCCTCTTCCATTTCTAAAACCTTCTTGTTAAATAGATAGTTCTGTGATAAGGAAATGTTCTAATCTTTTCTGAATAATTCGAAGGAATATCTTGCTAGCATGAGAGATCAGAGCAATAGTTCGATAGTTCCCACATTCTGTCTTAACTCCTTATTTGTATATCGAGAGATACATAGATTTCTTCCAATCTCTTTGCCATTCCTTAGTCCTCCATATGTTATTGAAAATAATTAATAGTATTTTTATAGATGCATATAAGAAGATTTAAGAATTTATATAAGATATAAAATAGAAAGCCATAATACAAATATCAATTATAACAATATATTCCGAAAAAATTCAAACTAATAGTTCGATAAAATATTGAATTTGTAAAGTAAATGATAATGACAACGTTATATTACCCCCATCTTCGTCACATTAATAAGTGGAGTATTCGTTATTATTTCATATCATTGAATCATCAGGTGAATTTTTCTTAGATTTTATATATATATATATTCTTATTATATTCTAGGATATTATATAATATTAAGAAAATGTATAGAGGAATGTATAATAAATTCAAGAAAACAAATGTATAAAGCAGTTATGTAATTATGTATTACAATTAAGTTAAAAATATAATGGTTAGGTATGGTAAACTCTGTAATGGATATTCTGAATTATTTATTTAAGTATTACAGAAAGTCGGTCATATGATTGTTATGATATTAAACAAATACATACCATGTCAATTAGGGAATTAAGTTTAGAAATTAGGGTAGCATATTTCGTAATATGATAATCTATATATAGATAGATAGATAACTGATTTATTTATACATAAATATAACAAAGATAGTTCTCATTTGTTTTAGAAAAATAATAATATATATACATAAATAAACGATAAAATAATATATAAGTAAAAACATAGGATTGTCAGATCAATAAACTTAAAGTTTATTTCCCAACGGAAACACTAAAAGCCAATAAACATTTAGATATAATAACAATATATGATACCTCTGTAGAAAAGAGTTTATCAGGAGTCGAGTGTATGCGGGTAGTGATAGGTGTGTTCACAAAGGTTTTAAGTCAGCAATTTTGAGTTAAATTAGTAAATGTGTGAAGAATATGAACAATACATTCCGTAAAATATCGCTAAACCTAAACATACACGTTTTTCGTTTAGAAATACAAATAACATAATAAATAGGTCATAATCGAGAAATATATACCAGAATAGAAACATCATATGTAATAACTGGTGTATAGTTATTATTTCATAGTTCATTCAACTAACGAATATTATCTATGTCATCTTTTATTTGGGAAATATCCAGTTCTACCGATATATTAATTGATGGGGAGGAAACCGATTCGGGAAACAATGACGATCAGTAAAGTGTAGAAAGAAGGAGATAAACCCTAAACATACAATATTTCGTTTAGAAATACAAATAACATAATAAATAGGATATACATATTAACGGGAGATAGCTTATATGACCATATCTAACCAACGTTATATAGGACTTGTCTATATTATAGTTACACTAGCTAGATATATAACGTACAACTTATATGTTGCTTATAATTAGTTGTAATTACTACCAACCATAAGTTGTGTTGGAATAAAGTAACAAGTCTAACTATATATATATATATATATATATATATATATATATATATATATATATGCACAGTGCATTGCACACTATGTTGCCTTAGTATTGTATTATGAATGCTTAATCAAAGGATTCGCGCATGCTATCGCTATATATAGGGTGAGTTACCATTATAATAATACGTTAAGCAACTAGAATTATGATAAATAAATAGTGTGGATTCATAATTAATCTAAATATCGTATTTATAATGAGATGAACTTTTATATTTCGTTGTTCATCGTCAATATATTTATCGTAAACATTACAATTTTATATTAAAACATTTGTGATATGCATTGAACATCTCACTTGAAATATATAAGTTATTGTTATAATGTTAATATCACTATAATATTGAATTACTTATTAATATTACATAGGTTATTACTTTAAATAAATATGATACTCTATACCGATTTCTAGTATATTAGCTCAATATATCTGTAACATATATAAATAATAGATTATTAATATATATATATATATATAATACAAACATTATCATCTTCGCAAATAATATATGGTACGAAAATACATACAAAATATAATACATATTTTATCATTTTACTAGTATATGTTATAATACATTTAATATTTTAAAATGTAGTATTTAATTATACTTTTAAATGAAATTGAATTTAAAATTTTATAAAATAGTTATTATTTACAAAAATTTTAATTATTTAATGGAATATATGTTTCATAATATTGTAGCATGTATCAAGTATGTACAAACAGCATTGCAAGAATTAAGTATATATTATAGTTATATTATAGTTACACATATATATATATATATATATGTGTGTATGTGTGTGTATTGAAGTCGAGTCAATACAATTAGTTATTTAAATAGTAAGTATTCAATACTTTATAGGAGTATTTCTCCTCGTTATATTCGACGAATTTCGATCGAATAACTCCACTCGCTACGAGCGCGTAGGAAAAACAGCGACTCGGTACGTTATGACCAGACTCTTTCTCGGCGTGTTATCGTCGATTGAACACATACGTTCACTTTAGTCGGTCTCCGCTTGTTAATAATATTTCATTTAAGTAATTATACGTGTACAAAATATTCATTATTTACACATACATAATATATATATATATATATATGTTATATTAATTGTTATATTAATACATGTATATATATATATATATATATATATATCTATAGGTTAAATCTCTAATTTTATAAATCTCTATGGCTACATGTATATTAGTCCAAAAGTATTTTATTGGTGTATAATATATTTATATCTTAGAAAACCGTAATATGAACGAATTAACGGTAATGTGTGCATGCCATGAATAGCGTTAAATATACGCAAGACAAAGTACTATAAGAAACAAGATGTAAATAATTAAAAATAAATATAGGAATAATCGAGAAATACAAAATAATAATAAATTTGAGTAATATAATAATAGCATATTAAATAAATAATATCGTCAATATCAGCATAAGGCGTTCATGAACGTTCATGAACAAGTGCACTTGTTAAAGCTGGCTCTTGTCTCCGATATATGTATCTTAAATGAAGTAAACTAGGAAATTAATGAATACAATTAGATACATCAATATTTATTTTATAGAACTTATTTTTAAAAATACTATAAGTAATTGAATTTTTTATAATTAAATCAAATCATTCCAAAGAATACAACCATAAATAGATAAACATTTAATATGTATTGATTTACTCATTTTAATATGTAAACATTTATCATTTATGAAATTGTATCTTGACATATTTTAATTGAACAATATTAGGTAACTTATTATTAAATGCTTTATACATATAATTTAACATATATACTTTTTTCAAGTCATTTCATTTTAGGATATTCAATTTTTTATAAATATAATCAATATTTTTAAAACTATTTATCTTATAAATAATTCGCAAGGCTGTAAAATTCGTAATAAAATAATTAAATAATTAAATAATTAAATTCGTCTGTTCTGTAAAACATTAATATAACTAGTATTTGATTTATACGATTGACCCCATATTTGAATACAATAAGATAAATAGGACATGAATAAATACTTAAATATAATGATAAATGCAGATGCATTTAGCTTATTTTTCAATTTATGAAATACCATTATTATTTCAGATAATTTATATCTTAATGAATGTATATGTCTTTACCAATTTATTTCTGAATCAACATACACATCCAAAAACTTCACATAATCTACCTGATTTATTACATTTTTTCCAATACATATATCTAATTTATTATTATTAAGTAGACATATTATTGCGAAAACCTGAGTGTCTATTATTTTCAATAAATTAACTAATTCTTGTCTTTATTAATTTTTCAAATATTTTAGATAAAATAGGTAAAATAGATATCTGTCTATAATTCTCAATATTATCTTTTATATCCTTTTTATATATTCGAATTACTTTAGCTATTTTTAGAGAATCTGGAAAGTAACCTACACTAAAAAAGTTGTTATATAATAAAAATAATGGAAGAGATATAATATCTGATATATTTTTTATTAGAACAGAATTAATGTCATATATGTCCTCAATCTGTTAACCTGTTCCCTCGAGTCGTATCCGACCCCTGGCGACATCGATGACAGCAGCTCTCCAATTCCTCCTACATATTAAGGCTCGAATCATGTTGAAGATAGTTCCATAGAAGTTTATCTCTATGCTTTCAAGCCATATTTGCCGTGGTCTCCCTATGCTTCAATAACCCCCCATTCTTCCTACAATCACTTCATATTATTCCGCCTACTCTTATAAAATGGCTAAAGTAAAATAATGATGCCTACACTATCCTTTATCAAACGTCCATTCTGTTTTTATATTATCAATAACCCATAAATGTGTCTTCCTGTCGATCCATGTTACTCTTAGCAGACGTCTCCAACACCAAAACTCAAAAGCATCGACCATCTTTCTCTCAAGATTTATCATAGTCAAAGATTCTGATCCCTATAAGACTATAAGGAAAACTAAAGCTTTTACAAGCCTAATGTTTGTTCTGAGGGTGATTCCTCTATATTTCCAGATTTTCGTTAGTCCCCCATTGCAGATCGACCCATTGATAACCTTCTGCATATGTCCTTCTCATAGAATCCATCATTTGTAATTAAAGATCCCAGTAAAATAAAGTGTGATACTACTTCAATATGTTTTCCATCTACTACCATTTCTCCGTAGTCTTCAGTCATCATTACTTTATTTTTGCCTACATTTAGATATAGACCTTCTACCTACACATAGTTATATACTTAGTTACCATATTTCATATGCAAATATATAATTAAATTACGACATGGTATTTCAAGGAATTAATAATATTATACCAACATTCTCATGTAGGCAGAATTTAATATTTATTAATATTATGTTTTAATTTAATTTACTTTAATCCCGTGACTCGGAAATCGTAGAGGGAATCAAAACTTTGCTGGCAACAAAACATCGTCTTCGCCATTTATCACGGTTATCAACTTCTAACAAAATATCATATATTTCCATTTTCGTCCACTCTTTAATGTCATCTATATATTTTCGTTTCGGCCTACATTTTTTTCTTGATCCTTCAACCATTCCTTATAGAATGGTGTTAGTGATGCTATTGTATCTATATAGGTATGACCGAACCATTTTAGCTTTCGCAATTTTATAGTCTGTAATAGAGGCTCAAATGTACCAATTAGTGTATTAATTTTATTTTTGACAAATATATTAGTTTTGCCTTCTTTGTATGTTATGCATAATAGTTTCCGGTGTGATTTGTTTTCAAAAGCTTGAATTGTATTGGTTATATTAGCATTCAAATTCCAAGATTCACAGCCATAAGTCAATATTGATAAAATAAATGATCGATATAGGTTGTACTTTAGTTTTAATCTGATATGAAGTGCTCTTCCAGATAGTGGTTAATCTCACCATATCTGATGTTGCTTGCGCCAGTCTTATTCTTACTTCCTAATCACATGTTCCATTTTTTGTACGATTTCTTCCAGTTTGCATTCGTGAAGATATATATCTGCATATTGATTTTCGTTGATGTTTATTATTACTTTACTTTTTTCGATACTAATTTCCATGCCGTATTTGCTAGCGTTATTTGAAAGTTTGTCCGTAAGCACTTGTAGATCTTGGGTATTTCCAGCAATTAAGTCTATATCATCTGCGAATCTTAGGTTTGATATTGAAAGACCGCCAATTGATATGGATGAAGTATGGTTATTCTGTATATCGGCCATTATCTCTTCAATAAATACATTGAATAGTACAGGTTATAGAAGACATCCTTGACGTACTCCAACTGTTGTTTTTAATGTGTTGCCTTGTATGTTATTTATTAGAACAGCGCTGGACGAATTACAATATAGTGATTTTATCATAGAAATAATGTTGCTGTTTATGCCATACTTTTGTTGTGAAGACCATAATCAGTCATGCCATACACAGTCAAAGGCTTTCTTAAAATCGATAAAATTATGATATAAGTCCTTTTGGCTCTCTATGTGTCTTTCCATTAGGATTCTTCAGTTGAATATTTGTTCGACTGTGCTTCTTCCTTTATGAAATCCTGCTTGTTCATCAGAAAGTATACGCTCAACTTGTGGGTTCAATCTATTTAGAATAATTATTATCAACATATTGCTTGAGTGCGATATTAGAGTCAAGGTTATATAGTTTTCACATTTCCTGAGGTTACCTTTCTTGGGGATGGGTATAACTGAAGATTGAGTCCATTGTGCTGTCCATTTCTTCATAGACCATGATTTTTGGCATAATTCATTTAACACATTGACAATTGCATATTCTCCATGTTTTAGTAACTCGCTAGATATATTATCATATCCAGGCGATTTTCCATCCTTTAAACTTTTGATAGCGTTTATAAATTCGTCTTTTAGTATTGGTAAATCATCATCTTGGTCTATGCTATTACGCTGTAAGACGTTGATGTCCGGATTAATTGGGTGATTATATAATTCTTGACAGTATTCAGTTTACCGATTTACATGGCATTTTCTTCTGCCAAAGATTTCCCTTGCTTGTCTTCTATTATTGATGACTGTCTATGTGCTGTTTTTGTAAGAGTTATTATACTCTTTTACTGAATCTTCCGTATTTCATATCTTCATCGATTAGTTTACATTGCAGTTGAATCCAGTTATCTTTCGTTCGTATTATTAACTTGCGAAATTTCGATGTTAATTTCTCTATATTTATCACTAAGTTCATGTTTTCCTTTCTTAGCTGATTTAAGAGTTCTTCTTTTATCTAATAGGTCGAGTATGTCGTTTTTTATCCATGATTGTTTTTTCTTTCGGTATTTTCCAATTATTTTAGTAGCTGTGCTAGTAAGTGTATCTTCTATCTTCGTATATGCAGTTGTAAGATCGCAATCTGAAATATTTATTTTTCCAAGTTGCATATTCAGTTCGTCTCTGTATAACATAGATGTATGCGTGTCCATGAGCTTGCTTAAGTTGAATCTTATTCGTTTTTATTGTGGTGTTCTGCTTGATTGTAGCTTGATTTATATGTTACAGAGAACCAAATCGTGGTCACTGTTTATGTCTGCACCTGGAAAGATTATTGTGCTGGACTGTTTGATGCTTGATTTGAAATGTATTGGTGTTAGTATGTAATCAATTTGATCATGGGTTTTGCCGTCTGGAGAGTGCCATGTTGTGGTTCTTGAATCTTTGTGCGGATAGAGTGTATTCGATATTACAAGTTGGTGTTTTTCGGCAAATTCCAGTAGTATTTGTCCTCTTTCATGTTGATGATCTATTCCAAAGTTCCTGCGTATGCTGGTCATTCGATGTGTGCATCTTTCCCGACTTTTGCGTTGAAGTCACCCTGTATAATTAAGAAATCTTTTTTAATATTATAGTAGATGTATATTATAAACATACTATATAAAAATTCTTGAAAACTTATTTAAATATCATATAAATATTTAATCATATACTATTATATTTTACTTATTTTATAGTAATGTAAAAGTAATATCAAATACTTATTTTTTATTTTATAAATAATTAAAATTCTAAACAAAATATAAATATTACGTTGCAAAGTAATATGATAGTACAAAGTGAAAATGTAAGGAGTAGATGAAATAAATACTGAAGAAGACGTATAAGGAGTTGCTGTTTCGATAAAGAAGGACATTAAATACATTATAATGCGTTGTAATCCATTACATGGATTATCTGGCATAGTATTGCATTCATAATATCCCTATAATATATACATAGACATATAATTAGGTGATTCTAATCTCTATGGAAAAAAACAAAAATATATATATATATATACATTTAGATATAGACCTGACTTTACTCTTTCCATAATTGCTATTAGATCGTTTTTAGTTTCAGAGATCAGTGTTGTGTCGTCAGCATATCTCAGGTTAGTAATACTTCTACCTCAAATACTGATTCCCCCATCCCAATATTATAATGCCTCTCTCATTATGTTTTCTACATATATGTTAAACAGTAAGAGGGATACAATACATCCTTGCATTACCCCTTTCCCTGTGTTTATAGTATATTGTTCATCGAATTATGTTCTTATAGTGGCTTCTTATTTCGTATAGAGCTTTCTCAGTAGGATTATTAGGTGAATTGGAACTCCCATTTCTTGGAGTATCACCCATATTATCTTATGATCTACGCAGTCGAATGCCTTTTTTATAGTCGATGAAACACATATACACATTCCTATTGTGTTATTTGGCTGTTTCCATCATCCACCGCAAATTAGCTATATGATCTCTTGTTCCTCTTCCATTTCTAAAACCTTCTTGTTAAATAGATAGTTCTGTGATAAGGAAATGTTCTAATCTTTTCTGAATAATTCGAAGGAATATCTTGCTAGCATGAGAGATCAGAGCAATAGTTCGATAGTTCCCACATTCTGTCTTAACTCCTTATTTGTATATCGAGAGATACATAGATTTCTTCCAATCTCTTTGCCATTCCTTAGTCCTCCATATGTTATTGAAAATAATTAATAGTATTTTTATAGATGCATATCAACCTGCTTTCATGAGCTCTATATGTATACCATCACATACAGATTATTTCCGATTTGATATATTATATGATAGTGTCCTTTACTTCTGTCTCTAGTGTATGAGGTTCATCTTCATATCTAGTTTCGGGAAAAGTATCAATGATTTTAGGATCTCTCCTGTAAAGCTCATATGTGTATTGTTGCATCTAATTTTTACTTCTCTTTCTTCAGTAGCCGTCTTTCCGGAACTTTGATTCATAACTCCGCATCTAGCAGTGTATGATTCAGTTATATCTTTTATTTCCTTGTATAGATCTCTTGTTCTTCCCTTTTTATTGTTTTCTTCTATTTTCTACATTTCTCTCTTAAACTTATCGCCTTATCATACCTTGCTTTTTTTTTGAAATTCTGCATTTAGTTTTTTATATTTTTCTATTTCAACTTTTCCTTTTGCCTTTCTTCTCTCCTCCGCTATTTTTATTATTTCTTCGGTTAACCATTTTGTAACCTTAATATATAACTTCTTAACTTTTGGTATCCATTTATCAGCTGTCTTTTTCGAAGCATCACGTATATCAATCCATAAATCTTCAGGATTTTTGCCATCTACTTGTAGTATACTGAATCTATTCTTAACTTCTACAGTATATTTCGTATCAATATTTTCTAGATCATATTTTGGAGTAGTCTTATTTCTTATAGTTTGTTTGACCTTTATCTTGACAATAGCTATTAACAAATTGTGATCTGTGCCACAGTCTGCTCCAGGGATAGTTGTTACTCTTTTCATAGACCTGTACATACTATATAATCAATCTGGTTTTAGTAATTTTATCAGGTAACTTCCAAGTATATATTCTTGCATGTTGTTTGAACATTGTATTCATAACAACAATACTATCTCGACTGCATAAATCTACCATGGTATCACCTCTTTCATTTCTAATCTTCAGTCCGAAACTACCAGTTACCCCAGCTGTATTTTGTTTACCCACTTTAGCATTCCAATCGCCAATGACATACATTATGTCACCTTTTAGAGTTATATCGATTGATTTTTGTAGGGCATCGTAGAAATAATCCATCTCCTTTTCATCTGCTGTTGAAGTCGGAGTGTATACTTGTCTACATGTGAAATTTATAGGTTTACCTTGGATACGTATTGTTATTATTCTGTCACTTATATGATTGAACCCAAGAACACATTTTTTTATTTTTTCTGTGCATATGAATGCCACCCCTTTTCTTTCAATTTTATCGTTTCCACTAAATATACTGAATAATGATCAGATTTCACTTGTCCTATCCCCTTCCATTTCATCTCACTTATCCCCATTAAATCTATCCCATTCCTTCCCATTTCCATTGTAATACTTTTTGTATTTCCATTATTCATTGTTCTGACATTCCATGTCGCTATACTTATATTTTTTTAAATTGTAGGTAGCTATTAATATCTGTGTGTTTCAAGACGATTTTCTCAGAAACAATACTTCCTTGTGGATGTAAGATAGCCTCGTCATCCTTACCGACTGTACTTACACGATAGTTTCGCTCATTCCCAGTAATAATTGAAAGGCTGTCCAACCTGGGTTTCATTTTCTAGCCTTATTGCATTTACTTCTATTTGTGCTATCATGTTTGTTTTCTTGGGAATTTTACTGAAGTAGTTTCCCGTTGCTTTCTCCAGCGCAGTGTTGAAGCCGTGAATGGGGTTGCCAGAACGCCCTCGAGTAGATATGAAGTTTTCCTTGCTAGATCATCAGCCTCGTCCACTATTTCTATCGCTGCTCTATAGAAAAGACTCTGTTTTATTTATGTTACTATAAGAAATTGTAGACTAATATTGTTAGAAGCCAGTCATACTCATGCAATATTTAGCCGGCCAGTCGAGGTCATTTCCCGATATATATATAAATATACATTGAAAAAAATAGAAAATAATATAAATTGTTTGAACTTGCCATACAATTATAAAATCATCATTTGATTATTTATAAAAAAATAACTAAAATAAATAATAAGTACCATAAAAGAATGCCTAAATAAAAATATAGATTAAATAGTTTAAATGACATAAAAATGAATAAAGCATAAAAAAAAGTATATTCAAAAATATGGTAAAAAAAACTGTTTATACAATTTTTCATTTATATATTTTTTTTACTATTTATTATGTTGTTGTTTTTCATATATGTATTTCAATAAATAAGTTTGTTAATTAAAAATAAAATAAAGAACAATTTATAATGTAAGAATACAAATTTATGGATTAAAAAGTTTATTTTTTATATAAATGTCAATAAAAAGAAAGAAATTAATGAATTAAATTCAAATATTAAAGATAAAGATTAAATAAAATATGTTTATGTTATTAAAAATAAAGTCAAATAATAGTATTAGTCAGAGGAAAATAAAAAATGTTAACAAAAAAATACCAAATGGTATTTATAATAAAATTAATGAAAACAGGAAAGTAAATTCATATATAAAATTCAAAAGTTCAGTAAAATAATATTATTAATGTGAGTAAAATAAAATAATGTAAAAACAAGAAATGGTATTCAATTGTTACATAAACGTCAATAAATTAAAATAAGAATAATAAGTGTATCTTAGTATAAAATACCATACTAGAGAATATTCTAGTTAAAAATTAAAATAAAAAATAAATAAAAATATATTATAAATATACTGAGTATGAAGATAGTAAGTTTTTATAAATATGTTTCCAAAATAATTTATAATTTGAAATATTTTTTAAAATATTATCGGAGGGTACATATTAATATATTAAAGGAAATTGTTCCAATATATTAAAGTTTGTCTACACAGTTATTTTTTGAAATTAAAAATAGTAATTATTTAAACTCCTAGTGTTGTGAGATGTTGACATTAATGAAAATGTTTTATTAATTATATAAGGATGAAGATTATTGAAGACTTTAAACATGAATTCGAATGTATTTATATATGTAAATTCATTTAGTTTTAATAAATAATTTCCAATAAATAATTTCCAATAAATATTCTTCTAGTATCATATAAAGTGTTTCTTACATATAATCCATATAACTCGCTTTTAAAAATATCTAGGAAATAACTATTGAAGAATACCTATTCATCATAGATTAGATGTATATTTATTTTCTCACAAAATGTTACAATGAGGCAAGAATATGTATATGGAAATATGTATATGGAAATATATATATATATATATATATATATATATAAAATAATGCTTTTTTATTAATAAATTTGGAAACAATGTAAGTAAAAAAAAAAAGTAAAACTATTTATCTGATAAAATTAGAGTTAAAATTGGTGTTCCATGAGGAACACTTTTAGGTTCTATTTTTTTGCTTATTTATATTAATGATTTAAAATGTTCATCTTCAATATGCAATTTGACTATGTTTGCCGATGATACCACTTTGTATGTTGATGATTGTAATCAAGTATTTCTAGATATACTAATAAAAAAGGAATTATTAAATATAAATAAATGGTTTATTTCAAATAGGCTAGACTTACTTTAAATATTAATAAAACCTGTTATATGTTATTCAATAATAAATTATCCCATATTAATATCTCAATAAATAATATAAATTTAACAAGAGTTAAATCTACAGAATTTTTAGGTATAATAAATTATCAGAATTTAGATTGGAAACTACATATATTATATCTAAAAAATAAGTTAAAAAAAATAATTTGGATAACTAATATAATTTCTAAATTTGTAAACCAAATGGCCTTGCTGCATGTATATAATTCAATTTTTTACCACATATTAATTATTGTATAATATAATGGGGTAATACTTATAAGACTAACACATTATGCATCAATATATTGAAAATATATTTTACAAATAAAGAATTATTCGTATTATACATAATAAACCTTATCTTTATCATACTAAGGATTTATTTAAATTCAACAATATATTACCTTTCAATGACTTAGTAAAATATAATACTTGTAAATTCATGTTTAAAGTATATAATAATATTCACCGTGAAATAATAATCAATCATTTTAGTAAAAAATCTATTATTTATCCAATTCGTGACATAAATAACTTTAATATTCCTTCATCAACATTAAATATATGTTCTCATTGTCTTATAATTCTTTAAAAAAAAATCATATTTAAATAAATTCAAAAAAAAATTAAAATTATCTCTTATATTAAAGATTGATTAACTTAATTTAAAATTTTATTTTTTCTTACTTAAATAAAATTACTTATATTGTTTTATTACTTTCTGACATAATATAAAATTACAAAAATAGAAATATAAATTAATATTATTAATTATGACATATCAGTATTAAAAAAAAATTATTTACAAATTGTCGGTATTATAATATGTTTCATTATATCATTTTACCTATTTTATCTAATATATTTGTTTCTTTTTTTCTCTTATTTCTTTTAGTTTCTTTTATATTTAAATATTGGCTTTCTCCTATTTAGGTTCTCTATGTTTATTTTATTTTATTTTATTTCATTCTTGATGTATTTCTTAGATTTTAATTTTATTATTTTATCATTTATTTATATTATTACATAATGATTAAATTTAGTTACATGATAAGTTTCATTTTATTTTGTTGTATCATATATATGTAAACGGGAAGTCATATTTTTATAACATTATTATTTATTTATTATTCTTATCTATAATGAAACTTATCATGTTAATAAAAGGGCAATTGTCTCGAAAAGCAACACTGCTTCTATAATTACCCTGGCATTACCTAAATCTGATAATAATAATAATAATAATAATAATAATAATAATAATAATAATAATAATAATAATAATAATAATAATAATAATAATAATAATAATAATAATAATAATAATAATAATAATAATAATAATAATAATAATAATAATAATAATAATAATAATAATAATAATAATAATAATAATAATAATAATAATAATAATAATAATAATAATAATAATAATAATAATAATAATAATAATAATAATAATAATAATAATAATAATAATAATAATAATAATAATAATAATAATAATAATAATAATAATAATAATAATAATAATAATAATAATAATAATAATAATAATAATAATAATAATAATAATAATAATAATAATAATAATAATAATAATAATAATAATAATAATAATAATAATAATAATAATAATAATAATAATAATAATAATAATAATAATAATAATAATAATAATAATAATAATAATAATAATAATAATAATAATAATAATAATAATAATAATAATAATAATAATAATAATAATAATAATAATAATAATAATAATAATAATAATAATATTTGAAAATAACCTTTTATTTAATAAACATATTGATTATATTTGTAAAAAAGCTTATTTTTATCTGAATTCAATTTTTAGATGCATTACTACAAAATCCCCTAGAGCATTATTAAATGCATATAAAATTTATTGCAGACCAATTTTAGAATATGCATCCATAATTTGGTCACCTTTTTCAAAGGTTAGTAAATTTCGTAGTCACATAGATCAAATTTAAAGGGTGCAAAGATTATTTACTAGACGATTAATTACAAGATGCGTAGGATATACAAATTCATCAAATATTAATTATAAAACATATATAGAGAGATTGGTATATTTTAAATTAGAATCACTTGAACTTAGAAGATTAAAAATAGATCTAACTACAATTTTTAAAATTTCAAATAATTATACAGATATAAATATATCTGATATTCTTAACATTTCAAATAATTGTAGAACTAGAGGTAATTGTAAAAAATTAAATGTAATACATAATTATGATAATACAATTAAAAATATAATTAATAATAGATCAGTTAATTTATGGAATTCATTAAATAATGATATAATAAAATCTGTATCTGTTTCATCTTTTAAAAATAAAATAAACAAAATCTCTTTTGACAAACAACTTTTTTTTAACAGAAATTTATAATTTTATATTGATTTATGTTTCATTTTGTATCTTAATTATTGCATTATCTCTTCTGGTTTTTTTTTTAATGTGTTTTTGTTATAGAAAATTTGGGTTTTTTATATCTATATTTCAAATATACTATAATATAAAATTAATAATTCATTATTATTACAGATAAAGTGGGAAGTATTATTTTATTTTTGTTTGTTCGGTATTATATGTTTGTTTTATATATATATTTTGTAAATATGTTTCAAATGTATTATATTACTAAACTACAATATTAATAATTTTCTATTATTTCAGATTATAGTGATAAGTATTATATTGTTTGTTTCGTAATATTATTGGTATATTTTGTTATTAACTGTTTTGTATAGGTATAATGGTTTATTTTATTTGTAACTTGTTTTGTTTATATATATATATATATGTTTCAAATTTATTATAGGTACCTACTTACAATTAAAATATAAAATTAATAATGTACTACCTACTATTATTACAGATGTTGGTAAGTATTACATTATTTGTTTGTTTCATTCTAGTATTTGTTTTATTCTATTGGTTTAATTGATTTTAAACATGTTCTGTTTATAATATATTTAAAATTTAACATTTAAATATTAAACTATATAACTAATAATTTATTAATAAAACAGGGTACAAAGATAAGAAGATTTCTACAAAGTTAAAGTAGAAATTGAATATTTCGATGCCACTTACAAAATAATGTATTCTATTTCTATTTTCGATTATTTTTACGCTATCTTTTATTTCTATTTTGATCATTTTTCGTTTATGTTTACTATATGATTTATTTCTACTTTCGATTGTTTTTCGTTTATTTTTACGGTAACTGTAAAACGTTTTAATTTCTTTAATTTTTTAATTTCGTATTATTCTTTGTTTATTTCTATAACGTATGTTATCGTTAGCAAATATCTATACTTTATACTTTCGATTATATTTTCGGCTATGTATTTGCTTAAATAAATTATCAATCAATCAATCAATAATAATAATAATAATAATAATAATAATAATAATAATAATAATAATAATAATAATAATAATAATAATAATAATAATAATAATAATAATAATAATAATAATAATAATAATAATAATAATAATAATAATAATAATAATAATAATAATAATAATAATAATAATAATAATAATAATAATAATAATAATAATAATAATAATAATAATAATAATAATAATAATAATAATAATAATAATAATAATAATAATAATAATAATAATAATAATAATAATAATAATAATAATAATAATAATAATAATAATAATAATAATAATAATAATAATAATAATAATAATAATAATAATAATAATAATAATAATAATAATAATAATAATAATAATAATAATAATAATAATA
The DNA here is from genome assembly GCA_964019155.1 of Osedax fenrisi. Classification (NCBI taxonomy): domain Eukaryota; kingdom Metazoa; phylum Annelida; class Polychaeta; order Sabellida; family Siboglinidae; genus Osedax; species Osedax fenrisi. The sequence goes on along the minus strand of OZ025246.1, from coordinate 13,897,355 downwards.
ATAATAATAATAATAATAATAATAATAATAATAATAATAATAATAATAATAATAATAATAATAATAATAATAATAATAATAATAATAATAATAATAATAATAATAATAATAATAATAATAATAATAATAATAATAATAATAATAATAATAATAATAATAATAATAATAATAATAATAATAATAATAATAATAATAATAATAATAATAATAATAATAATAATAATAATAATAATAATAATAATAATAATAATAATAATAATAATAATAATAATAATAATAATAATAATAATAATAATAATAATAATAATAATAATAATAATAATAATAATAATAATAATAATAATAATAATAATAATAATAATAATATAAATATCATAAATGTAACAGTTTATATTTGTTTAATTTAAACTTTAAATAAAATTATTAAAAATGTATATAATTGTATTCATCTAAGATATAATTAAGCCTACATCAAGTACTGGCAAATCTATTGCAAATATTAATAAATCATTATTCGTATCAGTCTATCAATATCTAATTTATGTGGAAAATATCATGATGGAGCATCTAATTATGTCAGTTGTATATAAAGGAACACAAGCCCTGATACAAAAATAACAACCTTTGGCATATTAAGGGGGTATCCCACAACCAAGTAGTTTAATTAATGGTCATAATAAAAGAGATTATTCATAGACTCATCGAATACAAGTATAAAAATTGCATTGCTCTATAATGGTACTACTATTTTATTTATTCACATATATATATATATATATTGGATATTTTCTACATTTCACTGACATATATAGATACATGTATATTCAAGTGATGCATTACTATACAATGATCATACTATGAATATAGGTGGAGAATTAAAGGTTACATTAATACTTTTGCGGAGACAAGCAGATTACACAAAATTAGCATTATTTCTCTGTTTGTGAGATAGTCGTGCCTGTGCTGATCATTATATGTAACGTGATATATAAGTTACAGAGCTTTTATAGACTGCTATATACAAAGTTAAGTCACACGCGTTTGTTAATCCAGGTATGACATATATCCATTAATACTATCATATTATCTCCATTACACATTAAACATATATGTTATTATATATTATATATTAAACTATAGTTTAATGAATCATTTTGTAAAATTGTTGGATAGAATGGGCATTATTTTACTCATTTAAAACAAATATTTCCACATTCCATTATAACTAAGTTAATGGGGGAATTTATAATGGACTAACACATATAGAGTTCATGAGCAATACTAATGTTGGTATATTATGATAGTTATTGAATTAATATCTAGCTGGTTTTAGAGTAAATTATTATATATTTTCTTATAAATTATAGAAGTTTAAAATATGTAAATATTGTGACTTACATCTATATTTTATATATATATATATATATATATATATATATATATATATATATATATATATATATATATATATATATATATATATATATGATATCGTATGTCCATCACTGTTAATATTCTCATTGACAACTAGACTAATTCCTGATGAATGTGTTGACTATAGTGAAGAGCTAGTAGAGTGATAAAAATCAAGATATTTTACAATAGATACCAAGGAAACATAACTATTAGCATCCTAGATGATTACTATTGGAGTCTAAAAAGGGACATACAAGACTTAAAATAGAAGACAATTATTACAATAATCGTGTAATCAATGATCATTATAACATTTCCTATGTACATTATTATTTTTTATCATTGTATATTAAAATATACCAAATACTATTGAAATACATACATTGCATTTCAGTTAATTTTCTTTATTGTTAATATTTTTGTAATTTATTCATAAATGTTCAAACTTAAATAGATAAAAACTTGATCTGATCTGAAAAACATAATTACATATTTGAAATTAGCGTGAAAAATTAGTCTAGATTAAGTTAACAGAACCCATACTTCAGGTTTTTTTATTTTTGTTAGTTCTTTTATTTTTGTTCAATATATCTATCAACATAGATATACCAATGTAATGAATATAAATGTCGTACTTATAATAAGATGAACTTTTATATCTCGTTGTTCATCGTAAATATCGTTATCGTAATCGTTATCATTTTATATTAAAACATTTCTGTCTTGCATCATATATCTCTCTTGAGATATATAAATTATTGTTTTAATGTTAAATCTTTAATATGACTATAACATTGAATTACTTATTAATAGTGCAATACGATAAAATCACTCAAACGTATAACTATACTATATACCCATAGTTTATTTAAATGTAATATAAATGTGCAATCATTTACTTTTTATGTTCTTATTATATAGTGGAAAGTAACCGAATATGGACATTGCCCGAATACGGTCACATATCCATAAATATTACAAAAAAAAATGTAATAAATAAAATATTCATAATTATATACATAGTCTAAATAATTAATTTTATTTTTTAATTATTCAAAATAGTGTTTATATATCCAATAAACTGATTGTTTTATTATATTTTTTAATTTATGATAAAAAATGTCTACCTAGAATCTTCTCACGAATATAATAATGTATAAAACACATAATAATATATATTTAAAAACTAAAGCATCATAAATATTATATACATATTTTCTAGATGTGTTATCAACTATTAATTAAGTTATATGCATATATCTAGAGGTTATATAAATCCCTAATACTGACAGTCAATATGTCTTAATACTGACACCCTATAACCAATCAGCGCGCACCATGTGAACTATTCTGATGTTCATAATAATCACGTACATTATAATATTAACACCACCAATGAAGTTACATCTAAAAATGTTATTATATAGATACTTAACTAGTTAGATACAAGCTTGTATTATATATTACCTAACTTACCTTACGAGGTCAGGCTTGCTCGGCATTTCATGACTCGTTCTCTCTAAACATCTCGATCTTGCATTTCATTTGCCAATTCTTCTCTTTCGCATCCTGTATCACTTGATAGATGATCGATTTAGGTCTTTGCAGTCATATATGCAGTGAGGCCTATATACTTGATATTTTTCCGTGATATGGATACCAGAGTAATAGGTCACTGGCCAATTCGTTATTTTTTCTCCAGCAGTGTCCGGCGAATCATATTCTATGCTATTTGATTGTAGTTGATATATTGGGTATACCATGATAGAGTATTTCGTTCGCTAGAATTTGTCTCCAGGATGTATTTAATATAGCTCGTAGCATGCTAATATATGCGCCAGTTTTTATATCCAGTTTTTTCTCCAGCGATTATGTTAGTGTCCAAGTAATGGACCTGTACACAAATACTGATTCGACAGCGGCTCTAAAGAAATTTCTTTTTAATTTATCAGTAATATTAGATTTTCAGATAACATTCCTATTGATTAGGGCTGCACATGAATTTTCTATTCGTATATTAACGTCAGTTAAGTGGATCCTATGTAGCTACCTAGGTATTTGAAGTATTCTACCCTTTTTATATTATGTCCTTCTCTGTTATTTAATGTGATACATTTTATTCCGTGTTGGTTCTGATTGACAGTAATATATTCAGTCTTATTTGTATTGATTTTCAGGTCAATATAGTTTGAGTTCTCTTCAATTGTATGTAAGAATGTCATTGAGGGGTTTACGCTATCAGTTACTATGGCTATATAATCAGCATAATAAATATCGGTTATACAAATTTCAGGGTTACGTCTACTTCTCCTTAGTGAGATTATAAATCCATGATTTAAGTTTATATCCGGTGAAATCTTCAATACATAGTCGAGGCATACAATAAATAGAAACGGAGCTAAGGTATCACCTTTTAGTACGCCAGTCGTGATCTTGAAAAAGGACGTGTCTCCATCAGGTGATCTAATAATAGATTGTGTATTTTTGTATAGCATCATTATTGCGTTAATGATTTCTGGAATGCTATACTTGATTAAGACGAACTGTTAGAATCTGTCCTGATGTCGACCTATTTGTTCGAAACCCGATCTGGTTTGTCCTTAAGGGGACGAGATACCATTGATTTTTTCGGAAAAAAATTGAATTTCAAATTTTTTTTTAATGTAAAATTATAATATTTCAAATATTATCTTTAAAATGGTGTTTAAATTATGTTCATTACATTATTCATTTTGTTTATATTATATTATTTGTACCTATATAATCATATTGTTTATATTCATATATTATATTTGAAACTTGATTTACTCAGAATAATTATTTTGCATTTTGTATATCTCCAATTAATGTCTCTTCTTATTCAATATTGAATATTTTTTCTTCAAATTTTCACAATATTATATATAATATATAAATGAACAGTATGATTAATTATTCTATATATATAATATATGTAAATTTATATAAATTGTAAATTTAGTGATAATTTGTGATAAATATCTTAATTAATTATTTTTTTTTATAATTAATCATTTTTATATTATTTATGTTAATAATTATTAAAATATATTCAACCATATGATAAAGCTATATGTTTATAATAAGATTGTTAAAAAATTATTACAAAAACTTTAATATTATAAGAGTTTATACATTTTTAAAACATGCTATTTTCCCTATCTTTTACATGTATACTGTTTATAAGTAGCTGGTCCCCTTAATAAAGGATCGACATTCGGACGGATTCTGTTAAATATCATCGCTGATATTTCTGTTAAATTTATTACCCCGTAGTTTGTTTCGGGAATGGTAGTATGCATCTTTTTGTCTAGATTTCTATTGGTTTTTGCATGTATACATTATTACACGATTAAAGCAGGAAGTTCTGAAATTCATTTAGTTTCCATACTTCGAAAGGTATTTCATCTAGTCTGGTATCATTGCCATTTTATAAACTTGTTTTTACTTTTAATAGTTTTCCGGTTTGAATGGGCCTGTCTCTATGTCAAGTATTTTTGGTTTGTATTCAGATTCAGTATGTCCGTTTATGTTAGAGTTTGGTTGTTCTAGTGTTGATCCAAGAAGATCGCTAAGTGATTATGCCACTTCTGGATGCGTTCAATGTCACTAGTAGCCATTGCCCTTATTAGATTTCTTTCGACCGCTTACTTCATTTACTGCTTTCCATACTAACGCCGATTTTGTATTGTTTACTGCATTATTAATTTCGTTTATCTTGTTTTGAATATATGGTGTATGTTCTTCTTCGTAAGAATTTACAAGCATATTCTTAGATTTTACAAAATTTCTAATATTTGTATCATCGTTGGCTGGTTGTATTTTAATCATCCCGCATGTTGTAAAGATGAGCGGTTTTCACACACTTAATGCGTTTACCAGAGGTTGCGTTTTATTGTGTATGCTTTAAAGGGATCACTTTGCCGGCAATTTCTTTGCACGCTAATACAATATTTTCATATCCTGAATTATCAGATAATAATGTTGTTGTTGATTCGTCTTGAAGTATTAAAGCTGAATATATATTTTTTATTTTGGTAATGAAAGTGTTTTTTTATTTTATCATCGTATTTTTAGGACGACCAATCGTATTGATAGGTTTTACTTAATTTTTTGATATTTTTTCTAAAACTCAGCTTTATGTTTGCTGATACAATACGATGATCCGAGGCTAAAATGAATTATATGCTCTTGTGTTCTTTGCATCATTTCTCCACTTTAAGTTGATAATTATGAAATCAATTTGTGATTTTAAGTTGTTTGGCGAAGTATTATTCCAGGTTTGACCTGATCTTTTCTGGTATTGCATGTTTAAGAATATAATTTTATTTTCATGTAGAAAATATTCAACCATAATTTCACTTCGATTTGTGGTATCTTGAAAAGAATATTTTAAATCGGCATCTTAACCGAGGTGAGCGTTAAAATCACCATAAATTGAAAGTAGGTTATGTTTAGGCACCTGTCTCGTTATTGCTGTGAGATATATATAGAAATATGCATTCTCTATTTCATCACTGACATTCGTTGGGATGTAACATGATATTATTGTAGTATGTGGGTTACCATGGAATTGTATTGTCATTATTCGTGAAGTTATATTTTCAACTCTTGTTATTGTATTATAAGCTTTTAAACTCACGAGGATTCCAATACCTCAGCATTACGGTTATTCCTCCATGCCGATCAGTTTATAAGTTTCCATTTGGCAAATGTATATTATTTTATTAGAGTACCTTTGTGTATGAACCTATGTTGTTGTATACATACTACATATTGATTTGTTCTTACTGCATAGTCTATTAAGTATGGTATTTCCCATATTTTGTGCAGTGTTTGATTGTTTAATGTGCTTATCGTGGTATTCGTACTAGCATTTATAAGGTTTAATATTTTTCTTATTCTCAGTCGCTGACTTTTCATCTGCAACCTGAGATGAAATTGCAGGACGTGCTCAAAAATTAATAAATTAATTACTAATTAAATTATATTAAATTATTCATAAAATTAATTATAAATAATGTAATTGTAATTTATTTGATTGGTTCATAAATAATATATAGTTAATCTAGTGTTATTAAGGGTGTCCGTATTATAACAGAGAGTTTCCGTATTTGGATACGGGTACCGAATACGGAAACCCCCGTTACATATTGAATAAAAAGATTTTATAACATTTTAAAATAACAATAATATCTATAATCATATAATATTAAAAATTGTAATTTTGAATACAAATATTAAGTCATAAAATATTAAGACCATTTATTGTTAAAGTAGTCGTATTAGGTTACTTTCACCTAGTGAAGTAAAAGTAATATCAAATACTTATTTTTTGTTTTCAAATTAATAACAGACTAAATAAAAAATAAACCAAACGGTGTAAAGTAATATGATAGTACAAAGAAGGAGTTGATGAAATAAACATCGAGGAAGATGTGTAATTTAATCGGTGTTTTGATAAATAAGGACAATTAACTAAATTATAATGCGTTATAATCAACTAAATGATATATTAACCGTCATATTATTGCATTCATACTTCATAATATCCATATAATATATATCTATTCACCAACTATATAACATATGTAAGATATAGTAACGAATAATATCTTCAATGCCATATTAATTAGCAGCGAATTATCTGGTTTATCCGATAGGTCTTGATATTTGTGATTTGAAATTTTTAAGTTAGGTACCCTACCTATCATGAATGTTAATTCTAAAATATGACTGCATTATTTCTCATTCGTATTTGAATACGTGCATATTTACTGTGAGAGTGGTTCTCGAGTTTATGCTATAGCGTATATATATGTATATATATATGTATATATATATATATATATATATTTATATATATTTATAACTACGATATAACTATAATAGATTTTCAAATGATTCAATTATTTATGAATATTTTATACACTATTCTGGAACATATTTTCCATAAAAATGCATATAAGAATAAATATATTTTGAAAACTTAGATTATTTAATATTATTATTATTATATAAAATTTTAAATTTATTTTCATTTACAAGAATAATTAAATAATATATTTTAAAATATTAACATTTACAATTACTTCAAATACAATTATTATAAATATTCCAATGTAAAAGTATTATAACATATACTAATACAATGATAAAATATATATTATATGTATGTATTTTCGTAGCATATATTATTGGCGAATATAATAATGTTAGTATTATATATATATATATATATATATATATATATATATATATATATATATATATATATATATAACATATATATATATATATATATATATATATATATATATATATATATATATATATATATATATATATATATATATATGTTATAGATATGTTGAGCTAAAATTCGAGAAATCGGTATATAGTATCATACGTATCAACCTATTTAATATTAATACGTAATTCAATGTTATATTAACATTATAACAATAACTGATATATCCGATGCATGATACACATGTTTTAATATACAATGATAACGTTTACGATAACGATGTTGACGATGAACGACGAAATTTAAAAGTTCCTCTCGTTATATGTACGACATTTATATTAATTACACTGATCGATATTTGAACAACAATACAATAAATAACACTAATGTAAAACCTGAACTCTGGGTTTTGTTAACTTATTCTAGACTAATTTTTCACGCTAATTTCAAATATGTTATAATATTTTTCAGATCGGATCAAGTTTTTATTTATTTAAGTTTGAACATTTATGAAAAAATCACAAAAATAGGAAAAATAAAGAAAATTAACTGAAATGTAATGAATTTATTTCAATAGTATTTGGTATATTTTAATATATATACTAATTCAAAATAATAATGTACATAGGAAATGTTATAATGATCATTGATTACACGACCATTGAAATAATTGTCTTCTACTTTAAGTCTTGTATATCCCTTTTTTAGACTCCAATAGTAATCATCTAGGATTCTAATAGTAAAAATATATTGATTTGTATCACTCTCCTTGCTCTTTACTATAGTAAACACACTTATCAGGAAAATGTTCTAGATGTCACTGAAAAAAATCTAGAGCTCAGATATCAATAAAATATAGAAGTAGTCTTCCATAATATTTGTGATATTATAATAAAATCATAATCCCTATCCAATAATTTGACAAAAGTATTCATTAAACTATGTTTAATGTGTAATGTAGGCAATAGGATATTATTAATGGATACATAACATACATGGATTAACAAACGATTGTGACTTAACGTTGTATATATCAGTCTATAAAAGCTCAGTAACCTAATAATTACGTTAAATACAATAATCAGCATAGGCACGAATACCTCAACACAGATAAATAATGGATATTTTGTGATTCCTGTTTGTCTCCCAAAAGTATTAATATAACCTTTAAGTCTCCACCCTTCTCGTCATTAAATTGTCAATAAATACGATTAAATTACTGATATACATCTGTCGCATTATATGTTTACACTTCCGTGAATATTCTATTGGACTTACTTTGAATTAATACTACGTATTTACTATATAATTACATTAACCACCTCTGTCCGTATCTATAATATTGCTAGATATCTCAAATTACTAGTACTCCATGTTAATTCTTCCCATTCCACCAATAATCTAAATATATTGCTATCCAAATAATATTTGTTCCTCTTGCATTTTTAAAATCAGGAATCATATCCTACATACATGTCCATACATATCTACCTTTACTAATAATATGTAACTATGATATGATACTCCGCTATCATCGAATAATACTAATTCAATACTTGAATTCAATGTTTTCATCCCGTTAAATAATGTATTATAATATCATCTCCTACGCACGACATCTCAGCGCATGTATTTATTACTAAATATGTCCACTACTCCAATAAAAGTTACTATTCCATAATAAAAGTCGTTGAATGCCTGAATTGTTTGCATGTTCGATATAGAAATCACAACAACTATAATCTAATTTAATTCAATGAACACAATTAATCAACTTATAAAAAACTAATTGTCTACTAATTCTCGTCAATATAAATTAATAAAAATTGATAATTCAGAATTCCAGAACTGCTTTATAAATGTGTTTTCTTGAATTTATTATTTATATATTCCTCTATACATTTGCATATATCATTTGTTAAATCAATATATGAAAATCTATATAATAGGAACAATTTCACGAGATGATACAATGATACGAAATAATAACAAATATGCTTGTTATAGATGTGATCTAGATGAAGGTGGCGGTAATTTAATGTTGTAATGTAATTACTATTTTATATCTTATATAAATTCTGATATTTCATTTTGCTAGTTTGTTATAACACTACATATATTTAAGTTTCGTATTTTATTCAGACCATGGTATAATTTGTATTATAATAATATAATAATAATAATAATCATATTGGTTCATCGTAATAAACGAAAGTGAATAAATATAGAAATATAAGTTCTTATGAACGTATCGATATATCTACCTGTCAGCCAAATTGTATTAAAGATCTGTATATGTTTGATAATTAATTTAGTATTATATAATATATATATTAATATATATTATAATTAATAGTATCAGTAAATATAATATATTAGTGTTATCATAATATATTTTAATATTTAATATATATTGGCATATGCCTAATAAAATCATGATATGGAAACAATATAATAATAATAATAATAATAATAATATAATTAATATATATACATTTAAATTAATTATTATTTTATATAATTAATATATATTTAAATTAATTATTATTTTATAAAATTAATATGTATTTAATAGTATGATATTTATATTAATTAACGTATACACATACAGATTATTACAAAATCTGCGGATTTATATTTACAGACGAACAAATTCACACACATCAATATCACTAAAGAATACACTATTAATATTTTACATCTGTCTATCAAAGCAAATATACAAGTTAATATAAATTTAGATTTTACAAAATTTGAGGTTACATTCGATAATCTAGAATCATTAAAATGTTCGAATTTTAAATTAATGAATATCAGTAATGTCAATACCAACTTAGTTTTCTTAATATTTGATAACGTGTATTGGACTAGTATACCAATTTATTTTTTAGCAGATTTAATACAATTGGAATTATTAGTTATAAATCATAATAATATCAGAATTATACATAATTATACGTTTAAAAGTCTTATTTCTTTATATCACTTAGAGCTAAATAATAACAATATTACGTATATTGAAGCTGATGCTTTCTATAGATTAGTAAATTTATTATATTTAGAACTTAACTATAATTCGCTAGTAGAATTATGCATGGATACCTTTAATATATATAACAAAATAGTAGTATTCGAATATATAGAAATACAAAATAATCGATTAAACATAATTAAAAGTGGATTATTTTTTTCTAATTATATACATAAATTAGATCTGTCAAACAATATAATAAAGAGTATTGAAATTAATGCCTTCGATATAAAACTCAAGATACTAAAGTCAGATATTAATGTAGGTTCACTCTCTACTATAGCTGAAACTATGTTTGGATATTTAAAAGAATTTAAAAATGATACGATATTAAATTATACGATAATGTGTAATTGTCAGACATTTAATTGGAATTTTAACAATATGATATTAAAATTAATGAATATTTCTAAACATTATTATATTGGATGTCTTCAATTAGAAAACATTTCAATGACTTGTACAAATACTAAAGGTAAATATATATATATATATATATATATATATATATATATATAAAAATATATCTTAATATATTATAATTACTCATATTATTATTATCTTATTATTGTTTTCTTCCCGCATAAGCGAAGGGGTCTTTTACATGACCCTATTTTAGTGCTAAATAAACCGAATATCATCATCATCATATATATATATATGTAGTTATTGGATATATTTGATGATAGTAACAACAATAATATTTGATTGATTATTATTTATTCTTAGGTCCATAATTAGGCTACCAACAATCATTCAAACTTTGTAATGGCTGCCTACTTTAAAATATCTTTAACTTTTGGATTTTACTAAATCTTCCATATGATTGTTGATTCCTGTACTCCAATAAGTAATATACTATTATTAACACCAGTACATTTTATATTTTGGTATATTATATTATCTAATAATTCTTAAGTTATATTTTACATTGAAATTAATATTATATATATATTATTAATAATACTATTGTGAATTCTATCCAATATATAACATATATAATATATTTTATTATATAATGAACATATATATATTAAAATAAATAATGTTCCATATATTCCTAATATAGTTCAAGAAATAACATCAACTAATGGTTAATAATAAATTATATGTATTTATAATTTACTATTTCTATTTAAATAAATTATTGGCTCTCGTTAAAACCATTGATGTCTTCGAAGGGACATTATAGCCATATATGGTATAAGTGAAAACTGCATCTAGGTTCCTGGATGGCATGAAAGGACTCCACCAAATAACAATATATATATAATATATTTATATATAGTTAGATTTATATATAAATAAATACTTATTTAAATATATAATTTTTCATATATTCCTAATATAGTTCCAGAAATAACATCAATAAAAGGTTATTAAGATAATATAGATATATATATATATATATATTTTTTAAATGTAATTATATAATTGTAATAAATTAACACATAACTGTATAACACAACTTGGTCACTCAACTACAACATCTCATCAATCATATCGTATTTGGCTACACTTCTCTCTCAAGTGTAAATTACGTATACTATTTATAATCCATACATCAATATATTCTTTCTCTCCTAGCTATATATCGGATCTAATTAAAATACGTACTATAATACCTTATCTTCGATACCAAAATGCTCCTCTACTTATAATTCAACAATCTAGTATCACTTCCCTAAATTCTAGAGCTTTTAAAAATTCCGGTACCACCCTATATAATGCCCTCCCTCCTACCATTAGTTATATTAGATCCCACAACATATATATATACATTTTACTTCTTCTTTTATCTCTACGCATAAACATTAAATCATCCAACTTATTATTGATGTAATTGTTATATTCAATATAAATAAATAATGTTCCATATATTCCTAATATAGTTCAAGAAATAACATCAACTAATTGTTAATAATAAATTATATGTATTTATAATTTACTATTTCTATTTAAATAAATTATTGGCTCTCGTTAAAACCATTGATGTCTTCGAAGGGACATTATAGCCATATATGGTTATAAGTGAAAACTGCATCTAGGTTCCTGGATGGCATGAAAGGACTCCACCAAATAACAATGAATATATATATATATATATATATATATATATATATATATATATGTATATATATATAATATATTTATATATAGTTAGATTTATATATAAATAAATACTTATTTAAATATATAATTTTTCATATATTCCTAATATAGTTCCAGAAATAACATCAATAAAAGGTTATTAAGATAATATAGATATATATATATATATATATATATATATATATATTTTAAATGTAATTATATAATTGTAATAAATTAACACATAACTGTATAACACAACTTGGTCACTCAACTACAACATCTCATCAATCATATCGTATTTGGCTACACTTCTCTCTCAAGTGTAAATTACGTATACTATTTATAATCCATACATCAATATATTCTTTCTCTCCTAGCTATATATCGGATCTAATTAAAATACGTACTATAATACCTTATCTTCGATACCAAAATGCTCCTCTACTTAAAATTCAACAATCTAGTATCACTTCCCTAAATTCTAGAGCTTTTAAAAATTCCGGTACCACCCTATATAATGCCCTCCCTCCTACCATTAGTTATATTAGATCCCACAACATATATATATACATTTTACTTCTTCTTTTATCTCTACGCATAAACATTAAATCATCCAACTTATTATTGATGTCATTGTTATATTCAACGAATATCATTATTAAATTGTTATTGTATTATTATTATCTTATTACTATATAATACTCAACTATATCAATGCAGTCTGTAGTATATAATACTAAACCATAGCAATGCATACTGTAGTATATAATAGTACTCTATATCACATATTATTGTTGTCCGTGGTATATTCAATGTATATTATTATTAAATTATTATCGTATTACTATTATTTTATTATTAAATTCTTCCCACACGAGCGAAGCCGTCTATTTTTACATTACCCTATTTTATTGCAAATAAACCTAATATCACCATCATCATAACTAAATGAAGTAATGTTATTATATTTCTAATTATATTTACATATATATATATATATATATATATATATGTAAATTTATATATATATATATATATATATATATAAACGGTATACCAATTGTCGATGTAGAATGACATGAAAATAAATTTAATATTACTATTTATATATATATATATTTATAATACTATAAATTAAATATATTGGCATACATAATATAATAAATTTATATATTGTTTAAATATTAAATTGAAAAAATAAGTTATACACAAAATAACTTTATTTATATTTTACATAAATATTTACAAACATTATATATATCGTTTACACTTTAAGTTAGGGAAGTTATTACACTAAAGATGGTAATACCCTATATAACTAAATAGAGCTATGTAATAACCCACCAATGAAACGTATAACATATGTATGTAATATTCATTATATTATAATATTATTGTAGTTAAATATGTATATTAATGTTATATTATTGTAATACTACTATAAATATAGTATTGTATATATTGAATATTAATAAGTCATATATTATCATCCTGACGATTAAAATTAAATAATATAAAATACTACTTATATTAAGTATTAGTATACATAGATATATAAATATAAGTATACATAAATATATATATATATATATATATATATATATATATATATACTTTTATGTTGTAATATAATTGTTATAAATATGTATAGGCAAACACGATAAAGAAAATGATAAACCATTGGAACATCCGCACCTCAAACAGTTTATTGTGTACCTGAGTATAATATTGATTATTATAGGCGTGGCTTCACATAATATATATTATCACTTGGAAACAATGAATTATGATGTAACACAATACCCGAAAACTTCAAATACTTTATTATAATAATAAATGATAATAAAGAATAAATTATAGTATGTTTATATGTATAATAATATATGTATATACATGATTATCATTATATTTAAAAATATAATAAATACATTATTAATGTTATGAATATCTTAAATTACTTAATTCGTTAATTATTAATTTGTCTTTTGTTATAATATTACACTATGTTAAATTATATTAATATAATTATTAATTGTATAATATTGGCTCAATTAATAATAATCTGATATTTAATTCTACATAATATGATTTCAGCTTATTCTTTAGATAATATAGGCAGACATATAACATATTATATTAATATATATATATATTAATTCATATTATTCCTATATATTATATAATATATAATAATACATATGTAAGTATATGTTACCTTATTACCACTCATTAGGTCTAGATTGGTCGGCAATTCATAACACGTATCCTACATTCATCTCTATATCTCATCGCTATCGGTAGTTCGTTTGATTCTCATCCGTACTAAACAAATAATCAAACAGTATATTTAAACATATATTTTAAAACATTTTAAACATAACATTTTAAAACATATTTGTATATTTGTTTACCTTCAGAACCGCATTCATGTTAAATCATCCATGTTTTAACGATATTCGATCATTTTTGGTATACAATTATATTTCTATCTACCAAATCCCATTGATTCGTATCTACTATATTAATACCTATCTATATATATATTTCTCTAAACATACTTTAATTAGGTGGTGCGCGGCGGGCTCGTACGCCGAGGCCGCAGGCCGAGCCTTCCCTACCTCGACGATAACGGATAGGAAAATAATTTTTTTAAATTGAGTTGTGATTTTTTTTCAAAATTTTTCAAAATCTCTTTCCCATAAAAGTCTTTTTCCGTCAAAAATCTCAACAAAGTGTATACTTAAATTCAAATAATGCTCGATTTAAAATTTTTTTTGCCAATGTATATATATGAGGTTAGCTACCCGAAATATATTTAGGAATACATAGTATGCGCACACTCATTTTCATCTACGGGCAATATTTCTGGTAGTATTTTGGGTTTTTATCGTTAAAATTTAATATTTAATATTTTGTATAAATTCAAATAATTAAAATTCGCCGTAAAGAAAACGTCGGGAGATAAAGAGGGGCAGCGGGGGTAACATGAATGATTTACTTTTTTGGATATGTATTCGCGTGATACCAATAATCGTTAAATAGTGTCATTTTTTAATCGATTTACGTAATCGAAAAATTTAAATTCTACGCAAATTTTTAATAACAAACATTATCATGGAGAATTTTATCGTAAATAATTTCGTAAAAATGAGTTTCTTTAATTTCGAATACATTACGTAGATTTACAAAATGGTACTTCCGGTTTGAATATCGAAATAACAATTGGTAAATCAGAATTTATTTACCCGTATTATTGAGAAAAAGTTCACGAACGAGTAAAATCGAGTTAATATTTTTATCGTTACGAGTTTATATTAATTATTTCCTATCTACCTCTTGCCATGTAAACATAAATTATTAAACATAGGTTATGTAAAAAATCAAAATCTACAATAATTATTCAATTTCAATAATTTTAAATTTATTAAATAGATAATTAAAATAGAATATAATTTTATAAATTGGGACTTCTTATGTTTAATATTCTTCGAGCTACGGCCGAAAAAGTTAAAAATACATGATTTTAGAATAGTCTATTTGACCGACTTCCGGTAATATTTTCGTATAAATTATGGATTCATCAGATTAGGAGTACGAAAATACATGTAATAAAATCAGAAAAATCATTAAAATATGAATAATAGGGTTTCCATCTCTGTTTTAATATTTCGCCAAATGTCATCATTATATGGTCAAAGAAAAAAATATAGATTTATAAAAAATATTTTTTCTAAAATATATTCTATAATTATATATGCATTAAATACCGAGTGAGTCTATATAAATATATATATATATATATATATTTAATATATATTTAAATATATATATATATTGATATTTTTAGTTATATTTATTGTCACTTTTGTGTTTAGGTTGGGTTAAGTTTTAATATTGGTAGGTTTTTTTTAGCTGCATTACTTCCCGAGTGAGCCTATACAAGGATATTTTCACAGTTGTGGTTAGGTTGGGTTAAGTTTTAATTTGTGTAGGTTTTTTTAGCTGCATTACTTCCCGAGTGAGCCTATAAAAGCATATTAATTTATATTGTTATTTTCACAGTTGTGGTTAGGTTGGGTTAAGTTTTAATTTGTGTAGGTTTTTTTAGATGCATTACTTCCCGAGTTAGCCTATAAAAGTATATTTTCTCTGTTGTGGTTAGGTTGGGTTAAGTTTTAATTTTGTAGATTTTTTTAGCTGCATTACTTCCCGAGTGAGCCTATACAAGTATATTTCACTGTTGTGGTTAGGTTGGGTTAAGTTTTAATTTGTGTAGGTTTTTTTTAACTGCACTACTTCCCGAATGAGCCTATAAAAGCATATTTATTTATATTGTTATTTTCACAGTTGTCGTTAGGTTGGGTTAAGTTTAAATATTGGTAGGTTTTTTTAGCTGCATTACTTCCCGATTGAGCCTATACAAGGATATTTTCACAGTTGTTGTTAGGTTGGGTTAAGTTTAATTAGTGTAGGTTTTTTTTAGATGCATTACTTCCCGAGTTAGCCTATACAAGGATATTTATATATATATTGTTATTTTAACAGTTGTGGTTAGGTTGGGTTAAGTTTTAATTTGTGTAGGTTTTTTTTAGCTGCATTACTTCCCGAGTGAGCCTATACAATGATATTTTCATAATTGTGGATAGGTTGGGTTAAGTTTTAATTTGTGTAGGTTTTTTTAGCTGCATTACTTCCCGAGTGAGCCTGTTATTTTCACAGTTGTGGTTAGTTTGAGTTTACTTTAAATATTAGTAGGTTTTTTTTAGCAGCATTACTTCCCGAGTGAACCTATAAAAGTATATTTTCACAGTTGTGGTTAGGTTGGGTTAAATACTTTTACTCATTAGTAATAGTAGACCAAAGTAGTTAAAGTTTTGTTTTAATAAATACATTATGAAATTATCATTGTTTTTTTTCATTAAAATAAAAAAAGATAAATAACGGCCCACTGACTGCTAGAAAACATTATATAAAAATCTAAAAAAGACCCAATAGTCTCAACTAACCCATTACACCCACACCTAAAATAGTCTAATTCACGGGCAACGCCGGCCACCACCCTAGTATATATGTATATATATATATACATATATATATATATTATGGGTTCGGACAAGTTTAAACACGCATTATACGAGTAGCTTTTAAGTGTAGGGTGTATTATTTTGTTATATTACCATATAGATATTATGTATATATTATTTTTCAGAAGATTTAGATCTATTAAATTAAATCCCCGATTCTCCCATCTATATGTACGAAATTCTCTACCTTATAAAACCCGTTTATTAGGTAAAATCCTTTATCATGCATATATATTGAAACTAACCCCTATACATACTAAACCTATATTTAATACATATACAAATTCATTTGAATTACGACTTATATATAATTCTATTGACTGGTCTCTTCCACCAATTACCATACCTCCAACTCTCCTTATTGACTGGGAATCTTCCTACCTTAAATTTAAATCTTCCGTTCCCTCATTTAGTAATCTCTCCATTAATACTATTGCAGACCCCACTCCTAATAATCCTTATGAAAATTCCAACTCCCCTTATTTTCCTGTAAAATCAACTCAATCTATTGATTTAAATAATTCCACCATCACAAGTGTCCCAGTTGTTCATTCACTAAAATCTAATCATATATCTACACATTCTCTAACTAAATATGCATGACTATCTGAACACATTCTCCTGATAAATATTCGTTCTCTTCATTCCAATGCCTCACTATTATTACCATTCCTTAAAAAGTCCAATTTTAGTATTATTGCATTAACGGAAACATGGATCTTTCAAGATGATTCCGACATATTTGCCCTATTTCACAATGTTGGTTATATATTAATCTTATCGCCACGATAATCAGGTCGTGGTGGTGGGGTTGGCTTCCTCGTAAAAACTTCTCTACCTTTACCATGTATATCCATATCCCATAACTTATCCTACTCCGACTGCTTAACTATATCATTCACCAAAAAACACAAATCTATATCCATTACTGTCATTTATACGCCGTCTAAACCAGAATTCGCTTCCTTTCTAAGTGAGTTTAACGATATTGCTAATGATCTCATAAGTTCACCCACATACCACCCTATTATACTTGGTGATTTAAATTATAATTTTAATGCTACCTCAAATCCACATATTATGTTCACTAATTTAACAAAATCATTATCCCTATCACAACATGTCAATTTCCCAACTCATATAAATGGCAATATTATTGATCTTGTATTCTCCAGTTCTCCCCATTCTGAACTCATGGTGAGTAATATTTCTAGGCTTGATCTACTTTCCGATCACTTCCTAATCTCATTCAAAACTAACTTTACTATCACTCCTAATCAGAAAACACGTATTACATACAAACCCATTAATTCCATGATATTCTTAGCTGACTTACATTCTGCTTTAGGTGACTACTGTTATTCTCCAGTTGTATTAAATTCCATACTACACATCTTCTCGATAAACATGCGCCTTCAAAAACTATATCAGTAACTCTACATCCTGATACCCCATGGTTTACTTCCCACCTCATGTCCTTGAAACGATCACTTCGTAAATATGAAAGAATAAACATATCATTGACATCTTCATCTTCTAGAGCTTCATTCATTGAGCAACGTAAGATCTACAAGTTATTACTCGAATTTCATATGCCAAATCTAGCTATTACACTCAGGTTATAAATGATCTTGCTTCTGATAACCGACGACTTTTCAAACTAGTTAATAAGTTGTTATCTCCCCCAAAACCAGCTTTACTACTATCTATAATTAACATTTCTCCATTACAATTAATCTATCTTTTCTCCAAAATATGTTCTAATAAGATTGACTCCATCATAATAAAGATCAAGAACCATACGCCTACTGCCAATTTTCCTTTAATCATAGTTACCCCACCTATATCTGTTTTCTTAAGTTTTTTTCGTCCGCCACATATATCTCTCATATCTAAACTAATAAATGCATCCTCTTCGATATCTCCCTCAGATCCTGTTCCACTATCTATTTTTAAACTTTACTCCGCTTATCTATGTCCAACTATCTGTAACATCATCTCATATTCCCTAAATTCCGGTACTGTCCCTTCAATTTTTAAACAAGCAATAATCACTCCCATTCTTAAAAAACCTTCACTCGATCCTGATTCACTTCTCAATTATCGCCCAATTTCTCAGCTACATTTGGTGAGTAAAATTTTGGAAAGAGTTGTCTCTCGTCAACTAATCTCCTATTTAGCCGCCAATGATCTCCATATTCCTCAACAAAGTGGTTTTCGCCGAGTACACTCCACAGAAACAGCACTAGTAAACATAATTGATGTAATCACTTCAACCCTTAATACTAAAAACTGCTGTCAACTAGTAATGCTGGACATATCCAGTGCTTTCAATACGCTTGATCACAAAATGCTACTGTCCCGTCTACACCTGCTTGGAGTTAGAGACCTTGCCATCTCATGATTTACTTCATATCTATCTGACCGTAGTAGCAGTGTAAACATATATAATTATTTTTCTTCTCCTTCTCCTATGAAATATGGTGTTCCTCAGGGATCAGTACTCGGTCCTTCACTTTTCTCAATTTATTTATACCCACTACCATCCATAATATCTAAATATCCAAATATACATTACCATCTTTATGCAGATGACATAAAACTATATATGTTTCTTCCAATTAATTGATCACCAGGTCTCAATAATCAACTATCTAATTGTGCCAATGACTTTAAAGAATGGCTTATTTCTAATAATCTTCTCCTTGATACCTACAAAACTACATTGTTGAATCTTTCTCCATCACCAACTTACTTCCCTCCTTTTCTTATTGATAATATTGTAATATCTCCTTCTTCTACTGCATCTAACTTAGGTTACTTTTCGATTCTACACTTTCCTTCATTCCTCATATTACTGCCATCACTAAATCTGCAAATTATCATCTATTTAGAATTAGAAAAATACGAAAATCAATTACTGTATCTCTAACTAAAACTCTAGTTAATTCCCTTTTACTCTCACGTATAGATTACTGTTTCTCACTCCTTATAAATCTTCCATTATCATCTATATCTCCCTTAAATCAAGTTATTCGTTCATCAATCCGTACAACATATAACCTACGTATTCGATATCATTCCTCTACTTCCTCATACCAACACCTATCTCCATGGTTCACATTTAAAAAACGCTCTGCTTATCGCATATTATATATTGTTCATTCCTCAATATACCCAAATTGCCCTTCATATATTTCTGCTTCTCTAGTACAAAGAGCTCCCCTTCCATCAATTAGAAACCATGCATCTCATCTTCTATCTACCCCTATTCTACGTCCTTCAAAAATGAATACTCGGGCACTGAGTTATATTAGTCCTAAGCTATGGAATTCACTCCCGCCATATATTAGATCCATAAAATCGCATAAAACATTCATGAAATATATACAACAATTGATCTCAGTTTGGAACCTGAATTACTAATATTGTTTGTCATTATTATTTTATTTATTAATTTCCGTACGGTTTATTCTATTTTATTTTATTATTAATGGTATTTATTGTTTACCTACTTTTATTATATGTATTCTATTATAT
Organism: Osedax fenrisi; assembly: GCA_964019155.1. Lineage (NCBI taxonomy): Eukaryota > Metazoa > Annelida > Polychaeta > Sabellida > Siboglinidae > Osedax > Osedax fenrisi. Next base: position 13,875,922 of record OZ025246.1, on the reverse strand, counting down.
ACACTTTTGAGAAATCATTTATGATTTATTTAAATGTCTACATAAACATTCAATCAATCAATCAATATATGTATATATATATATATTTATATATAGTTTATTGACTTCAATAATACATGGTGTTTTAATATGTGTCGTTAGATATGACAAGGACATATTAATTAGCAGAAAATTATCACGAATTTACTGGTTTATCCTTGATAGGCCACACGTTAAATAAGATAATTGTGATTTGAAATTTTTAAGTTAGGTATCTAACGTCTTAATCATGAATGTTAATTCTAAAATATGACTGCATTATTTCTCATTAGTGTTTGAATACGTTCACATTTACCGCGAGAGTGGTTCTCGAGTTTACGATATGGCATATATATGTATATATAACTACAATATAACTATAATAGGTTGTCAAATGATTCAATTACTTATGAATACTTGATACACTATTGTGGAACATATTTTCCATAAAAATGCTTAGAATTCATAGTAAAATATAAGAATAAATATATTTGGAAAACTTAGATTATTTAATATTATTATTATTATATAAAATTTTAAATTAATAATATATTTTAAAATATTAACATTTACAATTACTTCACATACAATTATTATAAATATTCCAATGTAAACGTATTATAACATATACTAGTACAATGATAAAATATGTATTATATGTTGTATGTATTTTCGTAGCATATATTATTGGCGAATATAATAATGTTAGTATTATATATATATATATATATATATATATATATATATATATATATATATATATATATATATATATATATGTTATAGATATGTTGAGCTAAAATTCGAGAAATCGGTATATAGTATCATGCGTATCAACCTATTTAATATTAATACGTAATTCAATGTAATATTAACATTATAACAATAACTTATATATCTCAAGTGATATATAAGTTATTATATATGGCATAACACATATGTTTTAATATAACATTATAACGTGTATGATAACTATGTCGAGTATTAACGACTAGATATAAAAGTTCCTCTCCATTATAAGTACGACATTTATATTAACTACACTGATCGATATTTGAACAACAATACAATAAATAACACTAATGTAAAACCTGAACTCTGGGTTTTGATAACTTATTCTAGACTAATTTTTCACGCTAATTTCAAATATGTAATAATATTTTTCAGATCGGATCAAGTTTTTATTTATTTAAGTTTGAACATTTATGAAAAAATCACAAAAATAAGAAAAATAAAGAAAATTAACTGAAATGTAATGAATTTATTTCAATAGTATTTGGTGTATTTTAATTTACTAATTCAAAATAATAATGTACATAGGAAATGTTATAATGATCATTGATTACACGACCATTGCAATAATTGTCTTCTATTTTAAGTCTTGTATGTCCCTTTTTTAGACTCCAATAGTAATCATCTAGGATGCTAATAGTTACGTTTCCTTGGTATATATTGTCAACATATCTTGATTTGTATCACTCTACTTGCTCTTCACTATAGTCAACAGAATTATCAGGAAAATATTATAGATGTCACTGAAAAATATCTTCCATAATATTTGTGATATTATAATAAAATCATAATCCCTATCCAATAATTTTACAAAAGTATTCATTAAACTATGTTTAATGTGAATGTAGGCAATAGGATATTAGTAATGGATACATAACATACATGGATTAACTAACGATGGTGACTTAACGTTGTATATATCAGTCTATAAAAGCTCAGTAACCTAATAATTACGTTAAATACAATGATCAGCATAGGCACGAATACCTCAACACAGATAAATAATGGATATTTTGTGTATCCTGTTTGTCTCCCAAAAGTATTAATATAACCTTTAAGTCTCCACCCTTCTCGTCATTAAATTGTCAATAAATATGATTAAATTACTGATATACACCTATAGCCTTATATGTTTACACTTCCGTGAATATTCTATTGGACTTACTTTGAATTAATACTACGTATTTACTATATAATCACATTACCTACCTCTGTCCATATCTATACTCTTGCTAGATATCTCAAATTACTAGTACTCCATGTTAATTCTTATCATTCCGCCAATAATCTAAATATATTGCTATCCAAATAATATTTGGTCCTCTTGCATTTTTAATCATATCCTACATACATGTCCATCTACATCTACCTTTACTAATAATATGTAATTATGATATGATACTCCGCTATCTTCTACTAATACTAATTCAATACTTGAATTCAATGTTGTCATCCCGCTAAATAATGTATTATAATAATCCTCTCCTACGCACGACATCTCAGCGCATGTATTTATTACTAAATATATCCACTACTCCAATAAAAGTTACTCTTCCATAATAAAAGTCGTTGCATGCCCGAATTGTTTGCATGTTCGATATAGAAATCAAAATAACTATAATTTAATTTAATTCAATAAACACAATTACTCAACTTATAAAACAACTAATTGTCTACTAATTCTCGTCAATATAAATTAATAAAAATTGATAATTCAGAATTCCAGAACTGCTTTATAAATTGTTGTCTTGAATTTATTATATATATTCCTCTATACATTTGCTTATATCATTTGTTAAATCAATATATGAAAATCTATATAATAGGAACAATTCACGAGATGAGACAATGATACGAAATAATAACAAATATGATTGTTATATATGTGACCTAGTTGAAGGTGGCGGTAATTTAATATTGTAATGTAATTACTATTTTATATCTTATATAAATTCTGATATTTCATTATGCTAGTTTGTTATAACACTACATATATTTAAGTGTCGTATTTTATTTAGACCATGGTAATATAATAATAATAATAATCATATTGGTTCATCATAATAAACGAAAGTGAATAAATTAGAAATATAAGTTCTTATGAACGTATCGATATATCTACCTGTCAATCAAATTGTATTAAAGATCTGTATATGTTTGATAATTAATTTAGTATTATATAATATATATTAATATATATATTATAATTAATAGTATCAGTAAATATAATATATTAGTTTTATCATAATATATTTTAATATTTAATATATATATATAGGCATATGCCTAATAAAATCATGATATGGAAACAATATAATAATAATAATAATAATATAATTAATATATATATATTTAAATTAATTATTATTTTATATAATTAATATATATTTAAATTAATTATTATTTTATAAAATCAATATGTATTTAATAATATGATATTTATATTAATTATCGTATACACATACAGATTATTACAAATTCTGCGGATTTATATTTACAGACGAACAAATTTACAAACATCAATATCACTAAAGAATACACTATTAATATTTTACATCTGTCTATCAAAGAAAATAAACAAGTTAATATAAATTTGGATTTCACAAAATTTGAGTTTACATTCGATAATCTAGAATCATTAAAATGCTCGAATTTTAAATTAATGAATATTAGTAATGTCAATATCAACTTAGTTTTTTTAATATTTGATAACGTGTATTGGACTAGTATACCAACCTATTTTTTAGAACATTTAATTCAATTGGAATTATTAGTTATAAATCATAATAATATCAGAATTATACACAATTATACGTTTAAAAGTCTTATTTCTTTATATCACTTAGAGCTAAATAATAACAATATTACGTATATTGAAGCTGATGCTTTCTATGGATTAGTAAATTTATTATATTTAGAACTTAACTATAATTCGCTAGTAGAATTATGCATGGATACATTTAATATATATAATAAAATAGTAGTATTCGAATATATAGAAATACAAAATAATCGATTAAACATAATTAAAAGCGGATTATGTTTTTCTAATTATATACATAAATTAGATCTATCAAACAATATAATAAATAGTATTGAAATTAATGCGTTCGATATAAAACTCAAAATACTAAAGTCAGATATTAATGTAGGTACACTCTCTACTATAGCTGAAACTATGTTTGGTAATTTACGAGAATTGAAAAATGATACGATATTAAATGATACGATAATGTGTAATTGTCAGATATTTAATTGGAATTTTAACAATACGATATTAATATTAATGAATATTTTTAAACATTATTATATTGGATGTAATCAATTAGAAAACATTTCTATGACTTGTACACATATTAAAGGTAAATATATATATATATATATATATATATATAATTATTATTATATTCATAGTTATTACTAACTCTATTTCAACTTCTATTCGATCTCATTTCTGATCACTTTTCTATCCTGTTTTATTAATACTCCATACATATTGTCCTACTCCCTAAACCTAGATATACGGTATATTATTGAATATCAACTATAATGTGTTCATCAAATAAATTGAATATTTTTTTTAAATAAAAAAGTATCGCTATGGATAGTTCCAATTTATTTTTCCTAGTTCATATGATCTCAATTTACATCTGATAAAACTCATATAGTTTTCCATCGTATATATTTATAATTAATTTTACCTATTATATACAATCTAAGATATCTTCTTTACTAATAGATATAATACAAATCAAATAGTGATCTTACTCGATACACATTTCTTAAATGTAGGTATTATTATGTGTTGTCTAGTGAATCAAGGAGTTGGTATAGTCTTTATTATACATTATTAGAAGTGCCTATATACAGGTCCGCTGTATATTGCAATGTGGCTAGCACGCGTGGCAGACATGCATGCCACCGATGCAGTAATTCGCGGGCGTGCGGCTAATTTCCCTATATTTTCCCATGCTAATTTTTGACCCCGTTCCGATTTTTATTTAACTATCAAAATTAAAAAAAATTAAAAGTATTATGATATACATACCCATAGGTACCCGCTTATGATGTTGCAACAATATCCATCATGAACGCATATTCTATCATCACTCTAGGCGTGCGCCGCACATGTAACGTACGCCATTCATTATAAGGCGAGTGGTAATATGATACACGTTTAGGATATCTATAACATCCCGTCTTCTCCCGATTGGAGCGAAGAGGAGGGAATGTGTAGACTAATCTGCGGTCTATTTCTAACGCTTGTGTCAATCAACCGCGAACCAGGCAGCGTAGTTCCCTCTTTCTCCTGTCACAGAATTGTTACGGCCGATTACAGGTCGTCTGGCATCTGTGATATATTGATTAGGACAGTATCGGTTGGACATATATGTATGTGGAGAATTACGGTGAATATCTAGTTGGAGCATTTCTTATGTGCGTACTACATCGTGGAGTTGTCTGAATGTTTGTGTCAGGTATTGGGTTTTAATAGTATGGCGTTCATATACGTCTGGTATATAGATACATAATTGATCATGGTAGGGGCTTTTATTGTATTGTATAATATAGTATCGGTTATGGTATTGCCTTGTGGTATTTGGCGTATGTGATGGCGAGTTCGTCGGAGGGTACCGGTGGATCCAAGGACTTCGTATGAATGTGGATTTAATAGGGGTCGTGCCATGGTTGCTATTGTCCAGGTGATCTTTGTCGATGTTTTTATAATGACGGGCTGGTTTGGTTGGAGTATAGTAGGTTCTTTTATTTGTCTGTGGGGGGCTAGTTGTCGGTGTTGGATTTTGTTTATAACCGCTTTCCGCCGATCCTTCCGTGTAGATGGTGATCTCCGCTTCTCCGGCTGCCGCGATGGTGTCCACTTTGTCCGTGAGCAGGGTGCTCTAGTCACAGGACTTATCGCTGCTGCCATTTAGTCGCGTATTCACCGTCCATGTTGGATCTCTGTCCCAGTTCCAGGGTGGCGCTTTATTTGGAGAAATCCAAAGAAAGCGGTCAATTGGTCAAGGCCGATGCGCGCGCATTCTGCTTGAGCTAATGTGCTGAAGCTCGACTTTTTCCATTTATGCTCGATAGGCGAGGTGAACAGTTTGTGGCGTGGGTTGCCGGCGGGGAGCCTGGCTGACCTTTCCCAGGCAACAATGCAGTTACGCCTGATATGTGTCTCGAAGGAAGTTAACTCGGCCTCCGTGCGTAAACATTCGAGAGGTGTGTCAGCCAGTTGATCTGCTAGGACACATAGAGCCCGATTATGTACCCGTTCCAGAATGGCAACGTTCGACTTCGCGAGCCACGGTTGCCAATCCGCGCCGCAGTAGTGCAGTGTGCTGTGAATCAGGGTTGTGTAGATCAACGTCATGCATAGTCTGCTTCATCCCTACTCTTTGGATGACGGGAGGATGAGATCCGGATCCTGGACATCACTCTGAGCTTGACAGAGTCGACATGTGGCCAGCGAGCGGACAAATGTGACCTCGAGGAACTTGGGAGTCTTGTTGAATATGAAGGGCAGGTTATTAAGGGTAATCAACGGAATCCACTTTGCTTCACGAGTGTCGGAAGTGAAGAACGACACTTCACACTTCGATGTGTTCAATTTTAGCTTGTGGAGGGAACTCCACGCCGATACCCTGCGCACCGCCTCTTGCACCTTGCTCTCAGCAACAGTCTTATCGCGGTCTTGGCTCCAGATCGCCATGTCATCCGCATACATGCTGACACTCACCCCGCTCGGTACTTCTTCTCTAATACCATTAATATAGAAGAGGAATAGCATGGGTGAGAGTACAGCTCCCTAGGGCACTCCTTGTTACATCTTTCTGCTGGCGCCGATAACGCCGTCGATTCGCACTGCTGCCTTTCTGTCGCAGAGGAAGCCTTTCTCCATCGGACGATAGTCCTCGATACACCTTTCTCCATCATCAGCTGAAACAAGCGATTCCGCCTTAAGTGTCATACGCCTTACTGTAGTCCAGTAGTGCGAGGACGCAACGCTTAGCGGGTCGATTCTGGAATCCGTCGTTGACTGATTGGGAGAGCGGAGGATTGATCCTCGCAGGATCTGAGGGTCCGAAAACCAGCCTGGTCCTGGCACCACCACTCATTAGACTCTGCCATGAAGGAGAGGCGGATTGCCACCATTCTCTCCATGGTTTTAGCCACGCAGGATGTGAGCGATACTGGGCGAAAGGAGTCGATCTGACTTGCAGGCTTGCCCTTTTTCAGTATGGGGACACTTATAGCATCCCTCCATGAAGCCGGGCAAGATCCTGCTTTCCATGAATCATTGAAAATGCGCAACATGAAGCTGGATGCGATTGAGCCCAAGGCTTTGATGAACCTTGGGTGAATCTTATTCTTTCCTGGCGCGCCTTTGACTTTCATGCTTGTGATCGCGTTGAAATTTATGCGGCATTAAATGGGATGGAGCTCGGGTCCTCAATTATTGGGCATATTAGGGAGCGGCGCCTTGGGTATACTCAACCTACTGGTCCCAGCGTACCTTTGTAGGAAGGCGTCTGATTTGGCCTTGTTTGTTACGTATTCCCACCCCTCGTGGACCAATGTCTCATTCCGGATGCTTGCTGTGCTCCTTCCGCTCAATGACTTGATTGTACTCCAGATCTTGTAGGGGTTCGAAATTGAGTCCGAGTCTTTGAGGAATTCCTTCCATCTGTTCTCTTTGCTCTCTCTGATCATATCCCGCACTGTCATACAAGCCTCATTCCATTCAGCCCGCTTGTTCGTAATATCTCTCCTCAGCGCGTTTCGTCTCTTACAGCCTCTCGTATGTCCCTATACATCCACTCCTTCCCATTAACACTGCATTTGACTTTTCAAATTGCTTGTTGGCCGCGTCAATCATTCCCATGTTCAGGAATTTGGATCTGGAGTCTAGAGAAGACTCGTGTATGGCCACTGGTGCTGCTGTCACCGCTTTTTCTACCGAATCAGCAAATAATCGGAAGTTAGCAGACTTCCAGTTCCATTTGAGTTCGGTAAGGGATGGAGCGTTCAACGTTGTCACCTGACAGTCAACGGTGATTAGTATGGGTAGGTGATCCGAGCCTAGGCATTCGGTCGTGCTCCACTCCACTCGATCCAACAAACTGATGTGAACGAGGGTCACATCGGGCGCGCTGCTGCCTCCGGTACCTGGGTTAGTCCTTGTTGCGGCTCCGTCGTTCATGCAGAAATCTTTTTCCATCATCCACTCTTCAAGATTCGATCCCAGGTAGTCTTCAGGTTGCCATATGTCCCACATTTGACTTTGTACGTTTAGATCGCCCCCTGTGATCGAGTTACGGTCGTGAGGCAGTTCCGACATATCAAAATCGTTACCGTTGTTTGCTCCTCTTGACGATAGGCAGTAGACATTGGATAGTAGAGTTTTGACGAAAGGTTTGACTCTCAATTCAATTGATTGAATCTCCAGAAGGGAATTCTGGGCACTGGAGTGTTGCCAGTAGTTATGAAGGGGATACATTCCTTAATAAAAAAGATAAGCCCCCCCCCCCCACCACTACCGACGCCTCTGTCTTTTCGGACTATAGAGTAGCCCTTTATAGCAGGGTTCTTGTCCAGGGCCCTCAGCTTCGTTTCCTGGATCATGATAATATCGAGATTGAGTTTCCTTATTCGATCTTCGAGCTCTACCATCTTGGTCCTGGTCCCATTATCGTTCCACTGTAGGATTTTGATGCAGCCTCTTCTGCTCACATAGGTCTTTCTCGACGGTGCAGATTGGCGACAGTCTCCGCTATCCACGCCCTTGTTGTTCACGCTGGTCTAGCAGTTTTCGCAGTGCCATGAGCTGGTGGATATATGCATGCTTTGTTCACCTCTCGAGATATTAGATCAACTATTGTGGCAGGTACGCCGGCCTTTCTCCATCATCAGCTCAAACAAGCGATTCCGCCATACCGTGTAACGCCATACCGCATAACATACAGGCCGGTTGTGTTGGAGTGGGACTGTACCTAGTCCTATTCATGGAGCATCCACTTATATTGTCGAATCTAGCTATGTGTCGAAGTGTGCTAGGGTGTAGGCTTACATAGTTCAACCTTGACATTATCAAAAGCTAATTGGTGAGAAGGGGTCCATTCAAAGATAACATAGTTGAGAGTTAGATGTTGAATGGGGGAGATTAAGTTAGTCGTGTAAATAGTGAATGGGGAAATATAAGTTGCTATCCCAAGGAAGATACGCAGTGTAGTGATATTATTGGGTATATTATTGTGCTATTCTTGGAAGACGTCTTGTGATAGGTTAAGACCAAGGGGAGTCGTTTAAAACGGAATCGACCCATATGTGTATTGAAGGTAGTTAGTATACTAGACTGATGGTCTAATCCGACCAGTAACTAGATCTAGTATATAATTTAAAAATATTGTTGCGCTACTAAGTAAGCTATTAACTTCGTCTAATGTTTTCGAAACGTGATGGGGACGTATGAATGCCTTATTCAGGTCTTAGGGGTCAAGACAAATTCTAATTTTGCCAGAGCTTTTACGCACGTAAGTTAAGCTAGATACCCATTTAGTAAGTGTAGATATACGGGTAATGACAGCTTGCTCGACCATTTATCGGAGCTCGGTAGCCACTTTGTTGCGATTATGAACAGGTACGCGTCTGGCTGCATGTACTACTGGTATGATGTCAGGGTTAGTGTATATCGTTAGTTCTACCAGAAACATTCCAATTCCTTGGAATCGATCCGAGAAAAGTCATTGCAAGTGGTATAGTATCAAGGGGTTCGGTATAGTCTCTATAGCGCAGTTCATGGTAACTAGAGACATATCAATGCATGAGAGATAACCAATGGTTACTGGTCCTTGGGTCTGTGCTACATAAAAGTCAATGTCATAATATGTAGTATGATAACTGACGCTGAGTTTAGTTATGCCGAGAAGTTTGATTGGCTGCTGTCCGTAAGCTAGTAATGTGCTTGGTGCCGTTATCAACGGCGGAGTAGGTATTAATATATTATATATAATATACGGTAGTACATTGAAATGAGCGCCTGTGTCTACTTTTGCGCGAATGGTAATATAATTATTGTGGTACTGTTTAATGACTAGTCTAACTAACACCTCATCTTGAGTATTCACGCGTCCGTTTAGGATGTATTGATAGCATGGATATGCCGAGATGTCCGGTGTCATATAATAAATCGTCCCCATTCCAAAAATCGTCCCCGATTGTCACGTGACTAGAAAATCGATGATATTTCACTAAATACACATACGAATCGCTTCAAATTTAAATCACATATAACTAATTTGTATATATAAACATTTGGAAAAAAACAACTTCTAATTATGCATTAAAAGAAAGTCATACTCAAATATATAAAGTAGAATGGAGATGAATTTGATAATACCGATGACCCTGGATCCTAGCGCTGGGCAGGTATCGTGTTGCCTCCCACAGCTCATGCATTGCTTGATGCTGTTCGTAGGAGTCCTAGCAACTGTATCTACGGTATACCGCCTATAGGCTCGTGAGGGGCGCTATATTCACGGCTTCGTCGGTCTGGTAGATCTCGAGAGCTTTGTCGAGTGTTGTGATGTTGCTACTGACTAATTTATCGCGAACAGCTCTCGATATACTACCTCTGAGTAGTGCGTCTATAGACTGTAATTTCTTAAATGTAGGTATTATTATGTGATGTGTAGTAAATCAAGGATTTGGTATATTATGTATTATACATTATTAGAAGTGCCTATATACAGCGGCGGTCCGCTATATATAGCAATGTGGCTAGCTCGCGAGGCAGTCATGCATGACACCTATGCAGGAATTCGGAAATTTGGAATATTTGTTTAATTATCAGCTATATACATAATACTTTATAATAAAAATTGAAAAATCATTGACATACAAAATCATTAAAATATTGATATAATATAAATATAAAATATTACTGAACTATTGATGTAATTTCTGAAGTTTCCGAAGGTCTGAAATGGAACATATTTTTACTACCTGATATTCATCATATAATATCTCTTATTTTAAAATAATCATTCCATCTATAATTAATGATATTCCTGATATGATACGTAACTCTAATTTCAATAGCAATAATACTATTAATAACCTACATAAACTACATTACTCGATGGAAATGATCTACATTATTCAATTCACTAAACAACCACAATTAAATATCCTAAGAAATATCCTAGAAATTATATATATATATAAGTATATATATATATAAGTATATGTGTATAGTATTAGATATATCTATTAATTTATGAATATTGTCATAACCCACCCAAAATAACGCGTCGCACATTATACAAAAATAACGCTGCTTGGTTTAATTATTATAGTTGAAAGGGTATCGATATTACGTGAAATTAGGGTGTCAGTATTATGAAAATATATGATGCTTAGGTAAAAGTTAATATCTTTGTAACAAATTATGAAAAATACAAATTTGTTAGGCACATTGTAAAATATAATTAGAACTATAAGATTTATATTAAATATTTAAAATATCTAAATTTCCAAATGATTGAGAATCGATATTGTACTTCAAAAATGTCATAAAAGAGTTGTGATGTAAATAGTTAGAGTTGTAACGAACAATTCAGTTTTTTGTTTATAATTAAAAAATATAAATATTAAAAAAATATATACTTATATGAATTAGAATTATATTAATTAACATTTCATAATTTCATACATTAATTATTGTTGATTGTAATTATATTTTAGGAGATCTCTAGTGTGTCGATATTAGAGCACTCTCCCCCACATAGTAAATTACAAAATTAAATTATACAAATTATATATTTAATTTTTATATATCTTAAATCTATTCTAAAATGTTATATATGTTGGTATCATATACCTAATATATATTATATATGTATATATATATATATATATATATATATATATATATATATATATATAAATAACAATAACAATAACAACAATATATATACACATATATACATATATTATTATATTTCCAAAACTCTGATTTATTCCATAAACTTTTTATTGTCAACTATCTCTATAGAAATTTATATTGACATAAATGTATTTATATACCATTAAGGATCATTTATTGTATCAGACTTAGTATATGAGAGATAGTCAATATGTATACATATTTATGTTTGAAAAAATCACAAACTACTTGGACAAATTCTAAGATTATTTTTTTCTACATAATCTATTTATATATATGTAATTTTTGTATATTCAAAATTTTCAAATATAATATTATTGTGTATATATTTTAGTTATATAAATGTATATGTTTCTTATGAAAATTGATAAAAATTGAAATCTTTAGTATTGGTATATAATTCATTTTTTTATTCTCACCTTACATACTGTTGTCATATTAGGTGTAATAAATTTTTTTCAAATTTAAATAAAATATGTATATTACAAAAAAAAAGATCTTTGAAAATTATAAATAATGATTCTAATTATGCAACTTTTTATATTATTCATAAGTCAATACAATTTCATGATATCGTCAAAATGAATACGATAAAGTTTATGTTTAGGGCCAGGTATAATATATTAACTATTAATTTGCAAAAATAACATTCAATTAAATTACATAATAACTATTTATTTCATAGATTAAAAGTTAGAACAGATAGAAAATATTTCTGCTTATCTATCACAAGCCCTAGAATATGGAATAATTTAGATGATTCCATAAGAAAGATTTTAAATTTCAATTTATTTGAAAGAACTTTAAAAAAATATGTATTGAATAGTTACCATTACATTTTTAATTGTCCTTTTAATTTATATTTTTAACTTTTAATTTGACTTATAAAAATATTAATATTATTAATTTTTAAATAACTTTATAAAACTATGACTTTAACTATTAGCTGACTCATGACATCATTTTATTTAACTTTTATACGACTTATCATATACTTTACTTTTAGAATTACTTATTGAACAATGTAATTGACTAATTTGTTATAATACTATTATTATTATTATTATTCTAATTTTTACTTTTATTTTATTTTTATTTTTATTTTTAATCTAAGATTTTAATATTTATTATAATTTAGTTGTATAGTTTTTTCCTATTTGTTTTACTATAACTTTTAATATATTTTTATTATAATTTTATTTATATGTTTATATATATGTATATATTTTATTATAATGATGATTAGATTACGAGTTTTTTAATAATATTATTGTATTTGTATTATGCTATCTAAATCATGTTCTACATTTTATAAAGAATATAAACGTATACATTATTTACTATTTATAATTTTATTATTTTTAATTATTTTTTTCTTTTATTACATTTATATATTTATATTAAGATGTAGTAGAATAATGATGGAATTTGTTTTTATTAGTATTTCGTTGACTCTTAATTTATAAATTTGTCATATTTTATATCATGTAGTATGGATGCATTTTGTGGCTCCAAATGTTACCAGTGTATATACTATTGGCGAAAGTATATTCCCTAAGGTTTTGGACTTGATGAATCCACATTCGGAGAGATATTGATATACTATAGAGACATTGATATACTATTGTTGTTTATTCTTTATGAGTTGATAATTTATTTTAATAATTTAATTGTTCACTCTATTTTTTGTTCTACTATTTCTTGTTTTTAATTATATTCCTATATAATTTTTTCTCCTCGTAATCATAACAGGGTGAAAGACTTGATAAGCTTTACTTCTTCCTTCACCCAGGCAATTTCCAAATCTGATTTTATTATTATTATTATTATATATATATATATATATATATATATATTTATATAGGAATTGATATACACATGGTACACTACAATACTAATATAATGCATTATTTAAACTCGGTATAATTTATTTTTTCAAATATAAAATCGTTAAAGTTTTGATTACATTATTTATACAAATTAAAATAGTTATAAAGTTATTAGAAATTATTGAATACAAATTTAGAGAATAAATATAGAGTAATGGATGCCTTCATAAAACGACGTGTTAGGGTATTTATAAATTATATTTTGACTTGAAATGTTCACATCTTATAAATAACATAAACGTTAATATAAATTAAATATAATACATAAAATTATAACAAAAATGTATAGAAAATGTGAGACCATGAATATCCCCTTATTTAAACCATTAACCATTTGTTTTATAAAGAAATACTTTTTTTATATCGATGCCATTAACAGAATTCCGTTATTTTAACCAAGGGGGTATCGCCATAGGATGGCCATTTTGTTAAATGTACATGTATAGATATAGGGAACGCATTCCCTCCGTATATTGGGTGTTTCGAAAAACCTCTTCATTGAATTTAAAAATTGTTTTTTTTTTGTTATATTAAAAGGACATTTAATCCTTGAGACAACAAAAATAACAAATATATATTTTACATGTATAATAATAGACATATGTTTAATTTATTTTATTTTGTCACCAATTTTATACAACATAATTATAATTGTAATATTGTCTCTCTGAAATTGTGCATACATATATTATTTATATATAGAAAAATGAATTAGGTGGATCACTTCAAAACTGTTATCAAAACACTCATTTATATATGCAAATATGTCAACAACATTTAGTCTACATAAAATGCTTTTGAAAAGTTAACAATAAATAAATTCAATAAAATTGAAATAAATTAATAAGTAATAAAATTTACATTTAGCTTATATAAAATCAATATTATAAAGTAATAGATATGTTTCCTTATATATATATAAATATACATTTTATATTTGTAGAATTTATATATTATATATGAAATATTATATAACAATTTATAATAGTTAGGAATGTAGATTTCAAAATAAATCAAATAAATATAAAAAATCCAGTTTTTAAATTTATTAAATTGTGATTATATAAGATTTAAAATATTACATAACAATTTATGTTAGTTTTTAATGTAGATTTAAAAATAATTTATTGATTTAAAAAAAGCTATAATAGATGCTTTTTATGCTATTTCTAAACTGATGTCATGTATAATATGTATAAGTTACTAAATAGCATATCATTAATCAATAGTACATACTAAAGATAAATCTTTTTTTTTTATGTTAATGAATTTATCCATGGCAATATCTTTATCCCTTTAACATTATATCTAACAACATTCCTTGTTAATTTTATAAAAATGTGTATTAAATATTATTTAAAAGTGATCTTATATAATTGTGTATACATAAATGATCAGCTATCATTAAAAACATGGATGCCTTAACATAAGAGCGGCTTAGAAGGGATATTAGAGCCATATATGTTTACAAGTGAAAACTTCATCTAAGGTCCTGGATGGGATGAAAGGACTCAAAAAAAAAAAAATATCAATAAAAATATAAATATATCTTCCAAACTTTAAATTATATTATTCTATAGACTATAATTCATTATATAAATAGTAATAGATATGTATCTAGTGCACCAAACAAACTATACATAAATATTTATGTAACATATATAATTTAAAATTATAATCTAATTAAAAATGTATATATATATATATATAATTATTAATATTTTAATATTTTAATATTACTCTAAATTTAGAAAGTTATTTTTTAAATATTGTATTTATTGAATAATAATAATTAATATAATTATTCTATAATAGATTATATGAATTCCAATGAAAACAACGATTACAAATTTGAATTAGGTTTTTAATATTTACATATATATATATATATTATTATAAATACAATGAACCTTACGCATACATTATTATATAAATGATATATAATCTACGAGTTTAAAAAATAGTATGTCAGAAAATATATTCAATAACTTCCATACTAAAACTTACATATGAAAACTGTTAGATAAACGTTGTGAATCGGCTACATACCTATTTTATTTTATAACTAAAACATAGGAAGTTGAATTAGTTCAGGAGTGCTCACATTCGATATATAAATTTATATATAGGGGAAAGTAACCGAATACGGACAGTACCCGAATACGGACACTCTCGGTATCTCAGAAACCATAAATCCTACAAAAAAATGTTTAGTAAAATATTCATAATTATAAAAATAGTCTAAAAAAGTATTATTATTTTTGAATAATAAAAAATATTGCTAATATATCCAATAAACTGATTTCTTTATTACGATTTTAAATTTATTAAAAAAAATTTCAACTTAAAACCTTCTCAAGGTTATATAAATGTATCGATATAAAATATTACACAATAATATTAAAAAATAAAGCATTCTAAAAATTGTATTTTCAATTTCTATATTTTGTATCAAATATTCATTAAGTTATAAGCATATATATAGAGGTCATATAAGTTCCTAATACGGACACTCTAAATGTCTTAATACGGACACCCTATAACCAATCAGCGCGCAGCATACGAACAATTCTGATTTTCATAAAAATCACGTGCGTTATAATATTAATACCACCAATAAACCTAATTCTAAAAAAATTATTATTTAGATACTTAAATTGAATTATTAATTAAAAAATAATAAAAATAAATAAATTATTAACTAATTAAATTACAATATATTTTTTATAAAATTAATTTTAAATAACGTAATTGTAATTTGTCTGATTGATTCATCAATAATATATAGTTTATCTAGTTGTATATAAGGTGTCCGTATTATAACACAGGGTGTCCGTATTCGGGCATGGGTACTGAATACGGACACCCCCGTTATCTATGGAATTATAAGATCAAATAAAATTTAAAAATCACAATAATATCTATAATCATATAATATTAATATATTGTAATTTTTGAATAAAAATAATGAGTCATAAAAAGTTAAGACCATTTATTGTTAAAGTGTCCGTATTAGGTTACTTTCCCCTATATATGTTCATGTCTTCCTAAATTAGTTCCCGAAATAAAACAACCAAAAGTTAATAATATATTATATATTTGTAACATATAAATTTGTAATTATAATAATTTATTAAATTATATTTAAATGAATAATAAGTATTATATGTATATGTATATTTACATACTATATATAATGATATTACATATGTAATATGCTATATACTATTGTTGATGTTTCTATATATATTATAGGTTATAGGTGATAGTGGTAATACTGATTTTAAGTATTAATATATATATATAAAAGAGTGT
This sequence comes from Osedax fenrisi, assembly GCA_964019155.1. Lineage (NCBI taxonomy): Eukaryota > Metazoa > Annelida > Polychaeta > Sabellida > Siboglinidae > Osedax > Osedax fenrisi. The sequence goes on along the minus strand of OZ025246.1, from coordinate 13,858,957 downwards.
AAACACTCAGGAAAACACAAAAGCAAAGCTTTACCTATATCTCAGGTCAAGCAGAAAAAACCAGGATTTCACCGAGCATTGTTTATTTTATAGTAAAAGCGAAACAAATTTAACAAACGATAACAATATAAAATACAATAACAATCACTACCAACGATAACATATGTAAATATTGAAATACACAAATATAAATATACACATAACTTTGGAATCAACAGTGAAGCCTAGCACAATCTATGAATTCAAATATATTATGTAATGACCGAATCCAATTCAATTCAATTAAATATACCTATATACAGAGCTGGGCATTATACTCGAAAAATGTATAATAGATACAATTACAATTACACACTTTTTTCTTATAATAGATAATACTACAATTACTTTTAAAAAAATCATAGTAGATACAATTACAAATACATAATTTTCTTAGTAGATACATCTTAGTAGATACAAATACATTATAATCATATGCAATGTATATAGTATATAGATATAAATTATATTTATATATATATATATATTCATCATGTCGATTTGAAAGTACATATCAAGGAACATTAAGGGGGTATCCCACTACAAGTATTTTAACTTTAAAACTATTTTCTATAAAGTTAACTATAATTTTACTGGGAAACCCCCTTACTTTCTGGCAACTTGCCTGAAATATAATAACTTTATAGGGTATCCCATTACAAATTGATAGAAAATGGTTTTAAAGTTACAATATTTCCGGTAAGTTGCCGGAAAATCTTGTAGTGGGATACCCCCTTTATATGGAAATAATGTCCGGAAATGTTTTATAGAAAGTGATATTCTAGCAATTTGTAGTTGGATACCCCCTTTAAAGTTACTATTTTTCCGGAAAGTTGCCGAAAAGTAAGAGGTTAACCCACTAAAATTGTAGTTAACTTGCTATAAAATAACTTTCTAAAAATATTTCAGGACATTATTTCCAGATATACTGCTAGTGGGATACCTCCTTTAAAATGACATATTAAATATTTACACCTTATAAATTGTTCTTCAATAGATGATATAGAATACATTTGTTAATATTTATTGACATTTAATGATGCCCACGATGAATATTTTAGTGTACCAGCGTGTATTTCATCTGAAATTATACTATGAGCCATTACAGACTATAGAGAAATATACATTATTACAATATACTATTTTTCAACTAAAAATAATCAGCGACCTTTACTTTCGAATGTTAATCAATAATATAGTGAATTATCAAATATACAAAAAATAAATTATTAATATATTATTAATTATTATTATTTAGAATTATCATATTTATTTTAATGATTTTATCTTTCCATATAATATATAATTTTGAATTATAAATCAATTATTATATAAAATATATTATCAAAATAATGTCTTTGTTTTCAATAAATGAATATAATGGTTTTTGAGAATAAATCACTATAATTGATATATCATAATTTTTAACAATGAATTAATTTCAATATTTACAGAAGATATTTTATTAAAAAATATATATATTATGTATATATATTAAAATTAATTTATAAAATGATATTATAAAATATTGATATAAAATAAATATAATGACCAAATAGTATATTATTTAATAAAATGTATCTGTTTAAATAATTGTCTTAGTAGATACGTATCGTAGATACTATTTATGACTAATATATACGATTACAAATACTTATGTAATTTTTATAATAGATACAAATACAAATACAAATGTATCTACGATACTGATTTTTTTCCTTAATAGATACTGTATCGGCGATACTGCCCAGTTCTGCCTATATATTACATTAATCAATATATATATATATATATATATATATATATATGCATACTTCACGTTATCCCATCTAGAAACTTAGATACCGTTTTAATTTATAACCGCATGGCTCTATAGACATTGTAATGTATCTTAGAAGCCGCTCTCATATTAAGGAATCCATAGTGTTAGCGATAGCCGATCATTTATTTAAAACAATTACATAATATCACTTCTAAATAATATTGTAAGACCTATTATATTGTTCCGAACTGGGCTTGAACCCGCGTTCTACGGATCGTGTGTCTGACGCCTTATCCAAATGAGCCACACATGCAGTTTTTTAATATATATATATATATATATATATATATATATATATCATAATAGAAATAAACATATTGAAATATATCCATATTAATAATTCAATTTTAGATAAGATTAATATAGATAACGGTTATATCATATTACGTAATATATTTACATTGTAGATTAACAAATCAAATTATGCTAATAATATATTTTATTTTTATATATCGTAAATATTTTGTAATATTATATATATGTAATTTAATTATGATATAGGAATGAAAAATAGAATTAAAAAATATCGTATATTATACACTTAAGTTATATGATCCTATAGTCTATAGTATAGATTATAATGAATTATATAGTTAATTCTCGATATTTCCCTAATGCACGAATTATATTATACATTCGCTAGTAACATACATTATCGTATACTATAATTATTATATAATTACCTATATTATATATGTATATTCATATTTATTAATTTCTAATATTTTAATATTATATAATTTTAGAAATTATTTTTTGTATAGGTTATATTTTATGATAATAGGTTATAGGTTATAGGTTATATTTTATGATAATAACTATTATATAATTATTAACAGAAGCTGACGATGTCATTGAATATTCTATTAATATATTAATTGTATTATAATACCTATAGGTTATTAACATGTACAGACACAAACACATAAACATACATATATATATATATATATATATATATATATATATATATATATATTCATATTATAATTATTTGGTAGACAATGCATACTATAATAATTCGGCAGCCATTTTGTAATATATAGTCATATAGTCAATTACGTATCAATGAATTAAGATATATTCTTTAAAAATATTTTATTATTTTTTCAAAATAATGAATGATAACAAAACATAATAAATGAATATCTACAAAATATATAGTATTTATAATAAATAATAATGAATTTTTTGAAAATATTAAAATTATTTTGTATATAGGGGAGAGTACTCGAATACCGACACCCTAACAATAAATCAGCATAACTTTATTATTTCTCAATTAAATATTTCCAAATTGAATGTATAAGTATTAAGTAGGTATTTACATATATTAGCTATTTTAAAATTTAATTTTGTTTGTTTAACTCTGAGATAACAGGGGTGTCGATATTATGTGCAACTATGTTGTCGGTATTATGAAAATGTATGTTGCTTAGGTAAAAGTTAATATATTTGTAACAAATTATGAAAAATAGAAATGTGTACATTGTAAAATATAATTAGATCTATAAGATTTATTTTAAATATTTAAAATACCATTATTTTTAAATGATTGAGAATCGATATTGTACTTCAAAAATGTCATACATTTTGTTGTTTGAATGTAACGATAAAATCAGTTTTTGTTTATAAATTAAAAAAATATAAAAATGTTAAAAAAATATATACTTATATGAATTAGAATTATATTGATTAACATGTCATACATTATTTATTTTTTGATTGGAATTATATTTTAGGAGATCTCTAGGATGTCGATATTACGTGCATTTCGATATTAGAGCACTCTCCCCTATATTTTGTATAGAGAATTCCCTCTAACTTCACTATATCCAGATATTCTCTTGACTTTTATGCTCCCTCAACTACTCTTACCCACCGTAATCATCCCAAATCCCCCTGGTTCAACACTGAACTCACCAATATGAGAAAGTCACTTCGTCGTCTACAGTCCATTTATACTTCTACTAAAATTAACTCAGACCTGTGTTCCTTTAAAGTATGTCGCTCATTATACAGGAAAAAACTCCTATCCACTAAATCATCATACTTTACTAACTTGCTTTGTAAATATGGCACCTCATCTAAGCAAGCCTACAACCTATCATTCACCTTAGTAGGTAAATCAAAACCCAGGCACCTTCCTGACCAACCGGATACAGTCCTCTGCTCCTCCTTTGCTAATTTCTTCCAGAATAAAGTATCGAACATCATAGCTGCTCTCCCCAATGTGAATGTTGATATCCTCACTCTCAACTCATATTCACTAGCTTCCCATAATCACTGGTCCTCCTTCACTCTCCATACTCGTCCATATGTGCTCTCTCTAATGGCATCCCTAAAATCCAATTCAATTCAATTCAAATCCACTTCCCCACTCGACCCTATTCCCCTTACTTTACTTCGTACCCTTTCGCCATTGCTAATTGAACCCATAACAATGATCATTCATGCGTCCCTTATTACATCGATCGTACCAAATTCTATGAAACACTCATATATCACCCCAATTATAAAAAAAACTACCCTTAGCCACTCGAACCTGTCGAGCTATCGACCCATCTCCCAGCTTTCATCAATCTCTAAGACCTTAGAGCGAATTGTATCTGCTCAACTTATTCACTATATCACTACCAATTCAATTATTGATAAGTTTCAAAGTGCTTACTTACCCCATCGGAGCACTGAATCAGCACTGAATCTTATCATTAATGATCTACTAATATCCCTTGACAACAAAGCCCCGTGCTACCTTGTGTTACTTGACCTATCCAGTGCCTTTGACACTCTAAACCATGACATTCTTTCTTTACGACTCAATGAAATCGGTATTCATGGTCACGTACACAGCTGGTTTATGTCATTCCTTTCCTTAAGGTCCTCTTCAGTGAAAATCAACTCATCCTTCTCTACCCCGTTTTTCAGCACTCATGGTGTTCCACAAGGCTCCGTGCTTGGTCCTTTACTTTTTATTATTTATATGTTACCCATACAATCCATATTTCGTAAATATCCTTACATCCACTACCATCACTACCACTTGGTTTTAAATCTATTATTAAAAATTATACAAGAATCAATAAAAATAACAATAATACCTTAATCGACCTATTATTAACTAATGTAACTAATATTAAAACATCTGGTGTATTGGTAAGTGATATCACTGATCATTTCCCGATATATTTTCAATATTCTATAAAAAATCAATGTAAGTTAAAAAATACTATCAAAATATATAAAAGACAAACAAAAACAAAAAATATTAATAAATTAATGGAAATATTAAAAAATGAAAAATGGATAGATGTTTTATCAAACAATGACCCAAATGAATCTTATGCTAAATTTATTAATATATATGAAAACATTGTTGATCAATCAATGCCAATAATAGATAAAATTATTAAAATAAAAACTGAAAATAAGTGGATGACTGGTGATATTAAAAGATTTATACACACTAAAAATAATTTATATAAAATTTATATAAAAAATAGGAAAAATGATATACTGGTTAAATATAAACATATAAAAAATATCATTGCTAATAAAATAAAAATTGCTAAAAAAAAATTTTTTTCTAATGATATCAAAAATGCAAATACTTGAAAAAAAAATGGAAAATAATTAATAATAGGTTAAATAGAAAAAATCACAATACATTACCAAATAATTTTATAAATACAAATAACAAAGTACTTAATAAGCCTTTAGATATAGCTAATGGATTTAATGAATACTTCATAAACACTATTGAACAATTGAATAGTCAATTCAATCAAGTAAATAATAATTCTGTTTTAGACAGTATAAAAACTAACAAAAATACAATATTCCTTACACCAGTTACAGATAAAGAAATAATTAATATAATTGCCCTAAAGGAACATAAACATTCATTAGATATAAATAAAATAAATATGTATATTTTAGATATATCAAAATCATATATAATTCAGCCATTAAAGCATATTTTCAATCTATCAATTAATAAAGGAATTTTTCCTGATAAAATGAAAATAGCTATCATAAAACCTATACATAAAAAAAAAAGTAAAAACAATTTTGAAAAGTACAGACCCATATCACTATTACCTCAAATATCAAAAATACTTGAAAAATTAATATATAATAGATTAGAACATTTTATAAATAAACATAAATTAATATCAAATAATCAATACGGATATCAAAGAAATAAAAATACTATAGATGCAATAACTGAATTCTATACAAACATATTAACAAAGAAAATAATAAAAAAACAAATACAATATTTTTAGACCTATCAAAAGCATTTGATATGTTAGACCATAATATTCTATTTAACAAATTAGAAATATATGGTATCAGAGGTCATGCCTTAAATTTAATTAAAAGCTACCTATTAAATAGAGGTCAAATAACTTCTATTGATAATAAGTTATCTGATATATTAATAAGTAATATAGGAGTTCCACAGGGTTCAGTTCTGGGACCATTGCTATTCATTATTTATATAAATGATATAACACTATTAACAGAAAATGATATAAATATAACCACTATTTTATTTGCTGATGATACATCAGTTAGTGTTTCAGCCAATAAAATAAGTGTTTTAATAAATGATACAAAAAAAATATTAGATAAATTAGAAATATGGTTTAAAAAAAATAAATTAATAGTAAATACTGAAAAAACCAAAATAATAATTTTTTTTAAAACACGTGAATTTTCGAATTTTAATATTGACTACGCTATATACAATCAACAAATAGAAATAATAGATAAATATAAATGTCTAGGTATTATAATAGATACTAAAATAAATTTTAAAACACATATATTATCAATAAAAAAAAAAATCTTACAAATAACTTATATGATTAGAAAATTTTCTAATGAATTACCACATCATATTCTTATGTTACTATATAATTCACTTTTTTTATCTAATCTTCATTATGGGATAGAAATATGGGGCAACAATTATAGTAATATAATAAAACCTCTATATAATATACAAAAAAAAATACTTAAAATAATATATCTTAAAAAAACTAATACAACCTATAATTCACAATATACAAATAAAGATATACAACCCCTACCCATATACACAAACACACTTACTATAAAGCAAATCACTGAATATAAAACATTATGTTACATGTATAAAAATAAAAATAGATTCAAAAATAACATTAATAAAAACAATAACTATAATCTAAGAAATAACAATGAATATGAAATAAAAAATAAAAAATTTACTTTAACAAATAATAGTTTATTAATAGTTGGAATTAAATTATGGAATAAACTAGATGAAAATATAAAAAAAAGTAAAAACATTAACATATTTAAAAGAAAAATAAAAAAAATACTTATTTCAGAGAATAATTAAAGATATAAGATGAAGAGAAAGAAGAGGATGGCAGCCTTTATAAAAGTCGATGACTTACTGGTAGCCTTTTGGAGAAATTTTTGTTTTTATTATAGCTATTATATTATTATTATTATGATTTGTTAATCAAACATATATGTAATACTCCAATAAATTTGTGTCATTCATTCATTCATTCATCTCTTTGCAGATGATCTACAAATGTGTACTTCTTTTCCCATTTCCTGTGACTCCAACTCAATTCAACTGTCTATTTTTAACTGCCTCATAGAACTTACTGACTGGTTCTCCCATAATTCCCTATCACTTAACATGACCAAAACTGACACCATAATTATCTCCAGACCTACCTACCCCCTAATCATCACCCACCCCTTTCTACTAGCCCTCCCTACATCACAATCCATAAAAACTCTTGGTTTCACCATCAACTCCCACCTAGATTACTCTGACCACATATCTATAATGATTCGCAATGCCAACTATTTTCTTTACAATATTAGAAAATCACGTAATAAATTGACTTTTTCAATGACTAAAAGTCTAATACACTCGCTAGTCTTCAGTAGACTCATATACTGCTGCTCACTTCTATGCAATCTACCCCTAAAGCTTATGCTTAAACTTGAGAAGATACAACGACGTGCTATACGCACCCTATATAAACTGAAGTTCTCTTCAATAGTATCAATATCGACTCTAATGCGATCACTCGGCTGGCTTAAGTTTAGATATCTCTGCAGGTACAGACTACTATGCATCACCCATAAGGTGATACATCTTAGATCTCCCGAGTACCTAGCTGACTTGATCAGTATGCATACCCTTAGTCGAGCTAGCAGGAAATGTCACACGATGAAAATTGTGCAACGCTCGACTATCTCTGCTCACTCTGAATCTGCTTTCTCTGTGGTAGCTCCAAAATACTGGAATTCTCTACCATATGACATTAGGTGTTTGAAATCCTTGTCACTATTTAAATGTAAACTCTCCACGCACCTATTAACATTGTAACCTACCTTTTCCTTTATTTTTATTGTACTTTATTTATTTTATTTTTGTTTCCTTCTCATGACGCCCATAACCACCACGTGATTTTGTAGTCAATAAAATATTTTAAAATAAAAAAATAAATATATATTCTATAAAATGAGAGCCATATATCGTTATAATTGAAAACTGCATCTAAGTTCCTGGATGTGATGAAAGGACTCCTCCAAATATAAATAACAATAACAATGACAATAAAAATTAATGATAAATAAAAATTACGCGCATGTGCAATTATTTTTAAACATATAAATTAATTAATTAATTAGATATATATATATATATATATATATATATATATATTTATTATATGATGTACACTTGTATTTATGTATATAATATATATTATCCATAAGTAATATAACATCGAAATGTATCAAAATCATATAAATATATATCCAACAATACTACTATATATTTCATTTAACATGGTGTGTCTACTGAATAGTTATATTTACGGATATAATATATATAGAGTATCAATTAAATACTTATTTAAACCTATTTATTCTATATATTTTAGTAATACATTATTGCCATGACTATTTGGTGGATACGAAATTGTGTACCAAATAATCATGTCTACAAAATATATTGCTAGAATAATTTACCAACGCTGGTACCCAAGCAACCAAAAGTGTATTTCATGCAACCATTAATGGTTACAGTTCGTATTACAGCTGTAACCATATGGTTACAAACCGTAGTACGGCTGTAACCATATTTATTAGTTTGAATAGAGGGGTTACAAAACATATACGTTACTAAAGTACGGCTGTAACCATATTTATTAGTTTGAATCATAGCGCTAGAAAGAATTCTCTCTAGTTCTGTGGTTTCAATAGATAGGTTACAAAACGTATACGATACTATAGTACGGCTGTAACCATATTTAGTAGTTTGAATAGAGAGGTTACAAAATGTATACGTTACTGTAGTGCATCAGTAACCACACACACATATATATATATATATATATATATATGTGGTTACAGTACTATAGTAACGTATACGTTTTATGTAGTAAATATAATATAAATAAAGTAATATATATATATATATATATATATATATATACCTAAATGTAATATAAATAGAATATAAGTTATATATATATATATATATATGTTATAAAGTGAAGTCTGCAGATATATTAATTAATGTAATATACATTTATGTCGAATTGAATTAAATTCAATTCGGTCATTACATAATATCGATATATCTGCATGCATACATTTTTTAGGCGTCACGCTCTGTTGATGGCATAGCTATGTGTAGATTTATATTTTGTAATTAAATTTTTATTATTTGTATAAATTGTTATTCGTTTTGTATTTTATATTTGTTATCGTGTGTCTATTTCGTGTGATTTGTTTCCTATAAAAGGAATTCGGCTCGGTGATATTGATACACTTTCGGTTCTGCGTCTCACCTGGTTGGTACATATTGTCATTGTCATCATTATTATTACTGTGTTATTATTATTTGTTATGTTATTATACAGGTCTTCGTCAATAAAGTTATATACGAATAAACTTCACGTTGTTATATATATATATATATACCCAGTAAGTAAAGTAATCAGTGATAGTGGCACTATAGTGACGCATATTAGTGCTATTTAAATTGCGGTACTAATAAATTATAGATAAATAATTATTTATCAAAGTTCTAGATGTATTTATTGCTACTTTGAACTTGAATGCATACTATGCATTGCATAGTATAAGTAACCGATGAACTTTAACTTAATGCCAGTTAACAATACAAATTATGCATACAATTATTACCCATACAACTTTTAATTGTATATATATGGTATATACATATATATATATATATATAATTTAACTAATTATTATTTAATATTACAGAAATTAGCTCAACTGTATATGTGAAGACACCACCTCTTTCAATTATTTTGAAAGAAATGAAACAGAGATTTCAAAGGATGAACAAATAATTCTAATTATAATAAATATTTATATATAAATAAATTTGTTTTATTATTTATATAACTATTGGTTTATGGTTACAGACAATAGTACGGAAATCCGGATTTGTACTAGTACAATGTACTATGGTTACGGACAATAGTACGAAAATCCTGATTGCGTTCATGTACATCGTAACTATTACAGAAACTTACCAAAAAACTGTTACCAATACTAGTACACAAGAACTGTTTCTGTACATGTACAATTTATGATTTTGGTTGCTTGGGTATATATATATATATTATATTATGGTTTAATCTGTGTTAATTAAACTTAATCCTAATAAAATAATTATAATAATCATCATATTTGTAATATAATATATTAAATATAATAGAGTACATATAATATATCACTAATTTAAATACTTGTCACATTCATTATTTCATACTAATTAATTATTAATTATTATTTAATTATTTAATTCTTATTTTTAAATACATTTTAAGCATTTGAATCTATAAGCATTTTTACGATGTCTAAGAATTTTGAAAATATTGCATGCAATCATAAAATACTTTAATTGTATAAATAATATATTAGTTTTATAATAAAAATTGTTACATATATATCAACTATTTGGTACATAATATTAATATTTAAAAAATAACAATTATAAATATTGATCTTTTATTGAAAACATATGTAACACAAATCTTAGATGAATTTCCGGGACATTTTTTTCCATTTTTTTTCGAATATTTTATTTATTATATTGAATACTTTAAAACCTTAATCAACCCAACCAAAATAAATTATTATTTTTTTAAATACAATTTTTTTAACGAAATTTATATTTGTATTGAAACAAATTTGTTATTTACAACACACTTCGATACCTATCGGATATTTTAGGAACTATCGGCTAACACCCCTCAATCGAGAACATTTTATTTAAAATTAATGTTTTCATTTGAACCAAAATTACATCAATAGGGGAGTAAAGGGGTAGTGGCCGAGGAGGGAGTAGTGGCCGTTTTAATTAACGCTTAAATGGTGCTTGATAGGATAAAAAGTTCTATATACAATATTTAGATAATCAAAATATCTATAATATATAGTAACATTTTTTTTTAAATAATTAATTAATTACTCTACTTTATTATATAATAAGTTGTTGTCAAATGTTGACATAAAGCATGATTTTATATATTTATGCTTATTTATTTGTAAGAGTATGTGTATATATAATTAAATAATTGAATCGAACAAGGTGCGTATGCATCATAAATATAATTATTTAATATTACATAATTAAAAAAATATAAATCGAATACATTACGAGACACCTATCGCATTTTCTGGTACTAGCGGCCACTACTACGGCCTTGCCTTATTTTAGTGCTATCTTTAATGACTAATCAAACGTTTATATTATTAGGTTAAACAATTTATATATAAAAGTGAAATCACAGTATTCTAGAACTATATGATTTATAATTAATTCAAAAAAATAAGAGCCTAAAATTCAGTATTTATCGATATATTAGAAATCTTCCGAATTCCATAATTATCGGCCACTACTCCATTCCCTCCCCTATATAATTTATCACAAAAATCCACAATATTTAAATGTTAAAACTATATTTTATTAATAGTATATTATAATTGTAAAATATATAATAACATACTTAAAGAGTTATTTATGCTTTAATAAGTATTACATTATATCAGTCATTACCCGCACGTCTCCTGATAATGTATATATATATAATTATTAACAGTTATATTAACTTTATTGATGATTTTTGTAAAAACGAATAAAAAAGAAATACGGTTTATAAAAATAATATATATATATATATATATATATATATATATATATATATATATATTTATATATATATGTATTAATATTTATTATATTAATATTATAATTATATATATACTGTAATTATATATTGTATACAATATATGTATTATATTCCATTATATTCTATATATTATCTATAGATAAGTTCAAAAATATGTATTATAATATTATTATAAATTATACCATATAACTCTAATAAAATTACACCGTTTTTGAATGAAATATAAACTAGGAAGAAGGAATCAATTTATCCAAATACACATACAATTTATTTCATATATATGATTTCACAAGCAACACCAGTTGCCAGTAAATGAATATTTTCAACTTCTGGAAATATATTGTCAACAAATCGTAATAGATTATATGATAATAATGTAGATAAGTTAATATATTTAACAACAAATAAATGTATTTCTTCTTAATAAGTATTCTTCTTATTGCTTTAAATAATGTTAATACAATATATTCTATAATGAATAAAAAATAGAGAATTCCCAGTAAACCAAATTAGAAAATAATTTACAAAAGTTTTCGAAAATTTATGGACACATTTTTGCGAACTTTGCAAATTATTTTCAATTTTTTCGACAAATTTTCAAAAATTAATTCCTAACATCACAAATAATTTTCAATTATTTTCATAAATCTTTAGAAAATCATTTGTAAACCTAGCACATATTTTTCAGAATTTAATTAATATTTAATCAACACATTAATCAAAAATAAATGATCTGGATATAGGATCTGCAAACATTGTGTTTTATTTTTTTAAATTCAAAAATATTTTAATATACGATTTTAATATTTATTTAACATTTCGAAAATTTTCGAAAATAATATTCGTATTTTTCAAATATTTTGCAAACTCCGTGTTTTATTTTCAAAAAAATTACAAACTTTGCATTTTATGTGCAAATTATTTTCGTAAAATTTTCGAAATTATTTTCGTATATTATTTTAATATATTTTACTTATATTTTACTTGTGTTTATTTTCAAAAAATATACAGAAAGTTCCTAACTTTGTAAATTATTTACAATAATTATTTACAAAATGCGCAAATAAATTACTAACATTTACGAAAAAATTTCAAATATTGGTTTACAGGGATCGAATATTAAACGAATAGTGGAATTATAAACTAATTGAATATGATATGGATATTATAAATTTTAAACGAATTGAATATGAAACGAATATTAGAATTTTAAAACGAATCGAATCTAATTCTTATTTATCTATTCATTTACATCCCTGGTATTTAAGTTAAATATTTAGGCTGTGTGTCATAACACGAATACTGAGTAGCATTATATCATGCTTCTTCAGGCCTAACGAATATAGGTCTCTAGACGTTATGGAGTAGGGTATGCCACGCCAGTTCCAACAATAGGTACTTAATTTAGCCTGCTTTCACCGGTAAGTTGTTTAGCGTAGGATAGTATTGCAGGTTTGTTATAGTAGTCAGTTTTGTGTCGGTAATTAGTATCAGTATATATTGTATCATTTGAAATGTGCGTATCTATAATATAAACAATGTCATTTCGGTAAGTCAGTAAGTCAGGTTTGCGTAAGCCAAGTTGTGTTCGTATGTATGGTTCCAGTATAGTTGTAAATTTGTACTTATTCAGTAAATTGATTAATAGATCGTTAACGTAATTATTGCTGTAAATAATGTTATTATAATTAAATCTACAGGTCTGCATAATGTGATTTAGGCAGTCATATCTATAATTTCACTCTCGCCTTAAGCAGTTTGTATTTAAACATACGTCTACATCTGTAATGTGTATACAGTAGACCGTGATTAAAATTTACCATATCTATAAAAATCACGAATAGAAAATATATTTATAGGAGAAGTTATCCAATTATTAATAAAAGGACTATGCGACGCATAGTATACGTGCCTAATGCAAAACCCTTACCATCGACAGAATAAAATATATTGAATGATATTTATGTATGGATCCATAATACATCGATGTGTTATCAAAAAACGTGTATTCATCTTATGATCGAGGTGTAGACCATTTTAGAATAACGCTAACGGAAGAGTTTGAATAATAGTGTCATCATTCCTTCTAATAGATGAAATCCTTTTTAGCCGCAACACCGGTATTGCCGTAAAAAGACGAGTGATAGTTATCCCACCGACACTACTAGGTTGGTAGAATACACCGAGTGAAGTATCTGAAGGTATTCGAAGCCAACGTCTGACGAACGAGCGAATACTTCTATCCATCGTTTTTAATTAATTTAAATATACGTTAGAGAAAGTCTAGGTATGAAGCATACTTGGAATTAGATGATTTTAAGCATCAACAATTTTTTCGGGGTTTTAGGGAATATTTAGAGATTGCCAAAAGTTTAGATGTGAGGTCATAATTAATTGAATTATTTGTATTATCCAAAGCGTCTATGTTGATGCCAAGTTATCATAAGTGTCTTCTATATTTAACGCTTTAATTGTAGAATTATCAATAGATATACAAAACAATATGGGTTACATATCCATTGCTTTTCTTTTCTTTGGGTTAATAATTATATGCAATGTAGCGCATTTTAACTTGTTAACGTTTAACCCACTTGAGTTAGTTTAAATAAAATATGTTCAACTTGATTTTGCATCATCGCATCATCTTTCGCAAATAAAACCAGATCATCTACAAATGTCATATGGCTTATTGTGCTATTTCCTTGTATATTAATATTACCTGGCATATTATCAGTTACATAATCTATAATTGAGTTAAAAAGAGCGGGAGACATTGGGTCACCTTGTTTTACTCCACGATTGTCTGGTATACTAGGTGATACTCAGTTTTTATATTTTAATTGAGTTGAACAATCAGAATAAACATGCAAGATATAAGTGTTATACAGTTTATGAGTCCCTACTTTTTATTTTTATTAGTATTATAATATATATATATATATATATATATATATATATATATATATATATATATATATATATATATATATATATATATATATATATATATATAGATTTATATGCAGCTACTATATTAAAGTATCTGTTAGTAATCCACAATTAATTATGATTTATATATTGATGATATTAATGTCCTTCTCAATTGTCCATGAATATGTTATTTAATGTATACTATAACTGTCTATATACCTCAACTAACACTTAACAATATAAGGATAATTACCACCATAACATACAAAATACATGTATTATTTTCAACCATTCCCTATACTGTATACCTCACTTTTCTTAAATCACGAAGTTATTTTTCACATTTATATAATACGAGATAATCGAAATCCAATATAAAAATGTATAACTAAATTACCTATCGGTTCCCGTGTGTTATCTATTATGGATTACTGATCTCCAATTCGTGTTAATATTGCATATAACTCACTGGCCATTCTATATCTTATAATTCAATCTTCTATTAATAACACTCATAACATTCACATATATGGTATAACCACATTACGTCATATTATCAATATTCTCTCCGTGCATTCGTGTTCCTACTGTGGTTATCATATCTATTTACGAAATGTTTATCTAAACAACATAATTTCCCAACATATCTTCCTCCTATTCTTCCTAAAATTTAGGATTTATCTGTAGTGAAACATTACCTTTACAAATCATATATCATCTACATATCATCCACAACCAAATCTCCAAACTTTCTTCTATTCAGAATTTAAGAAACACTGTAGATACTTTCTTGAAACTTCACGAATATACTAATCAATGATGTTGTCTTCTTTTCTATCTGCTTCTAATAACTAAATCATTTAACTTATTATTTTTGTATTCGTATTTTTTCTATTTTTATTTGCAACGTATTATTATATAATTGTTATTGTATTATTATCTGTATTATTTTTTTTACGCACTATCGAATGTGTCTACATGGCCCTATTTTAGTGCATAATAAACCGTATTTCATCCTCATCATCATCATCATCATTTTCTCCCAAGTTAAAAAGTTGTCTTCTATAATGAACGTAGTTACTGTTAAATCTACAGCTCCTAAATCAGATTACATATTATATAAGTACTACTTCCTGTATATAATTCTGTTACATCCCTCAAATAGTAACAAGCCTCTGCTTTGCTGATACTATTAGATTAATTATATAATTTATAAAAAACACAAAAGCTAGGTTTTATGTAAGCTTACAAATTACTAAACCCCATAACTAAATAAATGGTTGAAACAAATTACCTCGTAATTTAGAAAGTTAATGCAACGCGCATAATGAAATTTATTTATAATATTATTAATAGATATCTATTTATTTGTATCTATAGTATATCATAACTATATTATCATCTCTTAAAAATACTAAATATCTTATTAATGTCCATCAATAAATGAATAAGTTCCTTAAATGAACGAGTCTTAATACACATACATATCACATTATATAACTCCATTCGTGTATCTAGTATGCCAACTAGATCATCTCGTGTATTTAATTGTAACATTATTAAGCTTATATTTATAATACCCTATAACTTATACATAATTGTATTACTATAATTATTATTATTATTATTATTTAACCTAAACGTATATATATACGTATATATATATATATATATATACGTATTTATATACTATTTTTATATGTTAGTATTTGTGCATTTAAAATGTGCAAGTGTGCCAATGTTCATAAATATTATATTAAATCATATTAAATAACTTAATAAATTAATAAATTAATAAACAATCATATATAAATATATTAAATATATCAAATATAAATATATATATATTAACATATTTAATTGATACCAATACTTATTTAGAAAATATATACAAATAAAATATAATACAATCAAGAGTAAAGATAAAACTACGTTAACGTTTAATATATATTATATCACACATACATAAATAATCATATACACACACACATACACATATACACCAATGTTCATTCTAGAGCTACCCAGATACCCAAAGTGGGTAGTGCCCTAATTATGTGGGTAGCTGCCCTAAATATATGATTATATGGATTAAGTTTAATTATTGAGTTATTATTAATATAATTGTAATATAAGTAATTAAAAGTGTTATAGGTTATAGTGTGTTATATCTCTAATTACAGGAATATATTATTTAATAAATGTCAGTTTTCCAATGAATATTTATAAAATGACGATTAAATGAGTTATTATTATTCTATTATTAGTATTTAAGGAATAGAATAATGAATAATTTATTATTTAATAAATGCAGATTTTTAATAAATATTTATAAAATTGCGATTAAATGCATTATTATTATTATTATATTATTATTTAAGTATTAAAATAATGGAGAATATGAATAACTTAAGTTATTCAGAATTCTGTCATAACATTAGGATAAATTCATTATTTTTCAAATAATCCGATTTGGCAAATAATGGCGAATATATACTATTTT
Source organism: Osedax fenrisi (assembly GCA_964019155.1). NCBI lineage: Eukaryota > Metazoa > Annelida > Polychaeta > Sabellida > Siboglinidae > Osedax > Osedax fenrisi. The sequence continues at coordinate 13,841,406 of OZ025246.1, read as the reverse complement.
CCCTTTGTTATATCCATTTGATATTTTATATAAACAAACAATTTAGATTCAAATACAAATTAAATATGATAATAAACTGCTTGAACTATATTTAGAATAATCAATTTTTAGATTGGGTAGCAAATTCACTACCCAAAATGAAAATTGGGTAGCAAACTTTAAATATTGGGTAGTGAATTTGCTACCAATTTATGTTTATAATGATATATGAAAATTAATTCAATAATTATTTTTATTCCAATTCTTTTTCTCCCAATATATGTAAATCACGTGATTGTTTTAAAATTTGTAATTTAAATATATTTATTCAAAATCCTATTTTAAAACGTAATATTAAAGTGATATTGGAGATATTAAAAACAATTAAAATATAAAAATAATGAAACATTTAATCACCAATATTATTAATAAGTTCACTGTTGTTTATATTCATAATAATTACACAGTATATTTTTTAATTTAAAATTATTATGACATTAATATTCAATATTTAATAATATTATATTTAATATAATTCAATATATATACTAACTAATAAGTAATATAATACATGATTTTATGACTTTATCTTTTAAACATTATATATTATATATATATATAGTAATTATGAATAATAATGATGATAAGTATAATAATTAATATAATAATATAATATTATTATATTAATATATTATTATATTAATTATCATACTTATCATAATTATTATTCATAATAATTACTATATATAATTTATAATGTTTAAAAGATAACGTCATAAAATCATGTATTATACTACTTATTAGTTAGTATATATATATATATATATATTGCATTTAAAATCAACCATACGTACGTCGTATGTACTGCATGTTGATACATGAGCATGACATATTTTATATTGATTTTATTATGATAAAATTGGTATATCTGGAAAGCTAATTAAATTATATAATACAATTCATATTATGTTTTTTTAAATTTATATTTAAACAAAAGTTATTTACAAAAATGTGTAAACAAATTATTACATTTTAATAATCAATAAAATTATAATATACATTCTAATTAATTATGTATATTATGACATTAAAATATCTTATATAAATTATATATAATAATGTGTACCTATAATATAATAATATTATTATAGATATAGGTATTTTTGTATATTTGTATATACCTACCCATAGAGAACGAAGTACCACTTCGTTCTCTATGTACCTACCTATATGTATTTTAAGTATTTATAAGTATGATATATTATATATCAATATTATAACTTTTAGACTACTTAACCTACATAATTATCAATATTATAACATATCGACAACCTAATTTTTAATATTATAAATACTCGACGATCAAATTTGTAATATATGAATATCTCATGAATGAAATGTTTTGAGATTGAATATAAAAAGAATTATTTGATACCAATGTATTAGAATTACAATTTGTAAATCATTTAATTGTAAACGAATATTAAGTAATCGAATCGAATACTTATTTTGCTATTTATTTACATATCTAATTCAGAAAGCTACTTAAGTAGCTTTTTTAAGTAACAATTGTTACAGATTTAAATTGCCTCAGGGAATAAGCGTCCATCTAATATATCATTTATCATAAATGAATTTATAAATACATGGCAATATTGCCTAAATATGTTATCCTATATTTTACTTAGTAAAATATATTTAAATGCCCTATAATCATTTTTGTTTGGTAGATGCCCTGAAACCTATAATGAACACTGATACACACACATATATATATATATATATATATATATATATATATATATATATATATATATATATAACTTATATATGTATATGTTACGTATACAAATTATAAGTTATAACTAACATAACAATAATCTATTGGTATTTGGGAGTATGATAATAAGAGAGTAAGGCATACATTAGCTGACCAACTGCTATCTATCTAACCAAGAAGGGTTAGCTAGTTTAGTACACTTCTATCTCTAAACTGTCATGATCACATTTGTTTACAATTGACGGGGATAACTGCATTGTATCTGTAACGGAGGAGCTACTAGCTAACCAACTGTCAACATCGGATGAAGATCATAGTATCTCAACGGTCAAGTGTATAGAACTTAGAGTCTAAACGCTATTCATATATTTATTATATCTATTATATATCATATATTATATCTAAACTTTAGACGATCTATTATATATATAGCATATCGACTGGATCGTAAACTTTGAAAAGGAGACAGGTGCTGTCAAGCGTAATCAAGGATACAGAAAGAACTCACGACTCGCAATATAAATTCCACAATACCGTTGTGTCGAAGCCCGGATTATCAACGCGTGATTGCCAATGTTTTCCAAGATGGGTGTGTTAACTTATATAATGGATTAACTACAATATTGACATATACGACATCAGCATCAATAACAGTAACGACACCAACAACAATAATAACGGTATCAAAGGAGGTAACAAAGAAGATAATTTAACTGCAGATAATTGTCACGAACATGGGTTCATGGAAGGTCCGCATAATTAGAGAGGCCGGGGAAATACATGAACTAATGAGGGAGAAAAATCGTTATAAATGGGATATCATTGGTTTATCAGAAACTAAATGGGAAAATTATAGTAAACTTACTGATGAAGGTCATAAAATAATTGATAGTGGAAATAAAAGATTCCAACAACATGGAGTGGCTTTTATTGTGAGGAATGAGCTAAGTTCAGGTATTATAAACTATATAGTAGCCTTTAGAAGAATCATATCATTAATGATAGCATTCCATCTAATGAATTTATCAATCATACACATTTTTTCTTCAACCATTTACTACGAAGATGATGCAATTGAAGAATTATATGAGGAAATAGAGGTAACAATTGCTAAAGATGATTAAAAAGACTTGCTTATTATTCAAGGTAATTTAAATTCAGTCGTATGAGACTCACAGGATAACTGGAGTAATGTGATAGTTAGATCTGCACTAAGAAAATCTAACCAAAGCATTAATAGACTTCTTTAATTTTGTACGAAGCACAATATCATGCTTGTAAATACATTACACCCACAAAAGTACATTACAATCACGAACATCTATGGCAGTCTCCTAATGAACTGAATCATAATCAAATGTACTATCTTTTAACTCCTCATCGGTTCAATTCAAGCCTTCGTAAAGCTACAACTAGATCCGGGCAGATATCAATAGTGATCATGATTTAGTCTTATGTAACATTAAAACTACGAACACATATAAAGAACAAGAATAGTAGAGTAAGATTTGACGTAGAAGAGTTAAATAATGGAGAAATCAGTAAACAGTACAATGATGAGTTAGAAAATAAACTGCTATCCATTAACATAAACAAATTATCCACTAATGAAGGACATATACAAATGTCTTGGATAATCATATCGTTAACTGAAAACATATTGGTACAGAGCTAAGAAGCAGCATGGATACCATACGATATTCTTAATATGTGTGACATAATAATAAGCTTGAAGATAATTAACTAAAAAAGTTAAGAACACGCTGGAGAATACAGATGGATACATAATAGTATATATAGTAGTATGACAGCTGAACAAGAATTAATGTATAAGCTCACAGTGCATATATATTGATAAATATTTGAGAAGGGGAATACATAGCAAAAGAGCATTCAATACGCTAAAGTCAATCACCAATTCGAAACCTAAAAAAATACAATCATCGAAGAAAACAATGGTACCGTTTTCTGATGATAATTCCATAATAGTAAGAGGGACAGAGTATTACAAAGATCTTTATAACTTTAAAATTAATCATGTTTGCGATAAAATGCAAAATGTCAATAATATGTCTGAGCTAGAACAGCCGATGCATATACTGAAATTACAAACCACCGGGAATCGATAATGTACCTAGCGAACTTATCAAAGAAGGTGGACCTGCATTAACTGGGATATTTACTAAACTAAGTCAAAAAATCTTGATAACAAGGAAATGGCCAAAACATGGACTGCACCATTGATTAATACCTATACGAGAAAATAAACTTCAAAATGTGTTCAAACTATCAAACTATTAGTCTCATAAGTCATTCGAGTAAAATACTACTAATAGTCATTTGTAATCAGTTAACCTCGCAAGTAGAATAAATTTTGGCCGAGGAACAGGCAAGGCTTTAGGAAAAATCGAAGCACCATAGAACATTCTAAACTGTAGACATATAATGAAGAAACACGTAGATCAAAAAAGTAAACTCTATCACAATTTCATCGACTTTAAAAAATAGTTTGAGAGAGTATGGCATGATGGTTTATGTCATACCATGATGACAATGGGTATACATATCGAACTGATCAACATCATAAAATCACTACATAATTATACAACGAGCTCAATTCTAGTGAACAACCCAATTGAGAGCAGCTCGAGAATGTTAAAACTTCAAATATCTTGCTGCGTAACTTTTTGAAATAGAACGAGAAATAAATGTATATAATTAGACTAGCCACAGTAGCTGCATCACTAGCTAAAATGATATTGCAAGTTACTCTTGAATGAAGTAGAAAGATCCAAAGAGAACCTAGATGGATGAAATATTAGTATAATCTCCCATTGCGTGAAACTCCTAAATAAGACTGTTTATCGTGAATAATGGATGAAGTTCTCGATCGTTATTATCATGTGCTGCCCCTACGACGACATCATCACATGACTAAGTAACTAGGTAAGTATTTATTATTACACGGCAAACAAGTGTGTGAACTCAACATATTAAGTTATAAATATATAGTATAGTATTGTAAGCCTACTTGATAATGTAGTTAGAACAATTATAATATTATCACTTTAATATATATATATATATATGTGTGTGTGTGTTATTCAGTTAGGTAATAAATTAGTTAATAGTATTAACTTAATACTAATGTAAATGATACCGTGATATTTAATATCGAGTCGATAATGTTGGTTATTGGTTGCTTAGCCGAGATATATAACTATGTATATTAAAATTATATTATTTATATATGATTATTTAATAATACTTATAATAATAATAATAATAAATTATAAATTTTAGAAATAGATCAAATGAATCAAATTTTTCTGCATTCGTGGATTATATTATTGAAAATAATGATTACCAAAATAGAATAGAAACTGGATGTATTTAATAAACATTATTAATAAAATATCAATCGAAAATGTATAATATATATATATATATATATATATAATATAAAATATTATAATACTATATTTGTATTAATAAAATATTTATAATGCGAAATATATCATCAGACAAATTATACTTATATTATATATTTAGCATAATTATTATAACGTTATATATCTATAGATATAATATACAATTGTATACAATTACACCGTTATTACAATTATTACTTATCCTAATTGTGTCTTGTAATATTATACCTTATCAAGTAACGCGTATTTTAATATAACTCTTACGGGGGAAACCTTCCTAGTGTTTACATGTAAAAGATGGGAAAATAACGGGTCTAATAAAAATATCCCAATTACAGAGATAAAGTTAAAAAGTACTCTATATATATACATATATATATATATATATATATATATATATATATATATATATATATATATATTATTATTATCAGATTTAGGTTTAGGTAGACACCCGCGTTTTTGTAGAATCTAAAGCTTATAAAGACAATTACCCTTAATATTAAGCAAAAGAGATAAAAACAAAAGATTATGTCAAGTTGAGCATCTCCTATCAAAAGTAAAGAGAATGAAAATTTCATATTTTGGTCGCACGATAAGTCATGATAGTCTAAATAAAACTGTGATACAAGGTTGCGTTTTTGGTGAAAGAAGAAGAGAACGACTCAGAAAAAACTGAATAGATAACATAGTGAAATGGGCGGGGTTAGAAATGGATCTAATCTAACTACAAGATGCTACACTGAACCATATAGGATGGAGAATGACTTGTATTGCAGCGATTCATATTCCCCGATCAAGGGACTAAGTAAGTAAGTAAGTCAAACTCAAAATATTCATAGAACAATATTTGACTTATTAATATTTTTTAATAATAAATTTGCAATATATTTTTATCATTAGTAATATAATCAAATTCTTTATATTCTTTCAGTGTATCGATTATACCACTATATTGATCTTATGTTATTATAATACATGATTTTCGCAGTCCATCTTGTTGGGAATATTGGTTTCAATGTTTTTGCTTTGTTATTATTAGTATTGTATACATTCCGGAATGTAATGTGTTCATATAATACTCCCAAATCATGAACCACTCTCAAGGCTTTTCTTATATATAGATTATTATCTAATGAATATGATATTAAGTTTGTGCGATAAGATCCATAGTTTGTATAAAAAGATAAAGGATGTCTTGTCACTAGTATAGTCTTTACACCATTACATTTACAAGACATATAAGCTGCACCGTCATATTTCTGTCCTAATAGTTTAGAAAAAGGCAAGTTAAGATGTTCAAATTCAGATAACATTACATTTTCTATATATTCCCAAGTTATAGCCTCGGTCATATTACATATTCCTATGGATATTTCTTTAATTTCTAGTTATAATGTTGAATAACGAACCTTCAAAATATCCTGCTCAATTCTCGGTATATCTTGAATTCCATCACATTGAATTGAGAAAGCCCATTAATATTTTTCAATAACATATTTAATAATTCAGTTTTATATAGTTGAATAATTTATTATGAATACCAATTAGTTTTATTCCGTGCATCTGTATTTGTAAACCAATCGAATACTACTTTTCTAAATTCTATATTCCTTCTATTTTCACAATATCTGATCTTTTCATCAATATCTATAAGTAATCATCTTCTCATTCTTCTTAACCAATTAACCAGGAAGCCGTTAACACATTAAATTATACAATAACCCACTATAATCTTGGTAATATCCATAAATTATGATATTTGTCCTACTTCCTTTAAGCAGGCTATAATTACCTCAATACTCAAAAAACCTTTACTTGATCCTAATATAATTACTAACTATCGCCCCATTTCACAAATTCAGATAGTCATCAACATTCTGGAACGAATTATTGCTATACAATATTAAATAGATTTATAGATGACAATATCTTATATGATATATTTTAGAGTGCATTTAGACGAGGACACTCCAATAAAACCGTGCTACAACAAATACTAAATAATATATACAATGCAGTATATGATACTAACCAGAGCTGGGCACGATACTCAAAAAATGTATAATAGATACAATTACAATTACACACTTTTTTCTTATAATAGATACTACTACAATTACTTTAAAAAATATCATAGTAGATACAATTACAAATACATTATTTTCTTAGTAGATACATCTTAGTAGATACAAATACATTATAATTATATACAATCAGAGCTGGGCAGTATCGCCGATACAGTATCTATTAAGGCAACATATCAGTATCGTAGATACATTTGTATTTGTATTTGTATCTATTATAAAAATTACAAAAGTATTTGTAATAGTATCTATTAGTCATAAATAGTATCTACGATACGTATCTACTAAGACAATTATTTAAACAGATACATTTTATTAAATGATATATCATTTGGTCATTATATTTATTTTGTATCAATATTTTATAATATCATTTTATAAATTAATTAAAATATATATACATTATATATATATTTTAATAAAATATCTTTTGTAAATATTTAAATTAATTCATTGTTAAAAACTATGATATATCAATTATAGTGATTTATTCTCAAAAAGCAATATATACATTTATTGAAAACAAAGACATTATTTTGATTATATATTTTATATAATAATTGATTTATAATTCAAAATTATATATTATATAGAAAGATAAAATCATTTTAATAAATATGATAATTCTAAATAATAATAATTAATAATTTATTAATAATTTATTTTTTATATATTTGATAATTTACTATATTCATGTTTAACATTCGTAATTAAAGGTCGCTGATTATTTTTAGTTGAAACATAGTATATTGTAATAACGTATATTTCTCTATAGTCTGTAATGGCTCATAGTATAATTTCAGATGAAATAAACGCTGTTACAATAAAATATTCATCGTGGGCATCATTAAATGTCAATAAATATCAATAAATGTATTCTATATCATCTATTGAATAGCACGTTATAAGGTGTAAATGTTTAACGTGTCATTTTAAAGGAGGTATCCCACTAGCAGTATTTCCGGAAATAATCTCCTGAAATATTTGTAGAAAGTTATTTTCTAGCAAGTTAACTACAATTTTAGTGGGTTACCCTCTTACTTTCCGGCAACTTTCCGGAAAAATAGTAACTTTAAAGGTGGTATCCCACTACAAATTGCTAGAAAATCACCTTCTATAAAACATTTCCGGACATTATTTCCATATAAAGGGGGTACCCCTACAAGATTTTCCGGCAACTTTCCGGAAATATTGTAATTTTAAAACCATTTTATATCAAGTTGTAATGGGATACCCTGTAAAGTTATTATATTTCAGGCAATTTGCCGGAAAGTAAGGGGGTTTCAAAGTAAAATTATAGTTAACTTTATAGAAAATTGTTTTAAAGTTAAACAACTTGTAGTGGGATACACCCTTAATGTTCCTTGATATGTACTTTTAAATCAACTTCGATGAATATATATATATATATATATATATATATATATAAATAAATATAATTTATATCTATATCCTACTATATACATTGTATATAATTATAATTTATTTGTATCTACTAAGATGTATCTACTAAGACAATTATGTATTTGTAATTGTATCTACTATGATTTTTTTTAAAGTAATTGTAGTAGTATCTATTATAAGAAAAAAGTGTGTAATTGTAATTGTATCTATTATACATTTTTCGAGTATCGTGCCCAGCTCTGTATACAATGTATATATTATATAGATATAAATAAAATGTATATATATATATATATTATATCATATAATATCTATTTATAATTATATATATAAATATATATTCATCGATTTTGATTTGAAAGTACATATCAAGGAACATTAAGAGGGAATCCCAATAGGTACAAGTATTTTAACTTTAAAACTATTTTCTATAAAGTTAACTATAATTTTACTGGGAAACCCCCATACTTTCTGGCAACTTGCCTGAAATATAATAACTTTATAGGGTATCTCATTACAACTTGATAGAAAATGGTTTTAAAGTAACAATATTTCCGGTAAGTTGCAGGAAAATCTTGTTGTGGGATACCCCCTTTATACGGAAATAATGTCCGGAAATGTTTTATAGAAAGTCATTTTCTAGTAATGTGTAGTGGGATACCCCTTTTAAAGTTACTATTTTTCCGGAAAGTTGCCGGAAAGTAAGAGGGTAACCCACTAAAATTGTAGTTAACTTGCTAGAAAATAACTTTCTACAAATATTTCAGGACATTATTTCCGGAAATACTGCTAGTGGGATACCTCCTTTAAAATGACATATTAAATATTTACACCTTATAACGTGTTCTTCAATAGATAATCTAGAATACATTTGTTGATATTTATTGACATTTAATGATGCCCACGATGAATATGTTAGTGTACCAGCGTTTATTTCATCTTAAATTATACTATGAGCCATTACAGACTATAGAGAAATATACATTATTACAATATACTATTTTTCAACTAAAAATAATCAGCGACCTTAACTTTCGAATGTTAAACATGAATATAGTAAATTATCAAATATTCAACAAACAAAATTATTAATATATTATTAATTATTATTATTTAGAATTATCATATTTATTAAAATTATTTTATCTTTTTTATCTTTTTCTATATAATATATAATTTTGAATAATAAATCAATTATTATACAAAATATATTATCAAAATAATGTCTTTGTTTTCAATAAATATATATAATGGTTTTTGATAATAAATCACTATAATTGATATATCATAATTTTGAACAATGAATTAATTTCAATATTTACAAAAGATATTTTATTACAAAATATATATATATATATATAATGTATATATATTAAAATTAATTTATAAAATGATATTATAAAATATTGATATAAAATAAATATAATGACCAAATGTTATATTATTTAATAAAATGTATCTGTTTAAATAATTGTCTTAGTAGATACGTATCGTAGATACTATTTATGACTAATAGATACGATTACAAATACTTTTGTAATTTTTATAATAGATACAAATACAAATACAAATGTATCTACGATACTGATTTATTGCCTTAATAGATAATGTATCGGCGATACTGCCCAGCTCTGAGTATCTCCATCTATCTCCTGCCAACTTATATTATTAGACCTCTCATGTGCCTTCGATTCCTTGAGCCATTCAGTTCTTATCTCAAAATTAGAAATAATTTGTCAACGTGGAACCGTACTAAAATGGTTGTCTTCCTATATATTAAATCGATCATCATCCGTTAAAATTTGTAATTTCCCTAAACAATCTCGTCCTCTCCATTATGGTGTTCTCGGCCCCCTCCTCTTCTTAATATACATCCTCTCTATAAATAATATTATTGGTCAATTTCCAGATGTCCACTTTCACATATACGTTTACATATACTCTTACACATACGGTCTCCTTATCATCCCTTCACCATCTGGTATAAATCGTGTTGTTACTTTGGATTCTAATCTATCCCTAAATTTCCATATTGATAATATATATAAATAAGCTAACTATCACCTCTTCAAAATTCGTCGTATAAAAAGAGACATAACTCATCCACTTACCACTGTCCTCATAAAATCACTCATCATTTCTCATATCAACTACTGATCATCCCTACTTTATAATCTCCCTAATACTTCATTATACTCTTATATCGTATATGTCGTGCATCTATATTCCTTATTTTCTCCATTAATCGGTTTGATCATTCCATTACCGACTCCCACCGACTACTACCAAATGTTTCCATCTAAAAAACCGCCACCTCCTATAACTTATATCACTCGCCCATAAATCAATATATTATAGTTCTACTCATTATTTGACTTCCCTACTAACACTAAGATGCCCACTAACTTCCTTGCATTATAAGACTGCCATTCCCCTAATTTACTCTAATGTTTCATACGTGCTTTCAGTTATATTGTTCCATCATTATGGAACTCCCTCCCTGCTTATATTAGATCACTCCATTCACGCCCTTCCTTTATTACACACATCAAAGCCTACATATCATCAATGTCATATATTCACTCATTTTAATCGTACATCATTACTATTTTTATAATTTTTCTATTTTATAGTTTTGTTTATTTATTTATCTCATTTATTTATTTTATTTAGTTAATTTTTGTTCTCGTTCTATATTGGTATAGGCATGAGGGGTGGTCTCGATATATATTAATATATATATATATATATATATATATATAACGATACAAAATAACCTTATTATCATATATATAAGTATATAATTAACATATTACTAACTTACTTTTAAAGAATAAACAAAATGTAATGTCTATTTCCTTCATTAGATTATGATTCAGTTTTATTTTAAATAAATATTTAACATTTTCAGTTTAAATATATAAATGTGTTTATATTTGATTTTTAATATTATTGATCTTCTGAAATATAATAACTATAACAACTAAATAACTTTATAATTTAATAAGCCAATTTGTTTTTTATATACCCAGGGTATATACTAGTGATGTAAATGATGCCGAGCTTTTGATGCCGAGCCGAGACTTTTGTTTATTGATGTCGAACCGAGATTTTCCTTTTCAAAAAAAATGAGTTCGAACCGAGCTAAGACTCTAGCCAAACAAGACCGAGCCGAGTAGATACTTTAGGTAACTGAGACTGAGACTGCATCGAAGCTTTATATTTGAGCATCATTTACATCAATAATATATACTATGATAACTATACCTAATATAATTAATAAAGACAAAGATACAATTATAATAGTAACATGTTCTACAATAATACACTGTTCATTGGTATTAGATTAATAATACAATTTTCTATAAATATTAATTGAAAATATTTCACAATAGAATTAATATCAATAAGCATTATTTAATTGTGAAAACACTTCCATTTAACAATATACGAATGACAGTAAAATAATGTAATATTAATTGCATTTGTGTACCTATGTATGCATAGGAGAAGTATCTAAGAGAATATACCTAATAGAAGTACCAGGGAGTACTTAATAAGTAAATGCCCAATACACATATATCATATAATAGTAACGATAGAAAAGTTATTTATTAAAAAATAACATTTATTAAATATTAGAATAAATAAAATAAATTTGTTATTAAAATGAATAATTTAAAATGTATTAAATTTAAGATTTCTTGAATCAAAACAACACGCATTAACTAATGTTAATATAACTTGTTTATGTGTTTCTTATTGATTACGTATTACATAGAAATAACGATGTCCAGTACGAGAGAACCGTATCTGCAGACCTATAACATACACACTATCCGCCATCTTGGAATATATTGACAACCACTTCAGATACTCAGGTTTGTGTAGTGGTTAACTACTTGATTATAGGACACGTGACTTTTAGTTGTATATTACACTTTATATTAAACCTATATATGCATTAATGTATTAAATATTAAATATGTTCACAATTTAATCGTATTCAAAATGTATATACACTTATTAACGTAACGTAACATACCATGACAAAACCATAATAAAAATACAGTATTTATATACATTTACATACATTTATATACATATACATTTACCTACACCTTATAGCACGTGACTAACATACGGACAGATTTTGTTTGAGAAATATTAAAAATAATCCAACTAAACACGAGTAATTAAACTCAACACTTTACTTAAATAGTTAGTTTATAATCTTTCTATGTGGTAATGTATAATATATTATATATATGATATATTGTTAATATATGTATAATGTATATTATTAATAGTTTACTATTACTCGTCTCATCGGTAGTATTGGTATATGTAGAAATGTAGGGGAAACCGTATAGCTCTCGTAATCACTTCTACGTTATGTTATAGATATAATACACCTTATATATGGTAATATATTTAACTATTATATTTTATATAATGTATGTATATTAATGAATGAATTCAATTTAGAGACAAAGTCTAAGGAGGATAAGTGAAAGCGATTAGCTTTATTGATTCGAAACCACCTAACAGTATGTGCAATGTCATATCATCATTGCATTCAAATAAAATAATAAAATAGAAATAATGATAAACATAATAATAAAATCATAGTAATATAACAAAACAATGAAATGATTAAATAAAAGGTTAATCATATACGAAAATAATAAAATTTAAAATTTGAAACAAAGATAAAATATAAAATTATAATAATAAAGTAGATATAAATAAAGTTTATACAATTATAAAAATAAAAGTTGTGATTAGTGAATAGGCATTCAAAGTTAAATTTTAAAGAAAGAGAAAATTAAATAATGTGTACTATCAATATGACATATATTTTAATACGGTTTAAATAAAAATAAAAATTAAAACTGTTAAAGAAATAATTTATTATTATATAATAAGCATAAAAATGTAATAGGTTAATATCACGATAGTGTAATATGAAAAAAAAAAAAAAAATGAAGATAAAATAATATACAATAAATTAAATAATTTTTTTAGATTTTTTTTTAATACTGTAGTGTAAACATGTTTATAATTTTAATACTGTTTTTTTTTAAAGATTATAATCCTTTTATAATTTTTATATTTTTGTAATACTGTTTAATTTGTAATAATTTATTTTTAATACTGTTTATAATTTTAATTTTGTAATACTGTTTATAATAAAAATGTGTAAATTTTGTAATACTGTTTATAATAAATATGTGTTTCAATATTGTTTTAGAATGATTAAAAAAAGATATTTGCCAAAAATATAATAATTAATATTTATAAAAAAAATTAACAATACTGTTTAATAAAAAATGATTTTAATACTTTCTTCAGTTTTAAAGTATGCGTTATTATATTAGTTTTTAAAATATATATACTATAGTTAAATACATTCATTATTCATGTATATAACTAGGGGAACCGGAACGATTTTATATGTAGGGGGGCCAACGAATCAAAATAAATATGGTGGTAAAAGTGGGGGGGGGACCAATACATAGGAGGTCCCTTAGATATTAAAGAGGGGGTGGACATACCCCTCCCCGTACCCCCCCCCCCCTGTTGCAGCGTCCCCTAGTGATAACGTATCAAACACGTGATCGTAACTATTTCAATAGGTTGTCGTCCCGTCGTTAGCGTTACCTCCCGAGCCCTCTACCGTCACGTGACTTACTCAATTGTTTAGGATCGACCTGCAGCTAGTCTAGATCATATTTATTATTCATACATGTATTAATATATATATATATATATATATATATATATATATATATATATATGTAGATGTGTGCCTTACACCCGAGCCACTCTTCAAGTCTTACTTATGTATATTCACACAACTATAGTTAGGTCCGATGTATAGTGGTATTACTATTGCATTGTTTACCATTGAAACATTATTTATTAAATAACTAAATTAGTAAATAAATAATGTATATATTTCATATATCAATACTTATATTTCAATATATATATATATATATATATATATATATATATATATATATATATATACGAATGAATTAGTTTAGTCAACAATACCGAATATAACGAAAGCCCCCACTGGTGTATAACGTAACGAACAAATAAATAAACGAATGGATTTTAAAATTGAAGTTGAAATGAATATATGATATAATATATAAACCAATCATATAGGTGTAATTAGAGAAATTTATAAAATGTATTAGAGTTGTACGTACAGTGTACAGTGTACGTCGTTCAGTGTACGACGTACAGTGTCATCGGATGACACTGTACGATGACCCATTGGGTCCCATTGGGTAAGTCGTACACATATATAGATGATACCTATATGAATATTATATTGGTTCTGTATGCACACCTGAGTAGGCATTTACTGTGAATTCGTAATTCGACCGTTATTTCTTCGTATTTATATATATATATATATTTCAGAAATTGTATGTGTTGAATTAGTAAATATTAATAAATATACGATTGTATCAATTGATCTAAACAACTGTTGACACTTTATATCATAATATATGGGAAAGTGGACACCTAATACGGACACGTTAACAATAAATGAAAGTCTTAACATTTTATTACTCAATATTTTTATTCAAAAACTACAATATATAATATTATATGGTTATAGATATTATTGTGTTTTTGACATTATAAAAACCGAAATAACTAAATATATATATATATATATATATATATATTAATGAATGAATGAAACCATTTTATAGACATACGACATAATATGTATATCAAACGTCTATTGAGGACCAGTGAAATCCTAGGCTTTATTTTATCGATACCTCCAATATGTAAATGTTCAGATTAAAATATTAATAAAAATAATAAGATAATAATAATGATTCATGTGTTAGCATTCGTTGTAATATAATTAGTAAATGAAACAATAAATGAAGATATTCTTACGTTTTCTTTCTTCGTTATCCAAATGGCTTCAAAATAAGACCTTGGTTTTTTTCAGGTTGTTGCCAGCGATTTATTCTTACAGGGAACATGAACATTGATTGTTTAATTATAATAGTTAACTATATATTTCGTATTTACATATAAGATATAAAAGACATAAATAAAATACATTAAGTAGATAGACAAAATTTGACATTAACAAAAATCAAAATAATAATAACAAAAATAATCTATACATACATATATATTTGATATCGATTTTTTTTTTTTTAGATTTTTAAATTTATTAAATTAATTTTAAATTCATTAATTTTTTAATTTATCTATAATACAATTCATCATCGAGTAACATATTTTTTACTCTTTTCTTGAACAAATTTTCATTTTTTATATTTTCTATATTTGTGGGAAGTAAGTTCCAAAGTTTTGGACCTTTTATCAGTAAACTATTTATTGTTCTTGTTGATTTTGAAATTGGTATAGTATACGTTTTATTTGTTCGTAGAGTATATTTATTATTATTTTGTTGTGTATTTTAGTTAAATTTGCTGGTAATTGATTGTAATATTGTTTATGCATATATATTAGTGTATTATAATATGTTAGCTTATCTAATGTAGTATTTTATTTGATACTAATATTTCTTTTGTATGATCTCGACATTTTCTTTTATTTATTATTCTTAAGGTTTTTTTTTTAATAATTGTTGTATTTATATTATTATTTGAGAATTTATTTCCCCAAAGTATATTTCCATAGTTTAAGTATGGTAGGAAAATACTATTCTATATAATTATCAATGAATTTGTTTTAATGAATTTGCTCAATTTTGAGATTAAAAATTGAATTTGGGAGAGTTTGTTATTTAATTTAATAATATGATTTTAAAATCAAGTTTGCTTACAAGAATTATACCAAGATATTTATAATTATATACGTTATTTATTAATGCATCATAATCATGTAGATCTATAACTTAATGTATCATATATATATATATATATATATATATATATATAAATACGAAGAAAGAAAGTTCGAGTTACGAATTTTCAGTAATTGCCTACCCAGGGGTGCATACAGAAACAATAGAATATTCATATAGGTATCATCTATAGATGTGTACGACGTACGACGTACGTCTTACATTGGTCTCAGAAAGTTACTAACGACGTACTGTAAGGAGCTATAGAAAAAATATCTACAAAGATCAGACGTCGATTCTTAAACTTTGCTGGACATTGCCTACGTAGAGATGATGAAGTTGTTTCGGACCTTCTTTGGGAACTCATGGATTATTTTTAATATTTCTCAAACAAAAGCTGTCCGTGTATACGTATAGCACCTATATATATATACGGTAATAAATACTACGTACGATATTTGCAAGGCAAGTTGTATCAAATGTTAGTCACGTAATAGAAGGTGTAGGTAAATGTATATGTATATAAATGTATGTAAATGTATATAAATACTGTATTTTTATTAGGGTTTTTTCATTGTATATACCAAACATATGTTACGTTAATAAGTGTATATACATTTAGAATATGATTAAATAGTGAACATATTTAATATAGAATATATTAATGCACATATAGGTATACTATGTAGTGTAATATACAACCAAAAGTCTCGTGTCCTATAAGCAAGTAGTTAACCACTACACAAACCTGAGTATCCGAAGTGGTTGTCAATATATTCCAAGATGGCGGATAGTGTGTATGTTATAGGTCTGCAGATACGGTTCTCTCGTACTGGACATCGTTATTTCTATGTAATACGTAATCAATAAGAAACACATAAACAAGTTATATTAACATTAGTTAATGCGTGTTGTTTTGATTCAAGAAATCTTAAATTTAATACATTTTAAATTATTCATTTTAATAACAAATTTATTTTATTTATTCTAATATTTAATAAATGTTATTTTTTAATAAATAACTTTTCTATCGTTACTATTATATGATATATGTGTATTGGGCATTTACTTATTAAGTACTCCCTGGTACTTCTATTAGGTATATTCTCTTAGATACTTCTCCTATGCATACATAGGTACACAAATGCAATTAATATTACATTATTTTACTGTCATTCGTATATTGTTAAATGGAAGTGTTTTCACAATTAAATAATGCTTATTGATATTAATTCTATTGTGAAATATTTTCAATTAATATTTATAGAAAATTGTATTATTAATCTAATACCAATGAACAGTGTATTATTGTAGAACATGTTACTATTATAATTGTATCTTTGTCTTTATTAATTATACTATAGTATAATATCAATATAACCTATAGGTATAGTTATCATAGTATATATTATTGATGTAAATGATGCTAAAATATAAAGCATCGATGCAGTCTCAGTCTCAGTTACCTAAAGTATCTACTCGGTTCGGTCTCGTTTGGATAGAGTCTCATCTCGGCTCGGACTCATTTTTTTCGAAAAAGAATGTCTCGGATCGACATCAAAAATCTCGACATCATTTACATCACTAGTATATACCCTGGGTATATACTATATATAGCAAACAATTCGCTCATTAAATTATAGAGTTATTTAGTTGTTACAGTTATTATATTTTAGAAGATCAGTAATAATAAAAATCAAATATAAACACATTTATATATTTTAAAATATTAATGTTAAATATTTATTTAAAATAAAACTGAATCATAATCTAGTGAAGGAATACCAAATACACATTACATTTTGTTTATTATTTAAGACTATTTTAGTATTATGTTAATTATATACGTATATATATATATATATATATATATATATATATATGATAATAAGGTTATGTTGTACTCGATATATATTAATATATATCGATACCACCCATCGTGCCTATACAAATATAGAACGAGAATAAAAAATAACTAAATAAAATAAATAAATGAGATAGATATATAAACAAAACTATAAAATAGAACAATTATAAAAATAGTAATAATGTACGATTAAAATGAGTGAATATATTACATTGATGTAGGCTTTGAAGATGATATGTAGGCTTTGATGTGCGTAATAAAGTAAAGGCGTGAATGGAGTGATCTAATATAATCAGGGAAGTAGTTACATAATTATGGAACAATATAACTGAAAGCGCGTTTATGGTATTTCAGGTATGAAACATGAGAACAAATTATGGAAATGGCAGTATTATAATGCAAGGAAGTTAGTGGGCATCTTAGTGTTAGTAGGGAAGTCAAATAATGAGTAGAACTATAATATATCGATTTATGGACGATTGATATAAGGTGTATGAGAGGGCGGTTTTTAGAGGAACCATTTGGATAGGAGTTGGTGGGAGTCGGTAATGAAATGATCAAACCGATTAATGGAGAAAATAAGGAATATAGATGCATGACATATACGATATAATAGGATAATGAAGTATTAGGGAGATGATATAGTAGTGAGGAGCAGTAGTCGATACGATAGAGGACGAGTGCGTTTATGAGAACAGTGGTAAGTGGGCTAGTTATGTATTTTCTTATACGATGAATTTTGAAGAGGTGATAGTTAGCTGATTTAGATATATTAGTTATATGGGAATTTAGGGATAGGTTAGCATCCAAAGTAACTCCAAGATTTATAGCAGATGATGAATGAATGATAGGGAGACCCTCGATGATAATAGGAGGACAATAATGATAATTAGATGGGATATTTAGGAGTGCAGATTTTGAAGAGTTAAAAATAAGGTTGTTAGAGAGAAGCCATGATATGATAGTTAATGCACATTTACATAATTGTGAGTTATCAGATAGTACATTCGAAGAGTTAGATAATAAGGAATAGAGTTGAATACAATCAGCCTATATGTGAAAGTGGATACCTGGAAATTGACCAATAATATCATATATAGGGAGTATATATTGAGAATAGGTTGGGCTAGAACAGATCCTCGAGGAACACCATAATGAAGATCACGAGATTGTGTAGAGAAATTACAAATTTTCACGGATAATGATTGATTTAATATATAGGAGGAAAACCATTTTAGTACGATTCCACGTAGACCAATCATTTCTAATCTTGAGATAAAATGAAAAGGTTCACGGAATCGAAATCACACGATAGGTTTAATAATACAAGTTGGCAGGAGATATATGGAGATACTGCAGCGTATATAATGTTTAGTTTTTGTTGTAGCGCAGTTTCATTGGAGTGTCCTCATCTAAATGCACTCTGAAATATATCATATAATGTGTTGTCATCTATAGATCTATTCCATTGTATAGCAACAATTCGTTCCAGAATGTTGATGAATAACGGAAGTTATTAAATGGGGCGATAGTTAGTAATTATATTAGGATCAAGTAAAGGTTTTTTGAGTAT
Organism: Osedax fenrisi; assembly: GCA_964019155.1. Lineage (NCBI taxonomy): Eukaryota > Metazoa > Annelida > Polychaeta > Sabellida > Siboglinidae > Osedax > Osedax fenrisi. The sequence continues at coordinate 13,821,424 of OZ025246.1, read as the reverse complement.
TGGGGCAATTATAGCATGCTTAAAGGAAGTTGAAAAAATATCATAATTTATGGAAATAATGATATTACCAAGAATATATTCTATATATAGTGTATTATTGTATAATGTAATGTGTTAACGACTGCCTGGTTAATTGGTTGAAGAAGTAAGAAGAATAAGAAGACGAATCCTTATAGATAAGTTCAGATATTGTGAAAATAGAAGGAATATAGAATTTAGAAAACTAGTATGCGATTGGTTTACAAATACAGATGCACGGAATAAAGCTAATTAGTAGAATGTGTTTAGAGTTTTGTCAGTAAAATTATTAGCGAATTCATAGCAAACTTAAGTTGTTATTATATTAAGTATATGATGTATATTTATAGGCATTGGAAGGGAGAAAAGTTTACTAGCAAGGGCGAACGAATCACGAATATTGGATGTGAGGTTATTTATTTTACTAATATAAAAAGCAGACTTTGCTGTAGAGATTTCAGATTATATATAATCTACGATATGTAAACAGTATTAAGAGGTTGCTAGAATAGGGGTTACTGTGGAAGATTCGTTCAAGCTAACGTAGTTTGCGTTTGAAAGAAACAAGTTCACAGGAAAACCATGGAAAGTGTCATTGAATATTAATATTTCTAGTTTTTAGAGGAGTAAATATATCAATCAAGTAAGATAAAGCATAATTGGTTGAATCAATGGAAGAATGCAGTGAAAGGATGAGTTATTTAAATTCCGAGGCATAACAATCATAATCAAGATATTTGTAATTTCTGTAGGAAATGATTTTTTCTTTAGAGGTGGAAGAACTAATCGACAAGTTATTAGAAAATTATCGGTAATTAAGTAAAATGTACAACTGTATTTGTATACCTATAGGATATTGATTCAAAGTATACGTATATATTATATGCTTATTGTTTACGTATAATGCAGTTTAGTAATATAACTTTACAAAAACCTGAGTTTCCCGAAGTAGCTGTAAATATATTCCAAGATGGTGGATAGTATGTATTGGTGTTCGAAATGAACCCGAACTGAAGCATTACGAACTGAAGCTTGCCTTGTTTGAACCCGAACTGAAGCTCACATTAAAAAAAAATAAAGGTCCCGAACCGAACTGAAGCTTTTTTAAAACGAACCTGAACTATACTTTAATTACAATCTTGGACCGAAATGTCGATATATATTATCAATTTAAAATTTAAAAACAAATTGTATATCTTTATTTATTCTATAATATCATTGATAAATAATGCATCACGTGATATTATAAACCAATAGAAAATATAATATAAGCATTTTATTCCTTTATATTTTTACATCCATTTCATTTATTGACATTTTATTTATATCATTTACATTTATATTTATACTATTTACATTTATTTATAGTTACTAACTATTAGTTAGTATTTTTTACATATTTATTAGTTATTATTATTAATTATCAGTAGTATTCGTAATATTTTAATTATTCGTAATATTCACAATATTATATTGTACATTCATTAAATTTATTTTTATTATATCTAGATTTATACTATTTACCTTTTATTGCTATTTTATTTATTTATAGTTACTAACTATTCGTATTTACATATTTATTAGTTATTATTAGTAATTATTAGTAATATTTTAATTATTATTCGTTATTTTACATTCATTTGATTTATTTACATTTATTTTTGTAATATTTATATTTATACAATTTACATTTATTTATAGTTACTAATTATTAGCTTTTAGTATTTACATATGTATTAGTTATTGTAAGTAATTATTAGTAATATTTGTAATATTTAAATTATTCATAATATTTTACTTTCATTTAATTTATTTACATTTATATTTGTACTATTTGCATTTATTTATAGTTAGGCTTAGTAACTATTAGTTAGTAGTATAATTATTATAATTGTTATAATTATTATTGTAGTTATAATACTAAGTATTTACATATTTATTATTAGTAAATATTAGTAATATTTGTTAATTTTATTTGATATAGTTTATATTATTTTATTATTATTTTATCAGATTTATAATTATTTGTATTCCTATATTATATAGATTAGAATTTATAAAATAATTAACTCTTAAACGGCTACTGCACTTAAACTATTTAAAAATGAACAATCAAAGTAATACTACTATTTCGAATAAGGTATGTATATGATATTATAATATATATTAATTAAATAAATATTTTACGTATATTAACATATATTTAAAATATATTATAATTATAGATACAATATATAATTAAATGTATCGATTCAATATTAACTGAATTAATACTGATATATTATTTATATAATTCATTATGTTATACTATTATATTGTTAACTATATTTAATATGATATTATTATAATAATATTATTATTACAAACCTTATAGAATTGAATGCTGTAGGTAAAATGAAAACTGGAATACATTATATTTTATATTGATTTATAACAATAGTGTTATATCAAGACCTCCTATAACCTCGGGGTTATAGGAGGTCTTGGTTATATAGACTATATAATATAGTGTATACCTTTTAACTAAAATACAAAAAAAAACTATGCTATAAGCTTATATATAAGCTTATAGCATAGATTGTTTCTGTATAATAACAGCATAACAGAAGCATAATAGCTTGATAAATTAATAGCAGCATAATATACATTTAATAGCAGCATGATAGCACAATGTAAACATTTGAGGCTCTAGCATATGCTGTTATGCTGCTATTATGCTGCTCTTACTGTTAGCTGGGACTGTACACTGTACGACTTATTGACCGTTGGATGCTAGAAATATGCCGTACAATCGATATTACCCAGCAAACAGTAATATCAGCATAATAATAAAAGCATATATAATAGCCTCACATGTTTACATTGTGCTATTATGCTGCTATTATGCTTCTATTAAATGTCTATTATGCTGCTACTAATTTGTCATGATATTATGCTGCTGTTATGCTGCTATTTAAAGTATATTATGCTAATAGTATGCTTCTATTAATTTTAAAAGTATATTATCATAATATACCTTAAATAGCAGCATAACAGCAGCATAATAGCATGACAAATTAATACCAGCATAATATACATTTAATAGTAGCATAATAGCACAATGTAAACATTTGAGGCTATTATATATTCTGTTATGATGCTATTATGCTGATATTACTGTTTGCTGGGATGTAATCATCCCTTTGATGATGGACTTCACGATATTTTCGAATAGGATAGATATTAAATGATAACCTATAACCTATGTTGGTTTACGTTTATAACATGCTTTTTAATAGAGTATTATCAAATCCCATTGATATTATACCCAGTGTATAATAGTGAGCAGTGATGGGAATGATTGTCTATCACGATCATCGATCCTTTGTAATAGGAACATTTTTATTTCAAAACAAATTATTATTTAAATATACATTAATGTATATTAACAAATATAAAAATTATAATTGTTATAAAATTGTTAATTTTTTTTTTTAATTCTAAAAAAATTCTAAGTATTTTATTTTATGAATTAAAAAAAAAATGATTATTAAAATATATATATCAACAAATATAAAAAAATATGATTTTTAAAAATAATAAAAAAAATTCTAGTGTTCAAAAACAGCATTTATACATGTAATAACAGCATTTAAGTTTTTTAATTTCTTTGATTTTTTTTTTGAAATTTTTTTTATTATTTAAAATGATATTCAGCAATATAAAAAAGTATTTTTTTTTTAAATTCTAAAAACACTAGAAATACAAGTGTTAGCACTTGTTTTTTTTCACTATTGTTTACTGGGATATATATATATATATATATATATATATATTGATAAATTGTTGTAAAAAGTTTGCTAGCCATAACTTCATAACATATAACATAGATAAATCTGTCATTTTTCCTATATATTATGGTTCATCTATACATAATTCAGTAAAGTTATACATAGGTAATAAACCTTTGAATGTTGTTAAAGCGTATAAATATCTTGGACATTGGATATCAGAGGACTTGTCTGATGATATTGATATATATATAGTAATATCAAACAGCTATATAAACAAAGCTATATGATAACGAATAATTTTAGCCATTGCTCTAAAGCTACTAAGATTATTCTATTTAAATCGTTTGTTTCAAATATCTACCTTAGTAGTATATGGTTACCGAATAGGGCCAACATGCGAAAAATTAAGGTAGCATATATTAACGCTTATCATATAGTGATGAAATATAAGCATCGAAATAACGCGTCATTGATGTTTTTAAATGATAATGTTAATAATTTAACAATTAAACTACGTAAATTATATAATTCACTTTATCAACGTATACGAAATTCTCGTAATTCGTTAATTGTTCAACTTTATTATTATAATGTCTTGTGCCCTTCGCAACTATTTACCTTATGGTATAAACAAAGATTTTCCGATGGAAAGATATAACACTTACGCGAAATCGTGTAATTCGAATTTGTATACAAAATACCCTGGAGCCACCTATAGCGGGTTACTTTTAGGAACTATGTGTTGTTTATAATGTAAATTCGTATTTAACTATACACTTTTAAAATATTAAATAATATGCTTTAAATTAATATTTATATGATGAAAACTAAGTGTTCATTACTAATATATAACAAACAAATATGATATGTATGTTTTAAATGCTATAAGTATATATTTGAATATTTGAATATTTATTTTTTACTGAATATTTAATTAATATACAGAAGGATATTCAGAAGCTATACGTAGCTTATATTAAGAATATCCTTATAACAACAATATTAAATATTTAATATATAATAATAATTATGAAATAAGAAAATGTAATAACAAAAATGGTGTAATACAAGATATTTATATCGAATATACATATTAATAATAATAATAATAAATAATAATAATAATAATAATAATAATATAATAATAATAATAATAATAATATAATAATAATAATAATAATAATAATAATAATAATAATAATAATAATAATAATAATAATAATAATAATAATAATAATAATAATAATAATAATAATAATAATAATAATAATAAATGATAATAATAATAATAATAATAATAATATAAATAATAATAGTGCGCATATTAATAATACTTATGTACATATATTACAAAATATTATAAAATATATGAATTTTTAATATAGATTAGAGATTACATGATATTAAATATTTAATTTTTGAACAAAATTGGTTAAGTGTGGTTTGACTATTGTATGATTTTATATGTATCGGTAGATTATTCCAGCAAATGGGTCCATAATAAGTTATATTAAACTTTTTTGCATTGGTATTAACTAAAGGTATTTTAAATTTGTTATTATCGCGCATATTATAAGTAGTGTCTTGTAATTTAAATAAATTTATAATTGTTGTTGAAATTTGATAATTTTTAATCCTAAACATAATTTTACAGGCGTTATAGAATATTATTTCTTTAAAAGTTAAAATGTGTTGTTCTTTGTAAATATTATCCACATTAGTTCTATTTTTTTGACAATATAATATTCTTATAGCTTTATTTTGAGCTATACTTATTTGTTTTGATGTTGCATCATAATTATTCCCCCATATATGTGTACAATAAATAATATGGCAATGAAATACAGAATAATATATTAGTTTTAAAATATTGATGGGTAAAATATTATTTAGTTTTCTTAGAATTGATAATCCATAATAAAGTTTAGATTTAACCATATTAGTATGTAGTTTCCAATTCATGTTCGAATCAATAATTACACCAAGGAGTTTTATTGAGTTTTTTTGAATAATGACAATATTATTTAATATAATAGATAATTTTGCTTTATTATTATTAAATATTAAATAGTTAGTTTTGCTTAAATTAATTGTCAATTTATTTAATGATAGCCATATATCAAGATTTTTTAAAGTTTTATTCATGGAATTTTCCATAGAATCAATATTATTTTCACGGAATATAATAGAAGTGTCATCAGCGAATAAAACAAAATGGCCTTGTGTTTTAATATTGACTATGTCATTTATAAATATTAAAAATAATAGGGGACCGAGGACAGATCCTTGAGGGACACCAAACTTAATATTCTTTATTTGTGATTTAGACTTATTGAATATTACAAATTGATTTCTATTATTAAGAAAAGATATTAATAATTTTAAAGCAACTCCTCTGAAACCATACTTCTCTAACTTATTTATTAATAGATCATGACTGATGGAGTCAAATGCTTTCTTTAGATCTATAGATATAGCTGCACAATATTTCATTTTATTTGAAGCTATGGTTCCGGTTAGGTCAGTCAATGCATCGGAAGTTGAAACTCCTTTTTTAAAACCAAATTGTGATTTATTAATTATTTTATTTTTTTCCATAAAATCTATATATCTAGATTTTAAGACTTTTTCTAAAATTTTTGAGAAAGATGATAATAGAGAAATTGGCCTATAATTAGAAGGATCGTCAATATTACCAGATTTATATTTAGTTACGACTTTAGCAGTTTTTAGACAATTAGGAAATATACCTTGTTGTATACATAGATTAATTAAATATGATAATATATTACTTATTGAAGAAATGATTTGAATAATTAGTTTAAATGAAAAGTTATTAGAATCAGTACTATTTGTTGGTTTACTTTTTTCAACAATATTAGTTATTTCAATTGGATTAGTGGGAGTAATAAATAATGAATTTGTATACTTATTATGTATATAATTAGATGTATTATTGGTATTACAATTTTTTTCTGATTTAGAAGCTAACTTCTCACCTATGTTACAAAAATAATCATTAAATTGTTCACACCGTTTATTATCTTCTATTACATTAGGAACTATATTACCATTTTTGTTGTTATGTATAATAGTATTTATTTTATTCCATATCTGCTTAGGGTTGTTTCTGTTAGTAATAAAATATTGACTATAGTAATAGCGTTCAGCTTTATTTATGATTTTTGAAAGACAATTTTTATATTTTTTATAAATAGTTTCATTAGATACAGAATGTTTTTTTTTTAAGTTTTGGTAAAGTTTATTTTTTTTAATTATACATTTTTTAAGGCCCTCTATTAGCCAAGGTTTATTTAAATAAGAATTATTTGTATATATTTTTTTTTTAGAAAGGAATTTTTGTTTAGAGTTTTCTAAAGTAGAAATGAATAAGTCAAAAGCATGATGCGCATTATCTATTCTGTATAAAGCTGACCAATTATAATTTAGAAGATAGAGCTTAAACTCGCTTATATTATTCTGTGTCATATAATATATGAATTCATTATTTTTTTTAATAGAATTGTTAAATTTATTTAATTTATAAATACAAAAAATGGGTAAATGGTCACTAATATCATTATATAATAAACCATTAGATATTGGTACATGATTATAATTTGTGTATATGTTATCAATTAAGGTGGACGTTATATTAGTAATGCGTGAGGGTTTGGTTATTATTGGATGTAGACCTAATGAAATAAGTATATCAATGAAATGAGAGACTTTAGGACAAGTTAATTTTAATATATCAATGTTAAAGTCTCCGCAAAGAAATATTGTATTATCAGTAGAGAGTGTATTAAATAAATTATATATTTCATCTGAAAAATTAATGATATCAAATTCGGGGCATTTATATATACCACTTATTATAATATCTTTAGAATTGGGAATTATTAATTTAATGGTAACTATATCAAATTTATTTGGTAATGTTGTACTGAGTGTATCAATAGTTATATATTTAAAAGATTTTTTAACGAATATTGAGGTACCTCCACCACGTTTATGATTTCTGGTTATATGTATATTATTATAGTCTAATATAAAATATAGATCTTTATTATATTCACTTAACCATGTTTCACTTATAACTATTATATCAAATGTATGGTGTAAAGAATATAAATAATTAGTAATAGAATTAAAATTTTTTATCAGACTACGTGCGTTAAAGTGTATGATGGATATATTACTATTCGTGTGTATTTGGTTTGGTATATTATCATAGTTACATTGATTATTTATACTATTATAAAGTTGTTTTTTATGATGATAAAGAATACTATCGCTAGAATTGAAATGATTATCGATATTATCTAAAGTTTGTTTATATAAATTATTTTGAAATATATCTTTTCGTGAATTATCGGCATTCATAATCATTGGAAAAATAATTAATATGAGATTAATATAGAAAAAAAATGTATAAGATAAAAAATAAATAAATAAAGATATATGTTTATAAAATACTCTGATGTAAGTTTTCATATGTAATTCATTTTATGATATTTTATATCTATGATGTGACTATCTAACGTTTACATATTCTATAATTGTATGCATCTATATATTCATACTATAGTCTATATAATCAGTATAATCTCATCAATCTACTAGTATAGTTTTCTTATTATATGATATATTTCGTAAAGGATAACAATTACCATATAGAAACAAATGTTATAGTAATATTATAAATTAAAAAAAAAAAAAAAAAAAAAAAAAATTATATATAAATTTTTAAAAATTAAAAAAATATATATATATATGTACATAAGTTAATAGTAATAATAATATGAATTAAATAATAGTACGGGATAATAGTAATACGAATTGTGAGTGTACATGATCTTTATATCAGGGAGAGTGGTCCTCCGATACAGCAGATGATCATAGATGATACCGAGCCGTGTAAACAGAATGTCGTCGAGTATTCGCGTGTATTCTGGCAGATTCACTTTGTATGTTCTTGTAAGTTCTTGTATGTTGTATTCAGTAGTCGTATTCCAGATAGTACCACGTTTCAGATTGACTTATATTGAAGGTAGGTAGGTGACACTACCTAAGGCGCGGCTCCCAGAGGATATCTCCGGGGTATGAAGATTATAGATCGTATGATATATTTTAATTATAATTACTAAAAGTTAATTATAATTAATGAGTGTAAAATATAATTCTATAATCTTTGTGATTATTATTTATTTGTTTATTATTTATTTATTTATTTTTTATTTTTTTTTCTAAAGCTTAAAACAAATCCTAAATATAATTGTATCTAAATAATAAATAAATATACATTAAAATGCGTTATACGCTATGATATATTTCAAACATGTAGGATAATAATATTTAATTAATATTAATATTATATATACTATAAAAAATATATAAATACATACTTATTTTTATAGTAAAAATCTAATTAAAGGATATTTATTAGCGAAAGTAAATAAAGCGACTTTAATTTGGTTGCTATTATGGTTGCTATGAAGTGAGTAAAAGCTAATTTATATTGCATGTAATTTAATAGAGCAATGAAAACATTGTTGTATGCAAACAGAGCCGAACCTAAATCTATTTCAGTGATTTCGATACTACTGCTAGCAGCGGTTGGGGATATTACTAAATTACGTTGCATGCATAGGGAGTATTATAACTTTGCTTCGCAAAATCTTTGGTATAAATCTGTATTTAGATAATATTTTAGATTTCGTTTTCGTTTAATTGTTGTTAGTTTTAATTATTGTATACTCTATGGACCTCTGTTATGCATGTCTGATTCAAATTAAATAAATAAATATATATATATATATATTCAATAATACTCAATAATATTTATATTTATTTCATTAGTTAATAATATCATAAATATGTGTCAATGTGTATTATAAATTTATTAACTTAATATATATATTTTTATAAATAAATACACGAATATTATATATTATGGATAATTAATAATTTCAGTTAACGTATATCATAGTAGTAAGTTACTACTAGTAACTATATGATACATTTTAAGATTTAAAATTAATAAAATTCTAAAATAACTAGTCTCATTGGCGTTATTGTATTTTTATAATTTTCGATTACTTACTCTAATATATGAATACCATTTAATATTATAATATATTATATAACTTTTAATATAAACTTTTAAACTTAGGAATTCCGACAAACGACAGGAATTCCTTCGATAGTTACTTCTTGTACTAAACTAGATACTTTTCAATGATATATTTAATTATATTTCAATGATTTCAATCTTTGAGTAAAATATATTGATTTATTTGTAAAATAACATACCCTCATATTTTCAATTTAGTATTTATTAAAATATGGATTATTTATAAATTAAGTTTGAATTAAACAATGTTTTTTATATTATTTATGTTGACATTCTATATAATATAATGTGTGTTAAATTATATTATAAATTAAGTTTGAATTAAAACCTGTTTTTTATATTATTTATTTTAACATTCCATATAATATAATCATATTAAATTCTTTTTTTAAACCGAGTTTTGTATTGATATTTGTATCAAATTAAAATGTGTACTCTGAACCACTATGCAATACGATAATATCACTCAAGCGAAAAATAAAAGATTAACAATATAGGCTTTAGCAGCCCTATCCTTTAACATAGTAAACTATGAATAGAAATCTATACAAAATAATATAATAATACCATTAGAGCAGTTGTTGAGATTGGCATTTATAAAATAATATAATAAGAGTCTCAATATGTCAAGTAGGCTATTTATATTTACTATTTGAATAGATTATATATTTTTTATACAATAAATATATTTGTCTTAATATATCATATACTATATTTTCTAGCTTTTTAAACATGTAGTATTAGTAGGCGATTTATATTTAATATTTTAATCGGTTATATATTTTTATACAATAAATATAATTTTCTTAATATAGTATACTATATATATATATATGATATACTAATATTCATATACTATATTTTCTAGATTTTTAAACACGTAATATTATATCTGTATTTTTGTATGTATTGTATATTTACTATTACCTACTATCTAACTAACTTATTACTATTAATATTATATAATGTATATGAATAATGGTTTCTAAATATTTCATTAATAAAAACTATTTCTATGAAAAATTAAAGATAATATTATAATTTATATAAATATATTTATTTAGCCAGCTATCGAGTATGTATTTAAAGAAGAATCGAAAAGAAGTCAGGCATGGAATAACTTTTTTACAGTTTATAAAAAAGGTTAACATTTTATATAAATATATTTTATTTAAATGTTTTCATTATTTACAGATGGTAATAAATTAACAAAGGTCATGTTTGCAAAATGCAAGCAATGTAATTCTCTTATAGCATGCAGTGGCTGGAGCACGACATGTCTAGTACGGCATTATAACACTCATAAAATACTATTGAAAAGTGAGTGTTTGATATTTTATAAAAGATCATCTTGATTAATATTATTAACTTATAGAGCCAAGTAATCAGCCTTCAATGTCAGCCTATGTTAGACCGACGAAGAATAGTAATAATTATATGGATGAAGGAATTGGTTTGTTTTATAGATTTTATATATTCAATATAAATATATATACATATTACATTATATCTCTATTTATATCGTCATGTATGCTACCATTGTCATTGACTGATACGGATGGATTCCACGAAATGTTCAGGCGCGTAAATCCAACGTATCAAGTGCCATCTTCATATAAGATTAAAATGAATCTACAAGAATTATATAGAGTGGGTTGTCTAAAACTCAAAGATGAAATTTCTAAATGTGATTGTACATAAACCTAACTACGGATGGATGAACATCACGGAGTCAAATATCATTTATTACAACTACTATTACATACCTTTATAATGGTAATTTACATAGTTATGTATTACAGACCAGTAAAATCACCTACAACTGATATGTTTATATGTTGAGATTTAAATGGTAACGTCACGTTAAACGTGTAATAATATATCCAGCTTATACTAGCTACTGGTGACACGTATAACGTAATACATCCATATGACGCGTATTACTCGATAACGGAAGTATCTATATATTATTGTATACTTATAAGTATAAAATATATTTTGAAATTATACGTAAACTCGATACAATAGATGCGCGTTTACTATACATATATCGAATGACGATTTAGCCCGATAGACAAAGCGTTGGGTTCCTGATCAGGTGAAATCGATTCAAAGGTCGCAAGTTCAAATCCAAGCGGAGGCATGTTGTATAACGTTCAAAACCGTCTACATAACGTACAATATAAAATATTAAATAACGTACAATGGGTATTATAATAACGTCCAAAACTATCATTAAATAACGTTCAAAACGGTCTTTAAATAACGTACAATATAAAATATTAAATAACGTACAATGTTATATTATAATAACGTCCAAAACTATAGTTAAATAACGTACAATACGGTATAGCAATAACGTTCAAAATGTTTTTTAAATAACGTACAAAGCCAGCATATTGTAATAACGTACAAAATTCATTTGAAATAAAAAAATTCATTTGTACATTATAAGGTACACTGAGGGGGACAAGCTTTGTACGTTATTAGAGATCATTTTGTACGTTATTTTTTAACAGTGTACTCTCACACACATACATATATATATATATATATATATATATATATATATATATATTTATATTATATGGACATGTATGCCGATATAATAGTTTTAGTAAAATAATTATGCAAGGTAAAGTCGAAGGTATCATGGATAGAGGCGGACCAAAGAAAGACCGGATGGACAATATCACACAGTGGACTTATAAGACGATAGATGAACTGTTGAGGAAGGATAGCGATGGCAGGAGAAGATATGTTATTGTTGCAATCGAGATGAGTCACCCTACATGTAATCGATTACGAGGTAGGGGAAAGTCCCCCATTACCGACCCCTAAATGATTATTTGTAATAACTTATTCAATATTAAATATATTTAATTTAAATTTGTAATTAGGGTAATATTATGGCAATGAATAATATGGCTATTTTAAATGTTTGATATAATTATATTTACAAGAATAAACATGATGGTCGGATACATGTGCCTAATACCGACCCCCTTGTCCTATTACCGACCCCCTAAAATAATCGTGGTATAAATAATTGTAGTATTATAATATCCAATAAAAGAATAGATATACATAAATATAATTAATTATAAGATACACGCAATTTAGTTGTTATTGAATTTATGTTTTAATAGTAATATTAAATTTTAATTTAAACTTTATATTATCTAGTAATTATATTAGAATATTGTATATTATTATTTAATATTTATTTATAAATCAGTATGTATATAATCAACTGGATTCAAGAATCCTAAATCTATATCAATGATATACAAACAACTTACGACATATTTTAAAGTAAAATACGGATCTATTTTGATTGGATACAATAAATCACATGGGGTCGGTATTAGGGTAATTTAGGGGGTCGGTAATAGGAAAATCATATGGGTTGCTATTATTAAGATATTGGTTAATAGTTATTCAAATTAAATTATTTTTATAAAAGTTATAAACATATTATTGATCTACAATATTATGTGCAGTATTAAGTTTTCTTTTAATTAATAAAATATTTACAATGATTTAACAAAAGTTATTATTCAAATATTTAAAAAGTAAAAACAGACTATTTCATTTTATCAAATAACAATTGTAGGATTGAATATATTTTAAAACAAAATACTTATTCATATTTATCATTAAATTAATGACATTACATTTATATATAATTTGTTGATATCTCTTATAGTTACTGAGATACGAGGTCGGTATTAGAAGGGGGTAATTGGAGACTTTCCCCTATACGTCATGGGATTAAAAGTAAAGTATATATATTGTTATTTGTATTGTTATTTTTATTTGGTGGAGTCCTTTCATCCCTTCCAGGAACTTAGATGAAGTTTACACTTATAACCATATATGGCTCTAATGTCCGATACCCGATCATTTATATATATATATAACTGTAAATCTATATAAATAATATCTATTAACTATGTTATATACTCAAATTCACATATAAATAGTATATTATACAATTACCACGTATATATTACTATTTATATATAATTATGTATTATAAAATGAGGAGGAGAAAATAATAAATTACATATTGATATAATAAATATACTATATTAATATAGTGCATTATACATGTATATATATATATATACCATTCAAATTAATTAGTTCCATACAAGTAGTAGAGCAATTCATAATATGTTAATAATTGATTCTGAATTATTTATGAATATATATATATATATATATATATATCAGATGCCAGACAATCATATATAGTACAGCGAGTGTCTAGATAATTCAATCAAAAACTATTGATTTTATTTCTAAAAATAACTCCTTACCTAGTAAATTCTATGTATTGTTAATATATATATATATATATATATATATATATATCCTATAGGATAATTAACGTGTATATATACATTGTTACGTATGCGTTGTTAATGTGTATGTACTGTAATGTGTATGTACTGTAATATAACACGACATAATAATAATATATTAGTATATTACAATAAATGATTACAATAAATTATTGTAACAATTAACACATACATATAGTATACATATATTATATGATATATATATATATATATATATATATATATATATATATAATTTACTATGATATACTATGAAACACACTATGATAACTATTACGATATGTCGACCGGAAGAGGAAGTTGTATACGTTCGATTTATACGAGGAAATTAATATGAACGTATCGCGTTACACTAACACATAAGATAAGAATGTTGTAGCGTAGGGTACCTCGCACGCATGTGTGTTTGTATCGGGTGTTCGTAATACACGGGTTGTGACGTCAGTGCAGCACAGTTATACACTAATTTATATTAATCGCATTTCATTATGTTATTTATATATATATAGGGGAGGGAAGGGTATTATGGCCGATATTTGTATTACCTTACAAGAAACAAAATATATCATACTAATATTGGATATTATGATCCAATAAGTTGTATATATAATTACAATATGTTGTTCTAAATAATGGCTATCAACATTTACTCATTTAATTATTTGTATTCAAATCATTTGATTTTTATTAAAAAGCAAATTTTCCGTATAAATAGAGATAAAATACACTAGTGTGGGTATTATGGTCGATAGTTCCGAAATAGCCACTAGTATCGCGTCATGTATTCAAATACATATTATTTTTATAATTATTATTAGTATTTTTATAATTAGTTTATAAATATAAGAATAATTAATCGTTATCCCATTTAGTTTTACTTATATTCAGCTACAAACGTTTTTTTTCGATAAAAATTACGATTATTTGATTTTTTTCTCTAATCAAAAATCAATAATTAATATTGATATAAATAAAAAATGATGTACACTATCATTCTTAGAATTCAATTATCTACATTTTTCGTATATATCATTTTTTGATAACTATAATGGTTCTTGAAATATCGTTATCGGCCACAATACCCGCATCGGCCACAATACCCTTCTCTCCCCTATATATATATATATATATATATAAAAAGGAATATACTTATTATAATAAGTAATACATTGACCACATATAATAAGTAGTATTTCAAGGTTGCTAAGTAGGCTATATAGGTAGGCATCCATGTGTAACTATGTATAGTTAATATTATATATATATATATATATATATATATATATAAATATAAATATATATAATATATATATATATATATATAATACATTATAATATAGTTATATTTTATAATAATATATGTATTTAACACGCTATTAATATGATAGCCATGATAAATGTATGTATTATAATACGTATTGTATATAATCTATATGTACAAAGTACACTTAAATGAAAATATTACAAATAATGGTTCAATTACCCCCTATTTGAGGGATAATATCGAATATGGCCCCGTTTATTTTGATTACACTTGTCGAGGTCAAATTTAAAATATGTTACATGTATCGTTGTATACTTTAAAAAAAACTAATATATATATATATATATATATATATATTATATATATATATATATATCTTAGAAGATATACTCAAGACCTCCTATAACCTCTGTTATAGGAGGTTATAGGAGGTCTTGGTATACTATATTATGTAGTCTACATGTGAATTTTCAATATAAGTTTATCGTGTACACTAGTGTGTCTAATATGAAACGAGTATTTTGAATTTGACCTAACATATCGTAATAAAAACAAACGGTATACCGCATATATGCGAAACGATATAGGTCAATTTAAGTGGGTCAATTATTCTTTTACGGGTGTTTTTTATTTAAAGTTTAAAAAAAAATATGTACAGAATTATAAATTAAATTAAAAACAAAATATATAAATTAAAAACAAAATAATAATGACAAACAATATTAGCATTACAGCTGGGTTGCCACTTGAGATCAATGTTTGTATATATTTATTGAATGTGCGATGTTATTGAATTGAATTGAATTTATTTATTATGAATTATATACATAGTATGAATAGTAAACAATACATAAATTATACAAATTAAATCGCAAAACGATAACAAAACGTAAAATAAAAATATAATAATAATAAATCATTAATAATAGTATGACGAATTATATGTAGGGAAATAATTAATAAACATAGAATAAAATAAACAATATAATACACAGATTAAATACAGATATGTATTTTACGAATTTAATAAGTATATTACTTAATAATATTTTTAATTTTAGATTTAAAAATTGACAACGTTTTTGCATTGACTATATTATCATCCAGATTATTCCATACAGATGCCACTCTATTTTTCAATAGATTTCTCCGTAGGTCAATCCTTGCATTATATATTAATAGTCTTTTAGAGTGGCCTCGAGTAATATTATTAGTTTTTATCTGAATGATTGAAGATGGGTCAATATCAATTAAACCATTAATAAGTTTATATAGCATGATTAAGTCGAATCTCATTCGGCTAATTTCAAGGGAATCGATATCGAGAAATATAATTCGTTTGTCATAACTTAGATAAGGTATTTTACAACGACCAAAAATACGACGAGTAAAGTACAAGTGTACTTTTTCAAGATGTCGTTTAAGTCCTATATAGCCTCTCGCCTCTATACCAGGATTCCATACTGTATATGCAAATTCTAGATGGGGTCTAACATATGCTATATATTCTGTTAATATTGCAGTGACATTATTAGTAATAAAGCAACGAAATATACGATTAATAACACTATAGACTTTAGCACAACACACACCAATATTTTTTTTAGATATAGATTATCATCATAGTTATACCTAAATCTATATATGAAGATCAATAACTAATTCTAGCATCATTAACATATTATGTTGGAATGGTAACTTTACCTAAAGTCAAAGAAAATGATTTGTTGGCCGAATTTTCTAATTGCCATAATACTGACCAACTATAGAATGTATTAATTGCTGATTGAAGTTTATCTCTATCATTTAAATTATTATAAATTAAACTTAATTTGGTATCATCAGCAAAAAGAGTAATTGTAATATCTGTATTAATAAGGATAAGGATAAGGATAATTTATTATTGCAAAAAAAATTTAACAATAAATGGCTAAACAAAATAGTCAAATTGACTTTCGAGGTGTTTGGCCATAGTAAATAATAATGCAATTACATATTATACATTCAAACATGTATGTGTATAGAAGGATAATCAAAGGGAATATATAAGTGAAGGATCAACAAGGCCATGTATATGTCAAATAGATCAAAAATAGCAAAGGACCAATAACAGAACACTGGGGTAGGATAACATATTTGCACTCCATATACCTACTCCAGATACCTACTCCAGATAAAATATTTGCAGACTCAGAGATAGTGTTATTGATCCTAACTCGTTGTGATCTGTTCGATAAAAAGCTTTTTATCCAATCTAAAATGGGACCTACAATACCTATATTTGATAACTTTGCTATTGACTTATTATGACATACTTTATCAAATGCCTTAGCGTAATCTAGGTAAATAATATCTACGAATTTATTATTATCTAGTGCTGTAATCCAATGTGTATAACACATAAGTAATTGTGATACTACAGATTTTTCACGTCTAAAACCAAATTGGGATTCAGAGATAATAGAAATAGTAGTTAAGTAGAAGTTAATATGCTCAACAAGTATTCGTTCAAAAACTCTAGATATAATAGAAGTTATTGAAATAGGTCTGTAATTTTCTTTATCGGTAGGATCCCATTGTTGAAAATAGGCATGATAAAACTTAATTTCCATTTATTAGGACATACGCCTAATGATAACGATTTATTAAATAGTAATGTTAGCGGAATTGACAGTTCATAAGAAAACATTTTAAAGATTATTGCTGGAATATTATCAGGAGGTAGTATAAGATTTTTAGTAAATTATATCTCACTTTATGTCTTGAAAACAAGAAGTTATTTATACTAGATTCATTTGTTGGTAGAATTAAAGGAGGGATTATACCATTATCTTTTATAAAGACATAAGTGAATTGTTTATTTAGTTGGTTAGTCATATCATAATAAATATAAGCCCCGTTATCAGATTTAATCGGACCAAAAAATGAATGTATGTATTATGTATCTAATAGAGGTTGGGAGTGAATTCCATAGCTTAGGACCAATATGACTATAACTCAGTGCCCGAGTATTCATGTTTGAGGGATGGAGAATATTAATAGATAGAAGATGAGATGCATGGTTTCTAAGAGATGGAAGTGAAGATCTTTAGTGAAAGCAGTAATATGAGTAATGAAGGAAAATGTAGAATCAAAAAGTACACCTATGTTGGATGCAGTAGGAGAAGATGAGATTACGATGTTATCAATAAAAAATGAGGGAAGTAGGAGATGGAGAAATATTCAACAATGTAGTTTTTGAGGTATTAAAGACAAAATTATTAGAAATAAGCCATTCTTTAATGTCATTAGCACAATTACTAATTGTCAATTAGAGAGTTTATTATTGAGACCTGGTGATGAATTAGTTGGAAACAACGTATAGGTTTATATAACATATAGACTATATGATATAGTTGTATGATATCTGCATATATATAGTAATATATATATGGATATTTAGATATTATGGATGGTAGTGGATATAAATAAAAAAGAAAAGTGAAGGACCGAGTATTGACAAGACTTTGCGAGAAACTTTGCACAGAAAACCACTTTGAATAGGAATATGGAGATTATTGTCGGAATAATATACTATATAAGCATAATGTATTCATATAATATATAAATATTTTACCGTATAATATACAGCGGATATTTCTCTGTTTTACGTTTTATAATAATGTAAAATTAATTCTAAAAGTTTTTTTTGTTTTCAAATAAATAAAAATCCATATAGAAAATATTGTCAACATTTTATGTCGTAGAATAAATCCTGGATATTAGTTATAACTTTAATGATTATTAATATATAATAAATTAGATTTGTCAGGGTAAAGTAGGTATTCTAGGATATTAGTTATAACTTTAATGATTATTAATATATAATAAATTAGATTTGTCAGGGTAAAGTAGGTATTCTACCTGTTCAAGTATTCCTATAGTATACTGCCAATACCTCCTATAACCAAGGAGGTATTAATACTGTCCTCTATATCATATAGGGTACATATATATATATATATATATATATATATATATATATATATATATAACAATATCGGTTATTATAATATAGGTTATATATATTATATACATTCAATCTATTATAATAAACATTATGATATATTCACTAGTATACTAAAGTTATATAGTAATATCTGGGTGTAATCCCTGGTAATACTAACAGTTAATATTTTATTATTATTAAAAATAATAACCCGATGGCTATATATATATATATATATATATATATATATATATATATATCTTCATAAATACGGGATAACAATATATATATATATATATATATATATATATATATATATATATATATATATATATATATATATATATTGTTCTTATATAGGTCTTATCTATGTCTTACAATCCGTCAGTAGGTATTATAATTATAAACTTTAAACGGGAAAAAATGTCGTACTTTATAAAATATACTCAATATATAAATATATATATATATATATATATTCCATATTAATCTATATTAAATATTATAAAAATAATATATATATATATATAGATAGATATATCTATAGATAGATAGATAGATTAAAAGTGTATTGAATTACTGGTTATAGGTATACCTATATAAAGAAAGTTATAATTATATATAAACATATAATTATATAACATATAAACAAAATATATAAATGTGATAATAGTAATACAAAACGACACGATACAAAAAAAAAACAAAAAATAAACTGAGAAGTAAAATAAAAATAAAACATTGAATTATACGAGCCGTTGAAGCAATATATAGTATCCAATAATGCAAGTTGTCAAACAGGAGAGGTAACAAAACCGAAGGTCTCGGGTTGGCAAGGCCCATATGGGATGGATCAATTCCCAAGGGTGGATGAGTCCCTAGTAAGTAATTTGGTTGACGTATCCTGGCGTTAAGCTACCGTAAACTGCTGACAGCAAGCATAATATCAGATACTATATATTGGTACAATTAATACGGAATAACAATAACATTATTGATACATTTGGTGTGAATTAATTTGTCACGGAAAAGTGTTACGGTTTTACAAGATGTAATTGTAAAGGGTAACGCGTTCCAGGAAGAGCAAACTCTATTTCAAAAATAATTCAGATGGGCGTTTGTTCTACACTTTTTCTTTCGTATCTTCACTTTAGGCCCTCTGCAATTGTTGCTATATAGATCAAATATATCAGTTTCATCCACATCGACAAGTCCGTTCAGTATCTTATATGTCAGGGTAAGATCAGCTAATAACCTGCGATGAAATAAAGTTTTAATATTGAGAAAAATAATTCTATCTTCATAAGACCGTTTAGTAAGGTTACATCTATAAAAAAAGTATTTTAGTGAAATTGATTTGAATATTTTCTATATTGTTAAAATTGCATATGAAATTGTCTGGATTCCAGACAGATGAATCCGATTCCACAATAGGGCGAACGTATGATATATAGGCTTTAAGCAAGTATATATAATCATTGGTGATGAAACATCTAAATAATCTATTAATAACTAAGTGTGCTTCAGTACATATAGTATTTATATGAGTATTAAAACTCATATTATCATTAAATATTATGCCTAAATCCTTGAATGAAGTGTGTATAGGCAGTTCAAAATCATTAATGAAATATGAATGAACAGGGTTTTTATTACCAATTCGCATGACAACACATTTATATATATATATATATATATATATATATATATATATATATATATATATATATATATATATATATATATATACCTAGTACTACTAGGCTAGTAGGTAATACCTATAGATATATTAATATTATTATATGACAACTATAGGATTTCATAATATTTATAGTATTTAGTAAAATGTTGTGATAATATATAATATTATAGTTCATAATGGATGATTATTATTGATATAGTATTCTTCTCATGTCCTCTTATGTCATCTCATCATGATATCATCTCACCTAGTGAGTACCTAATACATATTATACTTATCATTATATTATATACTTTGGGACTACATTACTCCATGACTACTGTGATTTATAATTGAAGGTAGATTAGTATTTATATATCAGGTAACTACAGGTAAACTTCCGCTATTTTCAAGAAAATCATAATAAACAAATAATTCAATATTTGTTGAAATTCAAATATAGAGTTAGTATTTTACGTGTTTTAACATAATGTATCTTTCATTTAAGTTGCATATGTAATTATTAATGTATTATATTATCTTATAATAATAAAATTGAATGCACCACTTAATAATCAGTATTAATCGAATCAAAATAATTATTATTTTGATTCAATTAAATTAATTATTAATTTAATAGATCAATCATTAAGTATGATTGATACATATTATAATTACTTATATAATAAATTATATTATCATTTTAGTATAATAATATATTTTTTTTCAATGATACTTTTAATTTTTACTATTAATGTGATAGTATTATACATATTGGTAATATAATATAATCTGATATTATAATTATTTGTATTCGATTTATCATGATAAAGAATCCACCGTTCTGACAATCATAAATATTTAATACATAATAGTAACTATATACTTATTATAATACGTATTATCATCCACAATATGTTGTTATCAAATAGATAGTGACATACGTATAAAAGTTACCCCCATCATTTAAATCCTAGTTATTAATAACTTATTAAATAAGTTAAAATATTATATGTATAAATAATTTTATTTTTTCAACATTTTCATAAAATTATTTTCAAAATATAATTGCTTATTCAGGTATTATTTACCATATATCATATAATATATGTTTGTAAAAAATCAATGAATTATTTTTTATATTAAGTAATAATACATTAACTTAATAATTAAGAATCTTACTTTTAAATATTCATTTTAAATTCATATATATAATAATTTAAAAATTTTTAAATATATAATTAAATTTATAATATTCTAAAATATCTAAGAAAAAAATGTTGTTATTATGTATATATATATGAATATATGCATATATGCTAATTTAAATTTGTCTTTAAATATATTTTCAATTAATATTAGATTAGATGACAATATATTCTTATATAGTTTTCTATCTATATGGTGAAAGGTAATTTTAACAATGTAATCTTATTTCATTTGTTAACATTATTGATAAAAAAGATTTAACGTAAAACTAAAATTTCTAAAATATATATTTTTATTTATATCAATTTCATTATTTATAATTTTTTTCCAATATAGTATTTAATAATATGTATTAGAATTAGGTAACTATATTAATACTCTACTATTAGTTAAATATATATATAATTTTTAATATATATCTTATTTTTACGGTAACTGTAAAACGTTTTAATTTTTTAATTTCGCATTTATTCTTTGTTTATTTCTATAATGTATGTTATCGTTAGAAAATATTTATACTTTATACTTTCGATTGTATATTGCGACTATGTATTTGCTTAAATAAATTATCAATCAATTAGTTATTGTAAGAATGTATTATATCGATTATCTTTTAAAACTTTATATGTTGTATGTCGAAATAATGAATTTGAATTAATAAATGTGTATCCCATTTCCACGTATATTATTTGTATTTTATTCTGGGTAATTATATTTATATATGAGAAATTACCTTTACTACGATAACATTCTGCGTACATAATTATATACATGAAATAATTATATAATATATTATTTGTTGACTTTGATTTATTCTTACGGCATAAATTGTAATTGACATTTTCAAACATTTTTCATATAAAAAGTTGTCGTGTAATTAAATCTTTGAAATATGTTAATGATTTGTCTCTAGACACTATATTTAATATTATTTTCAGGCATATAGTATATGATATACATTTAAATAAAATAATGAACTCAATGAAAACGTAGCTTTTTATATAATAATTTTATTTTAAATTATGTAATATATAATTTATATATATATATATAAATATTATTAATTGATCTATTTATATGTATATCATATGTATTTTATTTTAAATTGAAATAAATAATATTTTTTTTTTAATTATATTATTATAATGTGTATATTACAATTTATTAAATAAAATATATTAACAATATTATTTTGTATATAAAACTGAATATATATATATAGTATAATAAATAATATTATATAATAATACAAAGGACAGGAAATCTACTCACTATCTCTGCAATGGTTACTTTTTATTATCCAAACTAGATAATATTTAGTGGTATATTTAATTATATTTCTATGATTTCAATCTTTGAATCAAAGATATCAAGAATATTTATTTATTTGTCAAATAAAGAGCATTCATATTTTAAATTTTTTATTTCCATATAAATATTTATTAAAACATACACATTATTTGTAAATTAGGCTTGAATGATGTTTTTTTATATTATTTATGTTGACATTTCAAATTATATTATGATTTTAATATAATCATATTGAAATCATTGATTTAAAATATAGTTTACGCATTGATTTTTGTATAATATTCAAATGTTGGACTCCTGGACCATGATGCAATAAAATTACTCAAGCGGAAAATAAAATGTTCACGTATATGCAATGCATATTATGCATTCGCAGACATTATGTCCTTGGTACTGTCCATATTATATTTACGATATATTCTTATTTGTAATTAAATTATACGTAGCTACTAACTATATTAAAAGTGTATAATTGAAGCTGTATTTTAATGTCAAATGCGATTTATGCGTGACACAATATTACAGTATAAATCAAGTCAACCCTTTAAACACCATCCAATACTTATCTACAAATATGTATACATATGTAATGCATAATCTTGTAAGTATGTATACTATCTAAATAATGTCTATATATAAATAAATCTATATATATATATATATATAAATAAATAAACTATTGATCATATTTTTGTAAAATCATTATATAGAATACAAATTATATTCCATAGGAACTATATTGCATAATAATTAATTATTTTATATGAATTTATTTGAACCAAAAGAAATCAATAATAGGTACATTAATATATATATATATATATATATATATATATAAATAACAAAAATCATGTATTTAATGAAAGATATTATTTATATTATATTAGAATTATAGATTAGGGTACTATTCTTTGAATTAAATAATATATTATTTAAAAAGTAAATTATTTATGTAATATATATTTTTCATATATAAATACAAGAATTACATTTTTAAATTATAAATAAACTAATAATATAGATATTTTAAATAACGAAATTAACATAAACAAATAATTTATAATTTTATATAGGTAATTTTGTTATTTGTAAAATTACATAGAATATTGTTTATATATTTACATATTTAGTTACATTTTCCATAGTATATTTTTATGTTATTTCATATATATTATTATATATTATTTATATGATTATATAGTTTATTATATAATATAACTTCAATCTCGTATAGATACAAATTAACTTTGATAGGTATTTATTAATATATCACATTTAAATAAAATATCAATCTTACTTTGAAATCTTCATACATTATCAGATTAGAGCATGCTGTTACTAGAATATTTTGTATTCTTATTGTAGGTTAATTTACATTGTGAAACCTTTTCAATGCATACATATTAAAGGTGGTTTAAATAAAAGATAATATATTTATGATATATAAATATATATATATATAATCTTATTTCTTGTATGTAATACAATTCATAATTCTTTATATATCATTGAGTTACACAATATAAATAGCACTACACACACACACACACACACACACACACACACACACACAATATAACACAGTGCCAACAACAATTCAATGTAGATAATGAGTACAGTTCCCCCGCCTGCA
The DNA here is from genome assembly GCA_964019155.1 of Osedax fenrisi. NCBI lineage: Eukaryota > Metazoa > Annelida > Polychaeta > Sabellida > Siboglinidae > Osedax > Osedax fenrisi. The sequence goes on along the minus strand of OZ025246.1, from coordinate 13,796,041 downwards.
AAAACTCCACTGTACAGCGATACGGAACAATTGAATTAGAGACAGGCCTACTGGCACAAATACATAGTACAATAGTTATTGTTATCTGTATTGTATACAACCATGTAGATATAGGTAAATACATGTACGATATAACATATTATAAATATATATATATAACTGCTCAGTATTTACGTATACATACACTATTTATGATACTACAATATTTAAGTTACCACCAGTTAGCACAGTATCAATAGAGAATCTTGACTGTCACAATATTAACAATGTAAATAGTCTCGGTTTCGCCCGCCCGCCCCTCTCCGATACAGTGATGAATACCTTCACCGATCGCCGTATATCCAATTCAGTGATTCGTGCTTAGAAATGAGCGCGCGACTTTAATCTTCAATACTTACCCGTGTACTAATAACGGCTGTACGCGCGCACGCGTGTTTATGTGTGCGATCATGCGTGTATGTTTGGTAACGGTTTACGAATGAGCTATGTGTGTTTACGAATGATTTAGAATATTCGATAACAAGTACACCTAGTTTATATGCCATAATAGGTACTATAGTTACCTGAATTGGGTTTTTATAAAATTAATTTAATCAAAATTTAATCTTTAAAAATCTCTAGTATAAAATGAATCATACATTACTATGTTTATATATATATATATATATATATATATATATATATATATATATATATATATATATCGAGAATTTACTGATCAATATAATCCCTTGATAAAACATCCATAATTACCAGCATATAGTATAATGCCCGTATTGTTGCAATATACACACACATACATATAGGCAGCCACGGCTAGCTGTATCGCTGATCCAGGTATTGAGTTACTATTTAAATAAACGCTCGGCCCCGCGTTAAAATAACATACATTGTATACGTACAATTGAACATTACGCTGTAACATTACGTGTATTACATTACGCGTGTAATTAGCTATATAAACAGGTTGTCGTATCGTTTGTAATTAATGGTAATCTAGCTATATATATATATATATATATATATATATATATATATATATATATATATATATTATGTAATAGACTATTACTAATAGTGTATATATGTACTATGTGTTTATGCTAATTTAATACAAATTAATATATCATTATCATGATAATCCATGGTGAATAAATTAATCGGTACTATATATATAATGACTATAAATCGAGCATATATATATATATATATATATATATATATATATATATATATATTATACTATGAATCTTAATATGTCATGTTAGTTCAATTCAATGACCTAAATTAGTCGGTACTATATATAATGACTATAAATCGAGCACACATATATATAGTAGACTATGAATCTTAATATTTCATGTTAGTTCAATTCAATGACCTTTATCTTTATTGTGAGCGAACTATTTAGCTCTGGATAACCAGAACATAAAGGAGGGGGGGGGTTGATAACATTGAACTATAGATGAGTCATACTCATTATGTGGGCGTCGGTTAGCGCGCCTTCCAAAACGCCCGCAATTACAATCATGCAGAGAATTTATTACCTATGCACTTTACAAACTAACTACCTACCTACCTAACTAAACAAGTTACACATTAACAACCCTGTCCTATTTACTCTGCCTAAATGTATAACGATATATAATGGTCAATATTATTTCTGGAATAATTCATTAAAAGGTAATTAAATATTCTATATAATAGTATTGCGTAACTTATCAAATATATATAAATGTAATATTAGTTAATATTATTTACAATGTTACTGATACTAATAATATAATATTAATAGATTCTGTTGATAATTATAAAAATGCCCATTTTATTTCTGGAATAAGTTATTAAATGATAATTAAATATTCTATATAATAGTATTGCATAACTTATAATATATTTATATTTAAATATAGTGATGTATTATTAGTTAATAATGTGTATTTATACTAATAATATAATATAGTTTAATATTGATATTATTCAATAGTTTCTATTGATAATTATACCACATTATATAATGTTATATAATATTATATAGTATATTAAATTATAATAATAATAGTTTGTTAATCAATATCATCATCATCCTATGTATGAAATAGCATGTGCATATGGTATACAGTAAATTAAGACCTGAAGCATCAATTATAGACACATATGTGCATTCACAAATATGCTAATAATGATAATGCTTTATCAAACAACACATTTATTTCACCGCTATATATTATATAATGTACATTTTATACGTGCAAAGTTATTATGTATTATAAATACATTGTTTATAATATATATATATATATATATATGTGTGTGTGTATGTGTGTGTATTTTAGTATTATTTTAATTATTATATGATATACTACAGTGGCTTTTATCTCCCTGTTTTTATTCTAGGATTATATACATAATATCCTCAATACTATGTATAGTGAATAGTATAAAGAATAATTGATATTGTTCATTATATAAAAATACTTTCTATATAAACGTGTTTCCATAATGTAGCCATGTGTTAGTAAGTTATCTGATCACTATATATATATATATATATATATACATATACACATGTGTGTGAATTGAATATAATATAATTGTATATATATATATTAGTGTGTAAGTATGTTGTACTATAATATAGTATGGGAACTTCACCTACTGTACATGGGGTGCTCTGTACTGATATAAACTTGTATAATTAATACACCTGTATCTTATCAAATACATCAGTAGGAGTCAGTAGCAAGCACTAATACAGTACACTAATACCAAAGCCATTTGCTACTACTACTATTAGTCATACTATAGTATTGCCAGTATAGAGTAGACTAGTATGACTTTGTTATCATGCGATACAATAAAAAATACGAATACGCATGTGTACAATGAATTAAACATTACTCAAGTAATATAAGGTATTATTTACTCTGTAAAAAGTGGGCGATAAAAGATAAACAGCCGAGGTATGGATATGACGTAATACCATATGATATCACGGACACGACAACGTAGGTAGTGCCAAGGTAGTGCCAGCCTACCTCACTAGTGCTGAGTCACTGTGTGTTTGTGTATGCTATGATAGCCATGTCCTTATAGTAAACAGTGAGCTTATCTATATATATATATATTATAACAGTGTTGTGTATTACAGTAACTGGGTAAATACTATGTATACAATGTAGGTGTGTATGTATACATACACTCACACACATGTGTGTGTGTGTGTGTGTGTGTGTGTGGGCACTACTGACAAAGGAATGTTGACCATTTGATCATGGGTATATTGTATCATATCAATATACAGTGGTGATACCAATATGATATATCATATCAGTGTCTATATATAGTGTTGCCCTGGTGCTGTTATATGTGCTGTATGTATGTACTGTATCTCTGAGAAAAGTAACTGGTTACCTCAGATGCAACTGTTAATTCAATACTTATGTTTCATATGTGATCAATATTATATATAATTATATGTATTATTGTAGTTCATATGTATATATATATATATATATATATATAATATATGATATATAGATTTCTTTAAGGTAACACAATAAACTAATGATTAATACATTTATATAATATATATATATATATATATATATATATATATATATATATGCATATATATAAGTAAATATATATATGTATATACATATATGTTTGTAGTTATCTGATGTTGTGTATGCATTAATGATTACATACTTAATTATATATATTTATATATTATTTATTATAATTCACTATTACATTATTTATTATAATGACAATATTGATGCTTTATTACATTCTAATATTTAAATATTTAAATTTATATATATATATATATATATATATAAATACATTATATATACATATTTATTGATTTGTATTACTTTTTATATATTTTATATTGATTTATATGGATTTTTTTTACAATGTATTAAACATTATATAATGTTGTACATAGTTTAAAATATGATGCTATATATATATATCTGTAGGAAAATCCTCTACACATATAATAAGAAACAGCCTTTCTTAATAGCCCATCTCTAATGATATCAATCAATAAGCCATTGAACCTATTCTATTGTTATAAGAAGGGGTACTATAATAGCATACAACTCTATGGGGTAAATACACATAGGGTACACACACACACACACACACACACATAAGTGTTGCTATTGATGTATGACATTCATATGTAGAATTGCTGTGATGTATGTATACTTGTAAGCTAATAAAGGTAAATGAAGGTGAATAACTCTGTGTTATACATAAATGGTGGTGAAGTAGTCAACTTGAACATGATGATGGTCAACTATGCAAAATATTGATTATTGTAAAGTGAACTATATTGGTGACATATTTATAATTTGTTCAATATTGAGTACAATAAGTTTATTGATTAATAATGTTGATAATACAGCTACTTATTTTATATCACTATTTTAGCCAATATATTATATCATTATTTATTACCTTTATTATATGGGTAATAAATAATAAGAACATCTAACTTGGGGTAAAATAGTGATATAAAATAAGGTCATTATAATATATATATATATATATATATATATATATATATTTAATTTCACCTATCATGTTTTTTAATATTAAATTTAATAAATTTTCTTAATAGGTATGTCTGTGTATAGCTTATAACAAGTAATTTTTTGAAATAAATAATATCTTCAAAATGAGTAATTTATGTATTAATACATGTAATATTAAGTATCATTAAATATATATTAAAATATATAAAATGACAAATTATATTCTATATTTATAAATCCTACTGAATCTATTTTTAGCTTATTAACCAAAATAATGTTTTAGTATAGTATTATTAGACATTTGTATATATATGTATTAAAAAGTTGTAATAATACTTTTATATATTACTCTAATATATTTTATAAACTATTATAATATAAACAATATATTTATTTTGTATACATATGTTAAGCATGTATTTCAGAGTAAATAATCAACATTTATATATATAGAAGGGTAATATATTATAATATATATATAGTATAAACAAAGTTTCTAACAACATTTATTATCAAGTATTATCTAATATAAAAATTGTTCGTTTCAAAATATTTTATAAAACCAAATTTAGAATTCTTAAAATTTTAAATAACATTTGGTTTTTATTATATATTAATTATTATTTATCTGTACGAATATTTAATTTGAAATTCTATATGATTTACTCATACCATATAACTAAAAGTTAACTCTTTTTTCTGTGGTCAGTGCAGTGCAATACTTTTTAATTGGATGGATATATAATATATCGTATATTATATATGCATGCCTACTAGACTATATGCATACTGACTAGTGTTAAAATCCCAGAATGTATGCTAGACTGAGATTTGGTATGGGATGTATATGGAGGCATGGAATATATGATCAAATATATCTATCCAATTAATAATTAGTGTACCACAATGTACCACGGCATTAATTAATTTTTTATGATTTAAAAAAATACATTTTATAATTATTGTATGCATATGCATATGTTGTTACATAATAATTTTGTGAATAATAAAAAATACCTATGTATAAATCTTCTATATCTACCGAGAATTTATTTTATTTTGATCAAAACCAATAAAATTAAGTAAAGAAAAATAAATGTGATCAGATTAATATAGTATTTGAAAAATAACTCTGATCACTTGATTAATTTTTGTTTAGTTTTTATAGTTATTTGATTATTCAGAATTAAAATTAATTGATTTTAGTTTTTGGATTAATATATTGTTTAATAATATATATATATATATATATATATAAATCCAATAAAAATTTTATTTTCACTTTTAAACAAATTCTATTCTATTTTATTTAGTAAATTTATTTTAATAAATACTTATTTATACTAATAATATATTTTAAAAGATTTCCTTTCTTAAAAAAACATAACATTTAATTGTGGGTGTGTGTGTTTAGTATACAATATTTAAATTTAAAAATTTAAATATATTCTGTAGAGAATCTATTTTAAAATATGTATTTTATGATACAATACTATTGATTTAATTATAGCAAGTTATTAGTTTGATTATATAATATATTTAATTTAATAAATACCTGTGATTATAGATATGTATATTTGTTACTTTATTTTATATTTATTATATATTATGAAATTATGTAGTTTATTATTAGATAAGATATATTTTTCTTAGGCTAATTTATTTAAAACCATCTAAATCACATTGTTGTCAGTAAAGTTTTTATATAGGTATGCAAATTTATTTAACAATGTAATTAGCATATCTATTATATAACTCATTTAATAGTTATTGTTTTAGATTAGCTATCAATCACCATATATATATATTTATACATATTTAAATATCATTTAATTTCTCAATCAGAAACTGGTTTAAATGATTATAGTTAATTTCTCTAATGATATTATCTTAACCATTACTGAATTTTCTTATATTTTTTATATAATTTATGGTGATATTCTACAAGAGATGAATTAATCTGCTTTCACTCATTCCAAAAAATATACTCTTATAGTTGAACAACAACATCTGGCAGTTTCTGATTGAACAGCTATAATTATAGAACGATATAGGGCAGACTGATGTACGTTTATATATAAATTACATATTATTAAATCTTTGACTTACCCGATATCCAGTAAATATTTTAAAATGAATAAATTGAAACAGCCAATATCGGTTTGTTTTTTGTTGTTATGAAGGCAGCTGTAAGTTTTGAGGCGGTCATTTCCTATATTTTGCATTATAAAATTGTATTGCAAAGTATAAAGTATAGGTGATGCCTCCTTGATATTTATTTCAACTTTTGCGGAATCTTAAACTTATTTAACATATGTAAAGCATGTTAATTGTGTGCAACAATTATGTAGTCTAACCAGAGTGATCATTTATATATCATTTCTAAAAGTATAGAGTTATATAAAAGGCAATAATAGTTATTACTTTTAGAATTCTACTATCATAATATAAACATTCTCATACAAAAAGTATTATTGAATTCATATATATTATAACATAAATTATATATTAATAATATATATATATATATAATAATATAATATTATTATTTTAAATATCCACATTAATTTATATTTTATAACTACAGAATATATAGTTAAAAAATAAGTATACATAATAAGTTAATTTTCATACTTGATTTTAATTTTATTATAATTAAAATAGGACCAACTATTTATCCAAATATTATATTAAAATTTCTAATAAATATATGTAATCATTTTAAATTGAATTTCAAATATGGTATATTTGTATAAAATTACTTTTACTATCTTTATATTATAGTAGGTATTATAATCTTAATAAGAAATTATAATCACATAAGATTTCAAATAAGAAAATATAAATAAATAGTTACCTATATTATGACATATTATATATTATTACATACACTAATTATATATTATAATTAAGGATAGTTATCTTATAATATATTATCTTCAGACTGCAGAATATAATATAATGTGAATATAAATATTTATATATTTAAATAACTAATTTATAAAAAATGTATATAATATATATATTTCATTATTATATATTATTTTAGATTATATTTGTATTCCTAAAACATGGGTGTTTGTTATTTTATATACATATAAATAGAATTTATATGTATTGTATTATATTTTGTGTGTTTACATATTTATTTATTTGTAATATAAAATGTAAATAAAAATAGAAAAACAATATTATAAATGATAATAAACAAATGCAAATTATTCTAAATAACCATTACTTTATAGGTTATAATAATGAGTCTTTAAATAACATATACAAGTATGTGTATTACATTATATTAGTACATATTTCTAAAGAAAATTATTGTATATATAGTTATACTTATTACTTAATATACAATGTATAATATATATATATATATATATATATATATATATATATATATATATATTATATGATATCATATATGTATATGTTATGAATATTAGTAGAATACTTGTTTATTTTGTTATTTATAATTTGCTCATATAAATAAATAGCACAGAAGCCCGATTGATACTATTTAATACCTATTGATTCATATATGCATATTGTAATGCCTTAATTAAATAATTTAAATATAGGCCATCGATGACGTAACACTGAATTAATAATGTATAATGATAACGTATATAATGATTTCAATATGTATAAATGTATGAGCGGTCATGCATGAGTGATTTAGAGTGAGTAATACGAATCTATGTGTATATATTTGCCTGTATAACTTTGTTTTCTTTATTTACTACTCGTCAATACACTACATAAATATTCATATACGCATGCATAGATAGATAATAATAATATATAAAGTTTATATCGCTGAGCACTTGGAATGTGGGGGATTGGGTATGTTTCCTTTAGATTATAAATAACTATGCTATACAGATCAATATCTATACTTGTTACAATGTTATGTTATATTATAAGTTTAGGATGAAATCCAATATCATTTATTATATATATACACCCAATTATAATACATAATATTATTTACATGTTATAAAAAGTCAATATTTTGTTAATATAAATATTTTCTTTATTTTTAATGATAACATTGATTTAGATAGTGTTGAATAATATATATTTGTTGTCTCTTGTATTGAATATATATATAAATATATAACATCTATGGAATAGTGATGTATATTTATAAATTTTCAACAAAATATATACCAAAATTATCCTTAAACTAGATTGTATAACTTTATTTGATTTTCTTTACTAAATATAATACAAAATATTGATTAAATTCCTGGTTTTCTAGTTCTAAAATATCAAGTTTGTACATTTATTTGTTATAATATATAGATAATTAAATTTTTTTTAATGTTAATGATCTATTCATTATGCCCATATTATAAAATAATGTACTTTATTATTAACTAATATTCTATTATTGTTATTTTGTATCCTTTGTTAGATTATTTACTAATATTGTTATTTATTTTTGTCTTAATTAGTTTGTAATATGATTTCACTTTATGAAATATGTATCCTTAATAATCAGTGATATCAAATGTGGAAAGGAGTTTCCCAGCCTTCAACATCAGTATAGTATTTCATTTCTCATTAAAATCATATTATGTTACGCAAATATTTATATTTTTGTATAAAAAGTGAATAATAAATTATATATATATATACATATATATATATATATATGTCAGAGAGTAATCATAAACGCATACCTAATCAATTATAAAAAAGATATATTCAATTACACGGGATTACTTTTGTATAATATATATGGATTAAATTATGGAATGTAAATATATGTTGTTTAAAAACTAAGATTCCGAATTATGTTTCGATGTTAAATATTGTATAATAATATACTCATTATATATAAATTAAGTATATTTTTATACTATTGAATCTATTTTTTTATAGTATATCATTTTTAGGATTATTATCATATCTCATATTTTATTGTTGGACTTAATTTAGTTTTAATTAATATTATAATTATAATGTAAAACTGGATACATTAAATTATAAAAATAGATCCAACTCATATGTATTACGCATAAATCTTTATACTTTTACGTATTATTTTATGTAACATTACAATGACTCATTAAATGTGTATTCACCGATTTCATTGTATGAAAACTCGAATACAAATATTATATAGGAGCACCTAAAAGGCGAGTATTATGTGTGTATTAGGCTTATTAATTAAACTTTTTCATATATATACGTATTTACATACAAGTGATATAAGCTGTCGACAATGTGCAATACCTCGTACATGAATATAATATTCGTTTTCACTTGTATGCTAATTAGTGAGTATTATGATTACACGCGTAAGAAACAGAAAGTGCTGGTTTCCAGGATCATTCCAGGTGCCTCTTATGCAATGCATAATACACAATTCTATGATAAAAACTAAATATATATATATATATATATATATATATATATATATACACATATATGTGTGTTTATATTTATAAATATAGAATTTATAATTTTTCCTATTCTAATATTATCATGTAAATATATGTGTGTATAAATATTAATAAATTATCTATTATCCACAGAGATGCTGGGAGTTCATATCCTGTTTCAATAAGGAACAATCAATATTACAGCAAAGATATAACAATAGAACAAACTGATATGTCACTTGGTTATTTATTTATATGTATTCATAGGTGTACATTGTACACACATATATATATATATACATATATATATATAAATATATATTATTTACATGATATCAATGCATTTATCTGAGCTTAATAAAGAGATTAATTTATTACAAACCATTATATAACACATGCGCACACACACACATATATATGTATATGTTTATTTATGGATTTCATTTGATTTATATGCACCTTAATAACCTCACACACACACGTACATGACCTCATACGCACGACCTTACTAATGGTAATAACCACGTGCAGATGTCGGTGATAATCTCACCGGTAGTATCGCTAGTTCGGCTGATGATGAAGCGATCGCTGTAGGAGGTGGCCTTCATAGCTCTCTCAAGGTTAACCCTTGACCTCCGCAATATTCATTTACGACCACATATATGAAAAACTAATGAAATTATCGTATACTTAATTAATATATTTATCGATTTAAATGAGCAACGAATAATAAATATATATATTATTACTAATATATATTTAGTTTTTAACGAAATAATTATTCTCCCTAAATGTTAACATGTTAGAACAATACTGAAATCTATAATAAGTAGTAATGGAATATAAGTTATATTATAAACTTGTGTAGGTTCATATATTCACATACTATTACTGTGATGTAAATACACGTGCATACTACCCTGTGTTTAGAGTGGCTATAAGAATGAAGGCATTGATTCCGGCATCGAGTCTATGGCCAATGAGATGAATATCTACATCAACATTCATCTGTCTTCAGTGAAACCTAAACTAACAGTTAGAACCCTATAGTTCAGTGGTTCCCAACCTATGGGTCATGACCCACATTTGGGTCATAGGGTTTTTTTGTGGGTCATGAGCCACTTTCTAAAAATATTTATTTATATATATATAGTATAGTTTATATTATTCGTTTATGAATAATGTTTAATAATACAAAAATTAAATTGTTCATTGGGTCGTGGAATATTTTTAAATTAAGAATTATCAACAACAAAATGGTCACTACGAAAAAGGTTGAGAACCACTGCTCTAGACCATCCATCTCATCAGCACTATCGGCAATAGCATACATCCATTGTTTTAATTAAAGTCTTGCATTACTTTCTCATCATCATATAGTTAATTAGTACACGCATATATTACTATAGTTTAACATTTACATTACATATATTTTAGCATAATACATCAGTTGCATAATCATCGGTTATGTATGTATATAAATAGTATTAGTATTTGTTCCACAGGTGTGTAGTGCAAGAAAATAATATAATATATATTTAGAATAATTTCTAAATATCAATTCAATATATATATATATGATTTATGTACACACTATTCAACATATCATAATGGAATCGATATCACGTAGAAATGTTTACAATTCAACGCCGAGGATACCGTTTGGACGGCTAAGTTACGTGTTCTCTCCACCATAGGGAAGGTTAGGGAACATTATTACATCATCTGAATACGTCATCGACGATGTTTATTCCATTTCGATGTTTACGGTGATGAGGTTTCATCCATCTTTAATTTAGGAGAGAAGCTTCTAACAGCATCTAGTTATAGTACTTATATATAACTATGCGTTTTTATATCTAATATCCATCCATTCTAATTAAATTATTCAATTTTAGTAATACTAAGCGTTGTTATATCATTTAAAATAATTATGCTAATATTTATAATAATATAAATTATTTCCTTCAAATTATGAATATTAATAACTCGCTCGTATCAAATAATACATCCATTGTTATAATTATATTAGTGCATCATAATTTCATATAATTATATAGTTTATTAGTACATGCATATTTTACTTCTATCATTTACCGTACATACATTGTAAGAGCATCATACATTGGTAACATCAGTATATATATATAAATAGTATTAGTATTTGTTGTCCAGGTGTGTAAGGCAAGAAAACAATAGATTTGGAGATGAGATAATAAATCGTATTGTTAAGTACACTAATTCTAACAAACACAATAGAAATAACCTTGTATAACTACTTTACTCGATTAGTGTTATTGTTATTATTATTTATTAGTTAGCATTCCTCCACCGTCACATATAAGTTAGTCGTTACTTCTGACGAAGCAGCCTACCATCTCTACGATCTGTATAATTATGTACGTCAGTAGTGTATAGTTCAGGTAATAACTTATTACCCATGTGTAAGCATATGTGTGTGTGTGCACAGTATAAGAGTGTAAATACTTGTCATATAAGTTAACGGTAGGTATGTGGATAACAAACATGCATGCACTCTCTGCATGGCAGTGTTATGCAACCAGACAAAGGTGTAGCTTTCATCAGCTCTAATATGTATGACTCACTAGTATTGTCATCGTAGTGGTAGTGGTAGTAGTAGTAGAGGAACCACCGGGGGTGAAGTGTGGGTGGGGGTGGGGATATGAGTAACTCTCTAAAAATAGACACTAATTTATTACAGTAAAGTGGCGGGGCCCCTTTCAACAATAGATAATTATTTCGATGAGTCATTAATAAAATCACCGTTGTTTTTACTTTGTAGAGTACTTTTATTTGCATATTTGTGCAGGTTTGGTTTAAATAAGCACTTTATTTTATAATCTATATGTATATATATTTGTGCTTAACATTAATGAAGATACTACTCTTTTCAATTAATTTCTCTATTTGTATTAATCATATGCATTCAGATTAATCAAATATTTGTATTATTCATTGTGCTAATATTTACATCATTAATAATATATTTTATTTATTAACAAATTGAACTATGAATATGTCACTTAGGTATAATCATAAGTTTAAATATTGCCATTCATCATTATTATATAATTTATAGCAGTAATCAAGTTGTACCACACAAATATGACAACATTTTATATTAATTATTATAGATATTCAAGTGATCATTATACTTTTTACTAAATATTGAACAAATTTTATTGAAATTATAATTTGTATGTTATAATAAATAATCAAATACATATTTTAAATAACAATATTTATATTTATTAAAATTGTAACATTATAAATAAATATTCAAATGCATATAATTATATTGTCAATATTGATATAATCTTATATTTATTATTAACTATATTTCTAATAAACTTAGGAATTAAGATAACATGTATATATGATAACATGTATATAATGCTAATATGTATAATAAAAAACCATAAAGTACTATGTAATTAAATCTGAATTTTATAAAGAATTTATAAAGAAAACAATGATAAAGATATGACTTTTTAGCAATACTATATTTTAGTAAAGCACATATATAATGAATATTATATTTGATTGATTGATGCAATTTTCATTATAATCTATATATATATATAAGAATATTATTAAAATTACAATATAATCTAGATTTCTATTGTGTTAATAGTGACCTTGGCATAGGTGATGATATTCTATTCTTAAAATCATTCATTAATCATCATTATAATTTAAAATACATACTTCAAATGTGTGATAATCTAAATCCAATTGTTCAGGATTTAAAAGATGGCTACAATTTCGGATTTTACATTCCCCCGGAAAACCTGAAAGCTGGTAAATTTCTAGACGAATGCAGAAAATTAAGTGAATATCCATTGAGCGGATCCATAGGTAATTTAGAGGTTAGAGCATTAAGCATATGTGGTATGTATGCTATTCTTGTGCTTCTAATAGATAACAACTATTTCTACTAATTACTTTAATCAATGTGTAAACAATTATTAATATTATTTATATTCAAAATATAAATAATGTAATTATAATATGTTTACACTTTTATAAAATATTCATACTCTATTTGTGATATATATAATATTATTATATTAACAAAATATTTCAAATACTCTATAATTTATTTGACTCATACTTAAATTATTATCTATATATAATAGTTTATTCTTATTAAATTCAACCATAGTTATAGTTTATGGTAATATATTATGTTATTCATATGGATTTTATTAATATTAGTATGTCTAGTCCATTCATATCATCTCATCTGGAAACTAACTTATCTTATACATCTCCTTATTTAGATACCGAAATATTCAACTTGATTAATTATGTATTACTCCAGTCTATTGTTAATTATGTTTTGTTTACAGAATTAGTATTACATTTTATCAATAATAATTTTAATAATTAATAAAATATGCTTTATTTTAACAATGTAAATTGATATAAAACATGAAAATACTAGGGAAATAATAATGTATTATTTAATTTGTGTTTAATACATATATAATATTATGTAATCTTTTTTTTTAATCTGGCATTTTATATTTTATGCAATTGTGAAATATTTCCATACAAATTATATTATATATATATGTAAATATTTTTTATATTTATCTATAAATTGTATTTTCATATATTCAAATATTTTAGTGAAATATTTATATTATGTTAAATTATTTTTAATTTTAATAAAATTAAAATATATTTGTCTTTTCTAGTATTTATTTATTATATATCTTAATATTAAAACAAATAAATTCTATTGAATTATTTTATTCAAATCAAAATCTTTTATAAGAGAATATATATATAAATAAATAAAAAAATCAATACATATTTGTCTATATATATATATATATTTATATAATATTTTAGTATTAACAATATTTATAAGAAGTTTAAATTATTTTTAAATACAGTAAATATAAAGTAAAATATTAATATCAATATAGATATTTTATAATTTAACATATCATTTTAATTGCAGTTTATTCCTAAAGCAAGATTACATAAAATACTCCAAGATACAGAAATTAGAAAAAGAAAACTAAAACAAATTAAAGATAAGGTTACATTGATACATTGATTAATTTATCTAATAATTTAAATCAATTTAAGTAGTTATTCTAAAGCTATATTATATATACTAAAGTTTAATAACAGCCCAACCTATTTGTGTAGACAAATCTAAAACAATTCATGCTAATCGTACGTGAGGGTCAAGTTAGAAAAGTGGAAAAGATACTGGCCAAGGGTCTGGATCCGAATTTCAATGAAACTGACAAGAACGGTAATAACCACCTCTATAGATAATGATGCATAAAGGAAGGGGTCCTTAATATTCAGTGTATTACACATATATACTTGTAAAATATATGGAAAATTCCTATTTTTTGATAACATCTTTCATATTGATTTTTGTATCTTAAGGAGTATGGGGGTGGGTTGTTTCCACATGCCATATCATGTATTTACATGTAGGAATTACAAGGAATTACATAGGTCCATTCAATATAGTTCACACAATAATATTCATTAATATTAATAATATACACTAGATTATTTTGTTATATATACTAGATGATTTAACTTCATATTGGCCATACTATCAGAATGGATTCACATAAAATAGATATATTCTCATATTAATATTCACATAAAAACATAAACTCATGTATACATAAACAATATGTTTTAAAAATTGATAAAAAGTACGAAGTATGATATTTAGATGGAACCCATCACTGTTATATATTATATATATAGCATTCTTTATAATATATCTTATATCTTACCCACAAGTGTTTCGCCTTCCGTCTTTGTAGGGGTCGTGTGATTTTATAAATTGTATAACATTAAAATAAATACTAATAAAATTATACTTAGGTGTCGTTTTATATAAAAAAAAACTTAAAAAGGGGATGCAAAGTAAACATACTTCGAATCACTGTTATATACTATAAGTTATAATATACTGTATATATTAATAGTTAATATAAGTATCTTTATCCATAATATTTTATTTTATAATAGAAATTATATTCTATACTTATATCAAGTAGTCTATTATTCTGATATTTAGTTGTTGGTCAATTTGAAAGCGAGGCCATTTGTATCCGTGCCATACTTGATATATATATATATATATATAAATATTTATATTTATGTATATATTTATACAATATATATATAATTCATAAATAATATTAGAATGAACTTTTTTTTTTCCCTAATATCTATAAATATCAAATATCTCTATGATTAATTTCTATTAGTACCAATTATATTTATAAAAATATCCAGCCATAATTGTATTCATAATTATGCAAGAGATATATATATATAAAAAATATATATATCAAAAAAGTAATATTAAGTCTATAATATTGTCAGACAAGATAAATCTTTTGAATGCGTATACCCTTTTGAATGCAAGATAAATAATGATTCCGAGTAAAATGCATCTAAAGTTATATTAATATAAAATAAATGTTGTAATAAAATGAAATCAGTGATAATTGTATGTTTATTATCTTTAGAGATTATATAATAGATTATGTTTATCAATATTTATATTTGTTGTTCTTAAGAAATGTAAAGTATTTCCAGATTGATACAATATCATTTTTTACAGATAATAAAAGAACATATATTTATCTTAACTTATTTATCATGAAATATATATATTTTATTAATATATTGCAAATTTAAAGTAAAAATATGTAAAATTATACATGTTATCATTAAGTAAGCAATATTAATTAAAAAAAATCAATATTACTAGTCAATTACAGATAATTATTAATTGTTTATATGAATTTAAATTGTAATTCTATTTTTTAAATATATTAATGTTTTATTTTATTTATATCAAATTATTTTAATTCATATATTATATATATCTAATATTTTATTATATGTTATATATAATACATATATATATTACACACCATATATTTAGTATAATTAGTAGCAATATTAATTAATTTATCAGATATTTATTTTTTGGTATTTTTTTTAAATGCTATTTTATATGTTACATTTGACATAGAAACATATTTAAATAGGATTTAAAATAATATATATTTTAAATTTATATATTTTTTATAACAAATTTGAAAAATCATAATAATATTCTTAATAACAATGAACATATAATGATGATGATGTAACATTAACACCTAGATTCTGAGACACCGCTAGCAGCAGCCGTAAGACTTCCTTCAGCATCCTGTCGCCAGATGATAATGGAACTGGTTAACGGAGGGGCTCATCTCGACTTCCGCACCCGTACGGGTCGTACACCCCTTCATCTTGCCTCCAGACGTGCTAATATCTCAGCTGTCAAGGTCAGTATGTCACTCTAGTAACGCTGACCTTTAACCTCATTTATTGCTCATCTTTAAACCCTGCGTGTACACTCATGTTAACTTACTTAACCCCCTCGTACAGGCATTACTAGATTTAGGAGCCTCAACAGATGTACGAGACAGAGATAATCTGACCCCTCTATACCTAGCTTGCTGCAGTACCTTGTCTAGCAGTATTAAGTTCTCAGCTGCTCGTAGATCTGATCACAATAAAGATTCCGCTACGGTTAGTCGAGTGACCTTGAACCCACCTTGAACCCACCTTCATCTATTAATACTCTTATCTCAAGGTCGTAGAGATGTTACTTAATGACCACGCTACAACCGGAACAACAGACGTACAGGGCTGGACTGAAGTGCATCAGGTATGTAGCACATTACACCATGCTAGTAGTGAAGGCTATAACATCACCACCTACCTCTCTACAGTGTTGTAGAGGTAATCACGTGAAACACCTGGATCACCTGCTGTTCTACGGGGCTGAGATGAACGCACGCAACTCTGGGGGTAATACCCCTCTACACGTATCATCACTAAACAATCAGGTAAGCATTGCGTCACCCCCCCCCCCTCACTTAGTTCACCCCTCTACATTAACTACTACACCTGTCAATAGGAGTCTTGTATCAGATCTCTGCTACTGAGAGGTGCTGATAAAGAAATTGTTAACTTCAATGATCAGACTGCATATGAATGTGCATTGATTGCTGGAAATCTTGTAGTGGCTCATATTATCAAGGACTTTAACACTAAACAAGCAGGTTATTACCCTACCCTTCTAGCCACCCCCCTTACCACCTCATTACTACCTCCTCCTCATCATCCTGTTACAGTTCCTTATCAAGAAATGCCAACTTTCAACACAAAACGGAGAAGATTGTCAACTCAATCCACAAATCTTCTAAGATCAAGATCTAACCCTTCCATTAATCTTCTGGGCAACTGTTCACTGAATACTTACTCCTTTGATGATTCCGTTAGTATTGCCGCCTCACTTGCACTCCACATACCTTCACTTGCACTCCACACACCTTAACTTGCACTCCACATACCTTCACTTGCACTCCACATACCCTAACTTGCACTCCACACACCTTCACTTGCACTCCACACAATCTCACTTTCACTCCACATACCCTCATTTGCACTCCACACACTCTCACTTGCACTCCACACACTTTCACTTACACTCCACACACTCTCACTTGCACTCCACACACTCTCACTCCACACACCTTCACTTGCACTCCACACACCCTCACTTGCACTCCACACACTCTCACTTGCACTCCACACACCCTCACTTGCACTCCACACACTCTCACTCCACACACCTTCACTTGCACTCCACACACCTTCACTTGCACTCCACACACCTTCACTTGCACTCCACACTCCCTCACTTGCACTCCACACACCCTCACTTGCACTCCACACTCCCTCACTTGCACTCCACACACCCTCACTTGCACTCCACACTCCCTCACTTGCACTCCACACTCCCTCACTTGCACTCCACACTCCCTCACTTGCACTTCACACACCCTCACTTGCACTCCACACTCCCTCACTTGCACTCCACACACCCTCACTTGCACTCCATACAAGTTGACTTGCACTCCATACTCACTTGCACTCCAAACACCCTCACTTGCACTCCACACTCCCTCACTTGCACTCCACACACTCTCACTCCACACTCCACACACCTTCACTTGCACTCCACACACTCTCACTTGCACTCCACACACCCTCACTTTCACTCCACACACCTTCACTTGCACTCCACACACCTTCACTTGCACTCCACACACCTTCACTTGCACTCCACACACCCTCACTTTTACTCCACACACCTTCACTTGCACTCCACACACCCTCAATTGCATTACATACGCTCTCACTTTCACTCCACACTCCACACACCTTCACTTGCACTCCAAACACCCTCACTTGCACTCCACACACCCTCACTTGCACTCCACACACCCTCACTTGCACTCCACACACCTTCACTTGCACTCCACACACCCTCACTTGCACTCCATACACCCTCACATACACTCCATACACCCTCACTTACACTCCACACACCCTCACTTGTACTCCATACACCCTCACGCATGCATTGTTTACTCTTGCTACACATGCATACATGCATACATTCCCTTCAATAACATTTGAATCACCTGATACAGTTATCCTATGCAAGCGCTCAGACATTCTCATCTCCTCACACAAATAACTACGGAACAGCTCCAAGATTAAGACCTCACATATATCCACCAGGTAATACATCATCTTCATCATCATCAGCCTCTCTCTCATCACTATTATGTTACCCCCCCCACCACCCTATTCAATAGGCAGATCAGAAGATGATAGCAAATCAGTAGCCAGTCTGTTTGATACTGTAGACAATGACTGGTTTGTACTAAATCACTTTCCTTTGTGTACAGTGTGTGTAGCCTTTCACTAGCACATTCACTGTGATACTGACTGTAGTATTGTGTCTTGTCTGTATTATGTAATCTTATTGGCTGTGATATTGACTTACATTACCATGAACCTGTGTGTGTGAGCGTGTGTGTGTGTGTGTGTGCCAGCCAGTATTACCAGTACTACTAGATTGTCTGTGTTTGTTATAATCAATACTAGTGAATACTACATGTATTGATTGTTGATTGATTGATTCTATACCATCATTTAATCAGCATCAATTAATTTTATTTATAACCTTTATATAAAAGGTGTTACAAATTATAATATTAATTACATATAATAGTTTAACCAGTTTATATATTTATATATTATATATATATATATGTGTATATATATAGAGGTGTATAATGTTTAACAACGTTATTTGTTATTGTTTATGATATGATATTTATTAATAGTCAACAGTCCCCCCCCCCGCACACATTCACCCACACAGTCCCCCACACAATCTACCTATAAATAAAGTATAATCACCGCATTGATATGTATGTCACAGCGCGTACAGTGTAATATAATACGTCGACTATACCCACCACCTCCACCACCTCCTCCTCCTTCTCTACGTATAATCAATGTTGGTGGTGTAGATTTAACAGTCCACTGGCCACGTCACTCAACCCGTTAGCCACGCCCCTTTCCCTCTGACTATAGTAGTTAATGACAATAATACAAAAGTTCACACGCGGGGTGACCACACAGTAGTAGTTATATTTCACCGGCCTAATTGATATTACTCATACATACACGTATAGCTAAGACACTAGCTATAGGCACACACACACACACACACACACACACACACACACACACACACACACACACACACACACATACACACACACCAACATACACGTAGACATACGTATGAGATAACATCTGTTACAAGGCGCGCGCTGGACAGTATGGATTTGTACTATAGTCTAGTTGTTGTTACCTATACACTGTAGACATGTCGATAGTATCTGACCATCACTAACGGACATCGGATACACGATGACCTCCACCAAACCGGAAGTATTCGTTGCCACCTCGTACGGAAGGTTGATACCGGCCAAGGTGATACAGATGACATCCAAGGCCGCTTCCCTTACCGGAATAAATGACACTCACGTCGGCAAATCATACTCCCCTCACTCGCGGCACATTCCCCTGCTTCGCAAGTGGTTTCCCCGCTACCGGAAGTCAGCCTCACCGGAAGTCACCTTGGACACTAACCTCATCGTGATGGCGGACGATCCCAACTGGATGTTGTCAACAGATGGAAGGGCAACCAATCACAGACGACGTCACTCTAGGAGCGCCTCCCTGGTGGATAACTGTAACACTACTACCCCCAACAACACTGATGATGATGATATCAGCAGTTCACAACAAGATCATCGTCGCAAGTACGCAAGATGCTCGCTAGTCTTAGACCTCCCACGTGATAACTGTTTACACCACCAGCCTAGTAATGGGGGCAGCAGGCGTAGGAGGAGCAGTAGCAGTTCATCAGTGGGTCATATCCTAGTTCATCTTAAGGAGGCTGATCATCTTCCACCTGATCTAATAGCTAAAGTTGTGTCTCGTGATATAGCTTGTCAGACCGCCGCCACCACCACCACCACCTGCGATCTTACATCTAACCACTCTACCATCGTCACCACTACCAACACTGCCACCCCTGCCACCCCCACCACCCCTAATGGTGTCATCGGTAGCGACCTACCCGGTAAACGGAGAGCCCCGCCTCCTCCCCGCTGTACCAAACAACGTTGTCACCTTGTCACCAGGATTAACAACAACAACAACAACAACAAGATAATGAATGTAGACCGCAGCAGTCGTAGTAGTAATGTAGATAAGCCCAACAGATCTATAGACACCATCACCAATAGAGTATTAATACCTTGTACAGATCTAGATGTGATAAGGTATATATAACAGTAGTGTGTGCTTGTGTTCAGAATATTACATGTAATAGTGGTATACTGCTCTATTTAATAGTTACATAACTTCTAGACTATCAATTCATTAACAATTAGTAATGTATTGTATTTTGTGATATTATTAAGTTTATAATATCAAATCTAAAATACTACAAAAGTTAAAAATATGTAATGTGTTTGAAATATAATTAATTAAAAAATTAATATAGTATTCTATAAAAATTATATTCTATTAATTAATATATACATTAAGTATTATATTAAGTAATATATTAACAGCAATATTATTTAATATATTATTTAATATATACTAAATATATATATATTAGTTAATATAATTGATTTTTAAATATAATGATATACTATCAATATATTGTTATCAGGACTGTTTCACTCAACTAGCTAATAAGTGTAGTTCTAAATACTAATGTAGTACATACACATACATTACTATATTATAATGCATGTGTATATCATTAATAATACATCTCAGTATGTTTTCAAACTAATATATGTTGAGTACTACATGAGTCATAATTGCATCATTACATCATTACATTCTATTTATAGATGTAATCCCCCCTGATAAAGCTACAGCAACACTTCTGCATGATAGTTATGACTTGCCTATATGTGTAGTCACTGATAATAGAATACCTAACTAGTGATCACATGCATACTAATACAGTTGCTTTGTTCAATAATGTCTAACAATGTATATTATTAAGTATATTATATATAAATATCTAAATATATATATATATATATATATATATATATATATATATATATTGTATACTAAATAATCTTATATATATTTTGAATATACAATGTTTGTAATAAATGGTAATACTAATATATAGTCAAGTATTACTGAATAGGAATTGATTTAAAAGTATGCTTTAGTATATGGAAAATCAATATATTCCTATTGTCTGAATAATCAGTATACTTACATGCATGTTTGAAATACATGTTCCAAGAGTTAAGCCTGTTTAAGCAGATTATAATTGTTGTAATTCTACAAAGTAATTTAATTACAAGAGCCAATTCATGTTCCAATCAAATATAAACCAATAGGCTTAATAGATTAAAGTAATCAATATAACAAATAATCAATTAATTTCTAGTAATTAGATATACTATTATATAACTTCGAGTAATTAGATATACTATATTATGTTTGTTATTTATTATATATATTTCAGTAATTAAGTTAAATCATAGCTCTAGTGCATATCTAATTAAGCTCTTATTTAAATATATATACATATATATATAATTAAACAATACAAGATCTTAGCACAATTATCATTATTACTGATGTCACTATTAGTCATAGATTTATAGTTTACCTAGATTGGTTGTAATGTGATTTTTCTTCAATAAATATGTTGCCTCGATTTAGGTATCTTAATATGGATGACCATCACATATAAATTATTATTTAATAACATTAAATGTTTAAATTATATTGCAGTATAGATATATAATATATAAATATATATATTGTATTGTTATTTAATTTAATTGGTTTAATTTTGTCCTGCTTTTTTTTAGCTGCATTACATCCCAAAATGAGCCTATATAAATTTATTTCACATTTAAAATTTAATCTTTGCTACTCAACTCGTCATTTTTGATCGTAACCCTGTCATGTGATGGTTGGCTATGTCGGAAGGACCCATATCTGTTGAAGAATTTTACATTAGCGAGATATAGCAATAATGATCTAGGTAAAATACAAATCTATGCTATTTGAACAATATTAGAGTTATCTTAAATTAATAGCACAAATATTTAATTAAAATTATAATGGTGAATATTTCTTTATTTATAAATAAATGTACATAATAATCACATAAGTTGTAAATATTTTAATCTGCTATAAAAAAATCCATGTTATCGTATAGCATTATATATATATTTGTTCAGAAAATATATTTATTATTGTATAAATGAATATTTATTTAAAATAATGATAATAATGTTAGCCTAAAATGTATAGAATATAGTATCTACTTTATTCAATAATATACAATATAAATATACTAATACATAATAATATGTATGCTAAAGGTGCATAATTCAAACTATAACTATTATAATTATTATATTCACAGAATAGAAATTATTTTATTGTGTATTTAACTATTGATCACTACTAATGATAATATACCACCGCTATATCCTGATCATATCATATCATTATTTACATCATTATAATATGTCCTGTATTAATCATTACCTCTATTACATCATTATGTTGTTACATTATTACATCATTGCGTAACTCCTCAATGACTGCATCATCATCGCGCGTTATCGAGTACAATACTCAAACGTCACGCTCCACCGAACACTCAATACTGTACCATTGATTGCCTGATGGGAAACTTTGTACACCCATACACTATAATCAATCTAAGGAGTGAGTGTGTAATTAAATAATTCTCATTCATTCTATAAATAGCTCTCGCTCGTTCTATAAATAGGTTTCATTCATGTTATTAATAACTGTTCTCCTCTCTATTCAATAGTTCATCTCCTCAAGCCAGAAGCGTAATCCTTCAGAAGACCAAACATGGATACGGATTCGTATTGTGTGGTGCTAAATGTTAGTATATGTGAAACACCTACTGTATAAGAGCCACTGTATAACAGCCACTGTATAACAGCCAGTGTATAATGGTTACTTACAACAATGTAATGTCACGATGTTACGTGCAGACAAAGATAAGAGATACGGAGATGAGTTCCGACCTTCAAGAAAAACTCCCGCCCTTCAGTATCTGTCAGATGTGTTCACAGACGGTTTTGCCGACAGAGCCGGTCTAAAGAAGGGTGACTTCCTGTTGAGGGTTTGTTATTAGCCCTATTAGCCCTATCTCACGTGTGCTCCTGTGCAGTTATTACTCCTTACTACCCTGCAGTCAATACCCCTATATCACCATTGCTCCTGTGCTGTTATTACACCTTACTACCTTGATCTCCTGTAGTTATTACCCTTCTCCTGTGCTCCTTAACAGTTTATTAACTATCTCTCCTTATCTCACTCTCACTATCTCTGTGTATAACCTCCCTGTATACTCTCTCTACATACAGATAAATGGTGAAGATGTAGTCTCAGCCACTCATGAATTGGCCAGTAGACTTATTAAATCATCGAGGGCTGAATTAAGATTGACAGTTATCGCTAGTATACTGGGTAAGTAATCATATAACCTCTAACACTAACACTAAACTAACTAGCTAACCCTCTGTCAGATAATGTGGACAATGCTACATTACTGAGTCCTAACACTCAAACTTTAAACAAGAGTCTATCGTATGAAGATGGTACTAAAACTCTACCTTTACCTAAACGTTAGTGAATTACTTAATATTCATCACATTCAATGATTTACAGTGTAATATAAAGTTAACATTTGAATATTATTGAAATAAATAACAAATAATACAAAATAAATTATATACAATTAATAGAATATATAATAATTTGTATATCTTAGCCCATCTTAATCTATCTATAATAGACCCTCTTAACCTAATTATGTTGTCACCAACTATAAAACCATAATGATTACATAACAATGATGCAGGTGTGAAATCTCCGGTACATTGCGAGTCGAGAATGTCATTTGACATATCCACTTCTCCCGTCCTCATGAATTCACTAAACAACAACAATAACAATGTGAAACAAAAGAATAGCAACAATAACGCTACGGCTTCCATTCGTTCTAGAAGCTCTAAGAAACTTACCACTGTTAGTAGCCGTTTAGTGTCTCTCTTACTACACAAGTCTATAACACTCACACACATACTGCATCCACTATACAGGTGCCCTTAGATGAGATATTTCTGCAATCTCACCTCATTTCCGAACAAATTGCGAATTACAAATCTCTACCTAGAAAATCTGGCGATAACCAGAGGTTAATATAAGTGAATTTTACTGAACACTAGTTATTATTGACCTCTAGATAATAGTAAATGTAATTTATATATAACACTTACAGACTTCAACCTGATATATTGGACAACTTATATTCAAAGACATTACGTAGTACGCCGTCGGAAGAGAAGGGAATAGATATTCCTCCTCCCCCATCTCACAGACCTCCCTCTCCTCCCAATCTGAAGAATGATGTATCCACGGAACGCAAGTATTCCATCCTCAGAGAGCTAGAGAAGGAAACCTCCACTTTCAGACCCCTAGCACAGATACCGAGTCCCCCCACTATGCAAGCTCCATGTCCCCCCAATAAACCTATCCCCCCACCCCCACATATGGATATACCTAAACCCATTATCGCACCCCCTAAACCCCTTACCACACCACGCCGTGACTCTTCCATTAAACTAACACCTCCACCATTACCCAAGACCAGTTCTAAATCCTCCCTCTCATCGGCCCCTCCCCCTCCACCCCCTCCTCCATCTGCCTCAGCTCTAATTACCCCCTTATCAACCCCTACCCGTAACAACTCACTAGACATGACTTCCATGGCAGCTCAGATAGCCAACGTAAACCTTAAGACCAGATCTCAAGACACCAGATCACCCTCTGTAGTATCAAACAATTCCTCATCCTCCATGTCCTCTGATCTGATGCAAGCTATCTCACGAAGGAGATGTATAGTAGATGCCCCTCCTTCTGATGAACATGATATAGAACGTAAGATGGCTGCTGTCAGGAATCAGAAGTCCAACAGCAACAGTCCTAAACCTAGACTCTCTACTGATGGTTATTATCATCTTATTAATGATACCTTGTGTACAGTGTCCATTAGCTATCTGTAGTATGCATCAACTCTCTGTTTATATGTATTCTACAGTATCTATTGGATCTATTGTACCAATGTAGCATGCATTATAATCCTTAATGCTAAGTGTATAGTTACTATTAGCTATCTTCCTCTATCCACTAAACATCATACATATCAACTAAATGTTAGCTTACTAGATATACTTTGTCTATTAGCTATATTATCTTATCTCTGTACCACTCTATAGTGCATTATCATTAATTCAATATCAATTACATCTCCTATATATCTACTACTGTATCATTCATACATTACTATTAATCCACTACCCCCTCATAGGTTCTCCTAATCTTGGCTTTAAAGCTCTTGCTGAACAAAGAAGGCAACAATGGCTCAATAAACAAAAGGTTTCACATCATACTTTATAATACAGTATGTATACTTATGCAATGTACCATAATGATAGGTGGTGAAAAATAATGAAGAAGTAAATCCTGGAGAAATCGCGAGAATGGTCGCGGAAAGAGCTAAGAGAATGACTCCGCTCGTTTTAGATAAACCTACTGAACCGCGGGGTCACTCCACCGTGTTCCCATCTTCAACATCCCCAGTTTCCCCTTCCACCGCAAGACGAATAATATCTGAGAACTTACCCCCTCCCCCTCTTCTAATTACCGAGGACGCGATGAGTTTAGCCAGTTCTGGTGTTGCATCAACATACAGTTCAGTGGCTGATGAGTCACCTTCCTCTTCTCGGCATAAAGTCTACACTATCAATCAGATACCTGCCGAGGTAGAGGTCGCGACCTCTCCAGTAATACTACCGCCGCCTGCATTCGCGGACAATGGGAATAAAGATTGTTTTAGTTCTTTGAGGAGCGCTATGCGATCGTCTCAAGATGATTTGGCTTCTTTGTAATGTTACATAATGTTATTACATAATCTATTATTATTATTATTACCAACATTATCATTATTATTATGTATCTCCTCAAATCAAATATCATTTTTTATTTGCAGTTAAAACTGTATTTGTTTGAATCAAATGGTTGCATTTGTTTTATAATTATAAATATATATATATTTGCATTCCTAATAATTGTATTTAATATAATTGCACAATATACACACACATACACCCCATCCCACCCCCACCCCACACCCCAACCCACCTCCTCCTCCATACATATACAATACATACATATATTTTTTTATCCAATATATTCAAAAACAATAAATAATATTTTATTTATATTTTCATTTATTATTACTAAAATAAACACAACACATGATAGCCTGGATATGCCTGTATAAGCCTCTGTATGATTAATTAAACCATTTTTCTCTAGTGCTCATGTCCTTCTGCCTCAACAGACTTCCGTTCTCTTGGTACGCCGCTATCCTATCCACGTTGTTACACAGTAACACTCGTTCCGGATACAGCAGTATACGGTGGTTCTCGAGTCTAGCCCTCGACGACCTCGTCGAAGCGCTCATTAACCTCTGACCTATGACCGCCGTCAACTTATTATCCTTTGAGCTTCCCTTGAATCTTTCGCCCGTTCCCACGATGACGGGTAACATCTTCTGTCCCAGTCCGGGTTCCGTCATCTCGTGTATCGACCTGCGACGTGAGATCTGGATTATACGACGCGCGCTATTCATACTATCGATAAGGCGATGTGCTGGTTGACGAATATGCAAGTTAACATCGCGCTATGCTATGTAAGATGTCGAGGAACTGAGCGGAATTCATATTAATTATTATTGTTATTTTTTATTTGGTGGAGTCGTTTCATCCCATCCAGAAACTTAGATGAAGTTTTCACGTATAACCATATATGGCTATAATGTCCCTTAGAAGCCGCTCTCATGTACGCTCTCATTAAGGCATCCATGGCTTTAACGAGAGCCGATCATTTATTTATACACAATTATATACGATCACTTATAAATAATATTTTAAGACCCATTTTATAAAATTAATTAATGGTCCGGACGAGGCTCGAAACCGTGTCCTACTGCTTGTGTGTCTGACGCCTTAGCCACTGAGCCACACAGGCAGTTTAATAAAACGTTATGTATTACTATAGAAATACACTAATTTTATATACATTAACAATGCAAATTATTGAATTCTACATCAACGTTATAGCGATATGTCACGCGGCATGAAAACGCTACGAAAGTAGTTCATAAACTAGAATACATAGGAGTTAACGGTCTGCGCTTCTATGCGAGTATAATTAGGTTTCGAGGTTGGTATTACATTATAAAACTACGTGACACAACTTTGTAATGTAAAGTATAGATGACGACTACCTCGAAACCTAATTCTTCTTTGTTGAACCGCACTCTAAACTACGCAAGGGGCACAAATTACATAACTAATGGGGGTGCGGGGGGGGGGGGTACCTGCATCTGGCGCCTGCACTTTTAGTCTGAGCCCGGTACAGCCTCAGACTCGATACTTTGATGTCGACGTTCTTGCCACTGATTCGATCCTTCATGCGTATAGAGGAGGCCTTACACTGCGACCCAGAACTAGCTATGGTGCCTGTCTGTAGGGGTCAGCTAAGGTCAACAAGTGTCTGGATAATATGGTATATAGAATATTCTTATAACATCTATTGTTACCTTCTATATGTATATACCTATATATATATATATATATATATATATATATATATATATTACTATAAGTTAGAGTCTATAACACATGCCGGTATAAACCATAAAAATAAAAATAATTATATATCGTTTATCGGAATATTTGTCTGCAGCTATCCAGTGTGAACTCAATTATAAAGTAAGGTTTGCGTCAATGTCGATGGGTACTGACAATATATATTTTGGAATAAAAAACATAAATAATGAAAAACAATTATCTATCTATATATATATATATATATATATATGTTTATATATAACAAAAGATCAAATGAACCTGCAGTCTAATTATCAGATTTTCAATGTTTATTTTCTCTTTTTCCATACCGAATATTCATTTTATCTGTGGAAAGGTTTTATTTTGGTATACTATATAAGTAGTAATATGTGAACATTAATATACTTAATATAGAAATAAGATATGAATAATGATATACATAATATAAGATATACTGATAGAATAGGGTTATTATCCTATATATATATATATAGGTTGTATAATATACAATGTATATAGTATGTTAAATGTATATTTACTTACAAAGACTAATAGGTAGATCCGTAAGAGGTAGATATCTATATATGATCTGTTATATATATATTACAAATAATTAACTTGTTATTATGTTAAATATGTACATATAGGTATATTAAATCTTAACTCGGATGTATTAAACTAACTTAGTTAATTTATTTTAATAATTTTTATTTATAGGTATTTATACCTCTATAGACCTACTTGTGTAAATATTCTGATTTCTACACTGAATTAGTTGTAATATTGAATATATATATCAAATATTACAACTAAGTTAGTGATATATACTATAGTAAAGCATATATACATATAGGTTAGTATAATTATATATTAATATACTAATATATATAGTATAATAGATTAACTCTAGATTAATATATCTGGCATACTTTTATCTACTTAATATATATATATATATATATATATATATATATATATATATAAATAATCTACATCACTTATATTCTCGTCTCTAAGTGCAATAAACTAGTCTTTAATTATTTAATTGTGTAATTATTTAACTCGCCTACGATAGTTTTAAGTGGTATACCTAGGCTATAGCCTAACAAGTGTACGCCCACTGCTCTTCGATAGGTTAGAGATACTGCGTACTGTTTCTACGAATACGGGTAACTAGGTTAACCCTAGGGTACAGCTGTAACAAAGGTTTGGAGATCACTATACCTACTACACCAGATGTAGTACACCTACTACTTTAATCTCAAAACCTTTGTTGGTATACCTACTATATATAGTAGTATATATATATATATATATATATATCTGTATGTAGGGGAAAGTAACCTACTACGGACACTTTAACAATAAATGGTCTTAACATTTTATGACTCATTATTTGTATTCAAAAACTACTATATATTAATATTATATAATTATAGATATTATTGTGATTTTAAAATGTTATTTAATCTTTTAATGCCGTAGATAACGGGGTGTCCGTATTCAGTACCCATGTCCGAATACGGACACCCTGTGTTATAATACGGACACCCTATATACCACTATATAAACTATATATTATTAATGAATCAATCAGACAAATTACAATTACATTATTTATAATTAATATTATGAATAATTTAATATAATTTAATTAGTTAATAATTTATTTTTATTATTTTTTAATTAATAATACAATTTAAATGTCTAAATAATAACAATTTTAGATTTAGCTTTATTGGTGGTATTACTATTATAACGAACGCGATTTTTATGAAAATCAGAATAGTTCATACGCTGCGCGCTGATTTGTTATATGGTGTCCGTATTAAGACATCTAGAGTGTCCGTATTAGGAACTTATATGATATCTAGATATATTCTTATAACTTAATGAATATTTGATAACAAATATAGAAATTATATATATATAATTTTAAAATGCTTTAGTTAGTAATAATATAGTGTTATGTTTTATATAGATATATTTGTATATTCTCGAGAAGGTTTTAAGTTGACATTTTTTTTCATAAATTAAATCAGTTTATTGGATATATCAGGAATATTTTGAATAATTAAAAAATAAAAAATTATTTTTAGACTATTTATATAATTATGAATATTTTAGTCATTACAATTTTTGTGTATGATTTATGGTTTCTGAGATACCGAGAGTGTCCGTATTCGGATACTTTCCCTACTATTCATACTATACATACTACACCTAATAGGTTAGTATAAGTGTTCTATAGTAGTCAATATATCTTATATAATAATAATTGCTAACAGGATAGTTACCTACAGGGTGTTACCTAATAGGTAGCTAGTAAGTTATATATTATTCACAACCTATATATATATAGGTAGTTTTATTATTAATAGTAGGTGGAGTAGTTTGTGTAGGGTGTAAGTAATATAGCATATATATGTTAAGGATTTGAAAGTGGGGGGGGGAATTTTCCAAAAATAATTATGTTGTTTTCAATTGTATATGAAAAATAATATAATAAAATACGTCTACTGATTTATAATAAATAAATAGGATTATGATATCATTGAGAACAAATGTGATTTTTGTATGGGCACAAATTTAAAAGTTCATAAACATAATAGTGGGCAATTACCTACATTATATCTCTAAAAGGAACTGCTAAATACTTTAGTGTAGAGTACATTTACACTGCCATGCTGTAATAGTAAGTAGTCCTTACTATAGTAAGGACTACTTACTATTACAGCATGGCAGTATAAACCCTATAGGGACATGACATTATGTTGATAGGCGTGTAAATTTCTCGATAGGGGGTGGGGTCAACTACGGATTGTAATTATTGAAATTCATATGAATACGATATCGTATACGATCTATCTATAGATATGTATCGCTTATTATTCTATTTAGATTATGAATCACATTAAATATCTATTTATAATACTTCCTTTACAATATATATCATTTGGTTGACTACAGATGTTAAATTAATATTATATATATAGTATTAGTTTATTAATTAGTTATATAGTATACTATTTTATATACCTGAAAAATACCATAATATTTATAAATAGATTTCTAGAAAAATATAGATAGGCAATTATTATTATTTCCGTCATAAATGATTACATATAAAATAATAAAAACTAATATTCCCTATCAGTTTTACTATATTATTGTATATGTAATAATGTATGACGGATATAATAATGTATCTATATTTGTCTATAAATCTATTTATAAATATTATGGTATTTTTTTGGATAATGATATATATATATATATATATATATATATTATTTATATAATACTTATACAAATTATATATATAATATAATAATATGTTAGTTATTTGTTTCAATGTCTCATTTTCCTAATGTATTTATATTCCTATATGATATATCGTTTTTGTCTTGCTATTTCCAAAAACATATGTTTTCTATTTATTAATAATTATAATAATAGGCATACTTTTATTATAATACGTATTTAACTATAGTTATAGGGGAAAGTAACCGAATACGGACACTCTCGATATCTAAGAAACCATAAATCATATAAAATATTTATAATTATATAAATTGTCTAAATAAGTATTTTTTATTTTTTTATTGTTCAAAATAGTTTTGATATATCCAATAAACTGATTTTGTTATACGTTTTTAAAATATATAAAAAAAAATCAACCTAAAACCTTCTCAAGAATATACAATATATTATTAAAAAATAAAGCATTCTAAAATTATATATATATATAATTGCTATATTTGTTATCAAATATTAATTAAGTTATAAGCATATATCTAGAGGCCATATGAGTCACTAATACGGGCACTATATATGTCATACAGACAGTGTCAGTAGGACACCCTATAGGGCTAGGGTTATATATAACCAATTAGTGTGCAGCGTATGAACTATTCTGATATTCATGAAAATCGGGTGCCTTAAATACCACCAATAAAACTAGATCTAAACTTTTTATTATTTACTTTATTTATTACCTACTTAAATTGTATTATTAATACAAAAATAATAAAAATAAATAAATTATTAACTAATTAAATTAGAATAAATTATTCATAAAATTAAATATAAATAATCTAATTTTAATTTGTCTGGTTATTTCATCAATAATATATAGTTTATCTAGTGGTATATGTGGTGTCAGTATTATAACACAGGGTGTCCGTATTCGGACATGGGTACCGAATAAGGACACCCCCGTTATCTATGGAATTAAAAGATTAAATAAAATTTTAAAATCACAATAATATCTATATTCATATAATATTAATATATTGTAATCTTTGAATACAAATATTGAGTCATAAAATGTTAAGACCATTTATTGTTAAAGTGTCCGTATTAGGTTACTTTCTCTTACCATGTAGGGTTAACCTATACACTGACTATAGTATACTAGTATATGTACTGGTTAATGTATGGTCAGTGATTTATAAATTATATATTACATGAATATAAAATATAGGGAAAAATCTATTTTTAAAAGCTAATAAAATGTGTATATGAATTTTGTTTAGTAATAGTTAATTATTTATAGGTAAGTATATTATAATAATATTAACATCATAGATACATAATATTAGATTGTTATCGTATATATATTATCGATATAAAGAAAGTTTTTTATTAAAATTTAAAATTTTCTTTCTTTATATCGATTATATATATATATATTTATATGTATATTACACATATGCATATGCATGCTTGTATATAAAATATACATTTAATATGTTATAATAAATATATATATAATATATTATATAGGAATTGATAATATATTATTAGAAATAGTCAATATCATCAAATCGTCGATGAAAGGAAGAATATCAATAATAATGGGTGGCTCCCATAGAGCTAAAGAGAAATCTTTCTCTTTAGCTCTATGGTGGCTCCATAGTAAATAGAATGAACTCGCGTAATTCTACTATATGTGAGTCGTACACACAGAGCTAGAGAGAAAGCTCTTGCTCTCTAGCTCTGTGATGTCGTATACGAGACAATAACGTATACGTAGTATTTCGCTCAATAGAGAGATAATGGTAAGATATGTTCACTTGTATACGCCGCCTCCTTACTTGTATACGCCCCTTCCTTACTCGTATACGCCCCCTCCTCGATTGTACACGCCCCCTTTATGCGCTAACAACAACGCCGCTGATACGAATATGGAACGAGACGCGTCTTTTGTTACGCGTTACGTAACAATAGTCTAGGATTCGTGTGTTACGTAATCCACGGTAATACTTTCACGAGCGGCGGTGGCGGCGTGTATGGTGGTGGGAGGAGAAAGGGGTTATAGTTGTTAAATTACGAGAGTATTGTTAAGGGGCTATAGTTTAGTACACATATAACATACTATTAATAATACGTATTATATATATATATATATATATATATATATACACATTATATCTATCACACATTTAAACACACCCACCCACATACACACACATATATAAACACACCCATATATATATATATATATATATATATATATATATATTTAATTTGTTATTTGTCTATAAATAAATGATCGGCTCTATAACACCCCGGATTCCTAAACATGAGAGTGGCTTCGAAGGGACATTAGAGCCATATATGGTTATAAGTAAACACTTCATCTAAGTTCCTGGATGGGATGAAAGGACTCCACCAAATAAAATAGCTATTATGAGACATATATATATATATATATATATATATATATATAGTATGGGACCGAGAAAATGTGTCTAGTAGAAAATGAGATATCGAATAATTCTTGCATTTATATATATATATATATATATATATATATATATAATATATATTAAGCAACTGTGTGAAATACGTTAATTAACTGGCATTTATGATTCTAACTGTTGACATATAACCTATATACACAATGTACATATATGTATATATAAGTATATAAGTATATATACTTTATTTTATACATATAGGCAAGTAACATTTACTAATCATATATACCCCTTAAGAAAATGACTACATCCTGTTGTATCTTTGCAATTGTTACTTTGTGCACCCCACCTAGATAATTTTCAGTGGTAGGTAATATATATATATATATATATATATATATATATATATATATATTTAATGATTACATCTAAGAATTAAAGTATCGGAGATATTGATTTATTTATAAAATAAAATGCATTCATATTTTTTATAGAAATCTATTTAAATATTTTATTAAAACACAGATTATATATAAATTAGAAAAGTTTGAATTGGACGATTTTTTTTTATTATATTATTCATGTCAACATTACAAATAATGTTATTAAGTTAATACTATTAACTTATATTATGAATTTAATATAATCATATTGAAATAATTTATTTTAAAACAATAACAAGTTTTTACATTGATTTTTTGCATAGAGCTAAATATAAAATATATATACCAGCATGATCTAGCAGGACCATGATGTAATACAGTAAAATCACTCGAGCGTAAATAACAATTGAAAAAAATGTACGTAGGCAGACTTCCTATACTTGTTATTAGCACAGATTTTGCGAAGCATCATACATCCCTACCTACCTACATACCATTTTAATTGCTTACATAAAATAAGACCATGATGTAATACAGTAAAATCACTCGAGCGTAAATAACAATTGAAAAAAATGTACGTAGGCAGACTTCCTATAGGTTACTACTTGTTATTAGCACAGATTTTGCGAAGCATCATACATCCCTACCTACCTACATACCATTTTAATTGCTTACATAAAATAGTTAGTATAAGCAAATCCCTTTGGTATAAGTATACAGTGTACACTGTACACTGTATATATTGTATACTGTACACTTGGTACATTATAGCAAAAGTGCTAGCTATTTCGTAATAACTCATCTTATTCATTCCAAATATAACGGCAACACAAATTGAAAACAGACACAAATGGAGAAAGCAAAATAATATTTAAAAAAGATAGGAATTGACCTTGAAAATTAACGATAACATTTAAATTACAGATATATGAAAGGACAACATTTTTACAAGTAAAAATTGACATTTAGCATATGTAGTATATAAAAAAATCCTTAAAAAATATTTAAATTTTTTTTTAAAATAATTAAATCGATATACGGAAATTTTAATTTAATTTTTAAATTTTGTCTATATAAAATAAAAAAATTATCAATGGAATAATATAAAACAAAATTTTATATTATATATGTCTATCATCATTATATGAATATAACATTATAAGTAATATTATAAAAATATCATATAATTGTTCACAAAATTACTTTTATAGAGCATTTTAACAAAAAATCAATTTTATGATAAAGTCGTACAATTATTAGAAAAATAATTGTGTATTATTATTATTATACCTCGTAAATATCCATTATAGGCTCACAACAAAATGTTATTCTTAATTAAATAATTAAATAATTTATTAAAGAAATAATCGAATAATTTATATTAATAATTTTAATTAAAAAATAAAAAAAATTAAATTAATTTTAAATTTGTACATAATTTGGTACTTTATTAATATTATCATATATTTATACACGTATTTGTCAAATATTTTATTTGTATGACAACGCGCACTTGCACAAACAGGCTCGGGTATACCCGACTATAGTTGATTAGCTCTACAAACTATAGTTTGATACTAGATACTCGGATCGGCTCGGGCTCGTTATTTTTCCGAAAATGGCAGTCTCGGCTCGGCATCAATAACTAAAAATCTCGGCATCATTTACATCACTAGTATCAACCTATATAAGTAATATATTACCTATTACATAGTATCCACAAGGACATGTATTCGGTATCTACCTGGTATACTATAGTATATATATATATAGGTAACTGACTTATATAGGTAAGTTTAGGTAAGCGTATAGGTATATAGGTATAAAGGTAGGTCCTAGAGGCTTCTAAATGTATATATTTAGTAATACTTATAATTAAAATGAGTCGTTAATTCACTAAATTAAATCGTCGTTTACAAGAGCGTACATAACAATAGGCACACGTAACAATAGGTTACGTAACAATGTAGCCATTCTGTTTACGTCGCATGTATTACAATACAGCTATAGTTGCGCTAATAAATAACATATTTTAAAACTATATATTTCTAATAAAATAAATTGCCCCTCTTAAAAAATCAACGTAGGTTGTATAATATATATATATATATATATATATATATATATATATATTGATAAAGCCTATATATTTAAATAAACTCCTAAATGAAGAACTATAGTTCTTATATAGAACTATATATAGAACTACATTATAATGAGACACACTCGTCTGAAATATTCAAATTTATTTTCAGTGCGAAAATATATCAGATGATAATTGGGAAAAGATCGTTGGGCTAGGCTGCTCCTTCCATGTGGAACTCTCTTCCCAAGTCATTACGACGTACAAGGTGTCACACTGAATTCAAGAGGAAGTTGCGAATTTTGTTGTTAAATATTTAATTAATTTATATATTTAATTAAATAAATTATATAATTATTGATTTAAACAAATATTTATTTTTATATATTCTCAACACTTGTGAGATTTTAAAATATAACGAGTGTCTAATTATCTTACCTTACCTTACCTATATATATATATATATATATATATAAAATAATAATGATTTTGCAATGTATACATTGCATTTTGCAATGTATAATTTGTATTCTATAGAATACAAGTTATATTCATAATCGTATTTCTAAAATGTGTGTTATTTCGAATAAGATATTATATGATATATATATATATATATATATATAACATAAATAACCTATTTCGTTATTTAGCAACCACTCACATAGTTAATAATTATTTATAATTAATATACTAATGTATATAAAACTACAATTTTATAGCACATAATTACAGTTATCATATATATATATATATATATATATATATAAGTAACTACTATAACTACATATAGGGGAAAGTCTTCGATTACCGACCCCTAAATGATTAGTTGTAATAACTTATTCAATATTAAATATATTTATTTGAAATTTTGTAATTTGAGTAATATTATGGCAATGTATAATGTGGCTATTTTAAATTGTTGATATAATTATTTTTACAAGAATAAACAGGGGGTCCATAATCGGATACATGCGCCTAATACTGACCCCCTTCTCCTATTATAATAGGTATATATACAATTAGTTATACCACGATTATTTTAGGGGGTCGGTATACCGACCCCCTAAAATAATCGTGGTATAACTAATTGTAGTATTATAATTTACATTTATATACTTATAATTAATTATAACATGACGTAATTTATTTTTTATTGAATTTATATTTTAATAGTAATATAAAATTTAAATTTAAACTTAATAGTAATTATATTAAAATAGTGTATATTATTATTTAATATTTATTTATTAATCAATATGTATATAAATAACTGGAATCATGAATCCTAAATGTATGTCAATGATACACACACACGTTATAACATAATTTAAAGTAAAATATGGATTTATATTGATTGGATGTTATAAATCACATGGGGTCGGTATTAGGGTAATTTAGGGAGTCGATAATAGGAAATTCATATGGGTTGCTATAATTAATATATATTGGTTAATAGTTATTCAAATTAAATTATTTTTATAATAGTTATAAACATTGTATTGATCTACAATATTATGCACAAAATTACGTTTTGTTTTAATTAATAAAGTATTTACAATGATTTAAAAAAAGTTATTATTCAAATATATAAAAAGTAAAAACAGAATATTACATTTGATCAAATAACAATTGTAGGATTAAATATGTTTTTTAACAAAATACTTATTCATATTTATCATTCAATTATTAACAGTTCATGTATATATAATTGTTTGATAACTCTTATATTTACTGAGAGGGGGTCGGTATTAGGAGGGGGTCGGTAATCGGAGACTTTCCCCTATGTATTGCATTAATAATTAAAGAAACCAGATGTTAGATAGATACACAAATATAACAAAGATAGATGTTTCGAATATTACAAGATATTTATAGATATATTTGTTCGGTTTCACATCGGAATCGGGTTATTAGAATCCGATGACCGTATATATATACGTATATATACGTCATATATTATCAACGAATTTGTGCGGACTAATCTTTGCTAGGCGCTCGTTAAAGAATGTTAAGAACGAACCGTATCGTAAAGCAGCCGTCCGAGGAATAACCGCTCCCCGCACCACCGCCGCTACGATTAGTGTTTAGCTGACTACCTCCGCACCGGTTGGACCGCACTCGGTAATCAGCCTATTGTTACACGAATGGCTAGGCGGCGGCGGTGCGAGTCTATTGTTCCGGTGTGCGGCGCACACTGTGCGCGCTCGTTACGTAACTAATTGTAAACACGCGCTAATTAAGATACACACTCACTCATGCATATATGTATATATATATATATATATATATATATATATATATATATATACATATATAAGTATATAATAAGCGAAGTGTTACACCTATAGTGCTAACAGAAACCACGAATGTATACACTATAGCCGTATACGGCTATAGCCTATAGGCGTGATCGTAATTACGACCTATCTAAGTATAATCGACACGCGTGTGTATTAGTTAGGATAGGCAAGGACGTGTCCTCACGTATACCGAGGACATGTCCGTGCATATTCTAACTACATGTACATAGGCATAGTAGGTTTTTACATCTATGGCTGAACACGTGTGTTATGGCGAGTTTGTAATATATATATAGCATAGTTTACTACTCTTAACTATTAATACTCATAGAATTATATATATATATATATATATATATATATATATATATATATATATATAGGTTATATATATATATATATATATATATATATATATATATATATATAGGTTATATCCTGGGTTATATATAACATATAATGTAAACATATGGTTAATATAATATTAATAT
The DNA here is from genome assembly GCA_964019155.1 of Osedax fenrisi. Lineage (NCBI taxonomy): Eukaryota > Metazoa > Annelida > Polychaeta > Sabellida > Siboglinidae > Osedax > Osedax fenrisi. Next base: position 13,755,883 of record OZ025246.1, on the reverse strand, counting down.
AGTCAGTATTACCTGTATGATTATTAACTATAGGTATGATATATTACATGATACAAATATCTCTACGATAACATATTAACATCTGTAAATAACTGCGAGTGAATAATACTGATATAGGAATAATTGTGAATATGAGTCTGATAACAAAATAAATCGTTATTAATAATGGTATTTACCGGTACAACACTAATTATGCATTTCAATGAAATAATGAATTATTAATTGCCAGTAATAAATATTGCTCTACTGCTATAGCTAGAAGGTTTGCTAATACATATTTTGTGAAATTTGTATTTTACGCTTGAGTGATTTTATTCTATTTTACTATCGTCGAGGGCAGCTTTGAATTCGATACAAAATCAATGCAAAAACTCGTTTTTAAATCAATGATTTCAATATAATTAAATTAAAATGTAAAATAATGTGGGCCACCTAATACACATTATATTATTTGGAATGTTACATAAAGAATATAGAAAATCATCATTCAATTCAAACCGAATTTATAAATAAATTCATAATTTTAATAACATATTTATATAGAAATACAATTTAAAATAGGAATGCATTTTTAGCACATATACCTAATTATATATCTGTGCTTTTTATTTTAAAAATATATCATTGATATAATCATTATATATTATAATGTATATATCATTGACACCTAGGTATAGTTGATTCAAATATTTAAATAATTTAAATATAATTAAATATACCTACCACTTTTTTATCAACTTTAATTAACCTATAGTTCGGTGCCACAAACAAATAACAATTGAAAAGTTGGCAAATAGACTAATGTTTGATCATAACATAACTATAATTATAGTTAATTCGTACATGTAAACTAACCCACATACTTATAAACACCTATATATATATATATATAAATATATATATATATATATTAGTGTTGTAAACGGGTCAAGATTTTGAAGTTTCGATACCGACCCAAAACCAAAAATCCATGTTTCGACACCGACCCAAAATCATAAGTCAATGTTTCGAATCACTTAAATGTTTCAGATGAGATGTTTCGAAACAGTTTCAAAAAAATTAGATATAAACCCCTAGATAACAAGTATATATTAATTAGTGATGTAAACAAATAGTAACATTAAAATTCCACTCGATTCATTTGAAAATTTGATAATCCGTATCATATTTAATTTGAAAAAGTAAAGTTTGATCCAAAATATAAAAATATCGAATAGTTCGAAAATAATTTTAACAATAAAATATTAAATGATAATATACGAAAATCTAAATAATGATAAATGTATATTTTATGATAAATGATATAACAATAAACAAAAGTTTAATATATATGTTCTCGAGAAGTATAATATTGAAAATTTGGTTCTCAATAAATTAAAATTTTTAAAATTAGGTTCTGTAGAAGTTATAATATTGAAAATATAGTTCTCCAGAAGTCAAAATATTGAAAATTTGGTTATTGAGAAGTTGACATATTGAAAATTTGGTTATCGATAAAGTTAAAATATTGAAAATTTAATTTTAAATAAATTAAAATATTTAAAATTGGGTTAATGAGAAGTTGAAATATTGAAATATATATTATATACCTAGTTTGATATATAAATTGTAATGATTATAACACTAACCAATGGAATAGTTATATATATAATATCTATAATTCAAATTTATAATATTATAGTGATGATTTTAAATAGTATAACTCATATATATATACCTTATTTAAAATATATTAATATTTATTTACACATTTTCAATAACTAAATAATTTATCAATAATATTTAGTAAATTGATTTCATAAAATTATGTATTATATATTAACTCATTGATAACAAATTTATTTTATATTGAATAAAATTACTTTTACTATCATTTTTTTTAATAACTGTTTTTAATATCTCTGATAATGAAATACTATGTTAGTATTTAACAAACTCGGAACTCGGAACAAACCATAATAACCCGAAACAAAACCCGTATGACCCGTCATTTCAGAAACCCGACCCGAAATCATATTTTAATATCCGAAACCATCCGGGTAGTCAATTACCCGAAACTACCCGACACTACTCGAGACCATTTACAACACTAATATATATATATATATATATATATAATATATATTATATATATATATATATATTTATATGAATCATTTATGTTATTATAATTATATTTATAAATCACATGTTTTCATAGATATGCAATTTATTGATAACGATTAAAAATGTAAAATTAAAATCAAATTTATAAAATAATATATTTTCTTAACGAGTTAATCTTATTATATAAACAACTGTAGCGTTTTATATCGCATCATCACCCCAATCAGAGAAGGAGTTTTCGAGGAACCTCAATCTCCACAACAGTCTTCTACATCTACGTATATGTATATATTTATACATACACTGATTATAATCTGTAAATTATAAAATATACGCGGATTACTGATTCACTCCAACTGTCACAGACGACAATTTCAATTCTAGCTCACTAATATTAATCTGGATATTAATAACTGGCTGACTAACAACTGGCTGACCAACAACTATCTACCACTACTACTACTACTACTACTACTACTACTACTACTACTACTACTACTACTACTACTACTACTACTACTACTACTACTACTACTACTACTACTACTACTACTACTACTACTACTACTACTACTACCTACTTTACACAACAATACCATAATCGTAAATTGTGCACTTTCGTAGTTTATACTTTACTTGCACCATCCATCACTACGAGTATATAACGAGGAATCTATATCAACAACAAACTAACACTCATTAAACATATACCCATACTTTCAATACCAGCACTTTTTCATGTACAAGTATAAAATACCGCAGTATATTTGAAATGCGTAATATATACATTGAAAAAAAAATCATGCGTTACTCGCAAATATAAATAGTTTCAAGCAAAAAAGTTTACTTTTATCGAGGACATTTTAATTATCTTCGAGATGATATATTAATTGTATATTTTCGTTTTTTATTTAATTAAATATATATTTCGATTGCCGATATAAAAACTAGAATCATACTCTTCAATCTAATATCATACACCTCCAGATAACCGCAACAACTGCACCGACACTCACAAAGACTTTAATTCTCTCTCGATGAAACTACGACATCCTTATTTTATTCACTAAATATAATATACAACCATGAAATATTTACTAAATAATTGGCATACATTTTCATCATAATTTTTACACACTTAACGTTTATAAATGCTTATCTATAGCACTTATATTTACTTTTATTCATCGAGTCATATATCATTTTAAAGTGGGGCATTAATCAAATTTTCTTATTTTGATATATCATTTTTTTTAAATAATATATTTTTGTAAAAAATCATAACTGTCGCCGGCCCATAACCTTGACGAAATAAAAGTAAATCGATAATTCTACAATAATATATTTAAGAGGCTACTCGACTGGACATCTTCACCAATGATACCCAAACTTAAATTACTATCCATTCCATATTGCTATCTAATTACCTAACAACCTGAGTTCGTTTATTGACTACTTATCTATTACAGCACGAATACCTATCTATCTGCAAACTATAGTGTCCTTACGTAGCATTATTTCATCAGAAAATCTTTGAAACTGATACTATGATACTCAATATTGACACCTATATATTGATACCCCTTAACTCAATTATATGTCTACTATTAATTTCAAATACGCCCTGAAGAAATATCTACTTAACCACGATATTTAAATTTGAGTAAATTCATTTTTCTATATTCTATTATTTGGTTATATTCGTTGTCTAAGAATGTTACAAATTATACAGTGTCTATAAAACACTGTTTAAATAAACTATTTTGATATAATACTATATACAAGTAATTCATTAGCTAGTCATGGAAAGTTAGACAAATTAGTTACTTTGATCGCTAAAGAGAATTCACTTCAACAAAAATACTCGATATACGAAAAACGCAAACGAACATCATTATTGTATATATTTATTTATAAATATGATTCGGGTTTAATTAATAAATATTAACGATAATAATAATAATATATGGGAAATAACTAAACGTATGATTTGTATAGAATTCACTTGATATATATGTGTACGTGTGTGTTTGTTTCGCAGACGTCTTAGCTAATATAAATAATAGATTGAGTTAGACGGCGTTCGGTCGTCGCGTAAATAAATACACGTCGCGGTGTACAGGGGGAGGGGGTGGGGGGGTAAACGATTAAAAAACGTAATAAAAAATGAATAAAAAATTCGCGTAAAATGAAATTATTAATAATTATAATTAAGATGATGATGATGGTGATGATGATGATGGTGATGATGGTAATGATGACGCACACGTTAGGACTAAGATAAGGACTAAGTTATGTGTCGAGACTTTCGTGTGTGTTTGTGTGTGTGTGTATTGCGGTATTGATAATACTAGATTCATCTTCATCATCATCATCATCGTTGTCCAACATCTAGGTCGCGGAAGTTTCCGGAGAGAATCGGCTACCGCTCGCGCGCGCTATAAAACAAAGAGAAATGACTACATTCGCCGACTCTGCATATAAAAATAGAGAGAGAGAGATACGGTAATGGGGGGCGGGGGGAGATGGAATGTACGCGGCGCGATAATGATAATGTCGGGGTAGGTAGGGGGGGGTCGTCACCTAAATGATGCGTAAAACGATGGTTTCGAGTCAGTCGAGGATGACTCGAAGATGATCGGGTTGAGTCGAGAGGGAGGTGTTCACTGGCTGTCCTGATGCGTATAGAATAGTTGTCAGAAGTGTCGGTTATGAGAGGTGGTCGGCGCATCGAGTTAGATTCCAGTGGTGTTTGGTACGGGGTCAGTGAAACAGAGTTAGACACCAGTGGTATCAGGTACGGCATCAGTAACACCGAGTTAGATTCAGTGGTGTCAGGTACGGCATCAGTGACACAGAGTTAGATTCAGTGGTGTACGGTGGGTACTGAGTCCGATACAGTGGTGTACGGCATCAGTGATTCCGATTCAGTGGTGTACGGCATCAGAGACATCGAGTCCGATTCAGTGACATCAACTCCGATTCAGTGACATCGAGTCCGATTCAGTGACATCGACTCCGTTTCAGTGACACCGAGTCCGATTCAGTGACACCGAGTCCGATTCAGAGACACCGACACCGATTCAGTGACACCGACACCGATTCAGTGGTGTACGGTGGTACGGGCGACTACGACACGTAGATGAACGTGTTGATGTCGTTGGAGTCGCGGACGATGAACTTCTGTTCGATGAGCCACTCGAGTTGTTCCTTGACGATCTTCCTGGACGGCAGGAACATCAGCTTCAGGATCTCGACGAGTTCCACCTGAAGTTGGCAGTTGGTGAGTCGCTTCCGAGTCTTCATGATCTTCACGATGGCTTCCTGTTGGGGTGGAGGTCGTGAGGAGAGATGAGCTCTGCGTTATTGATGCGGTGCTTATGACGATTTAAAGTATACTTGAGGATATACATAAGGATATATATAAGGATATACATGAAGATATACTTAAAGTATACTAAAGTATACTTGAGGATATATATAAGGATATACATGAAGATATACTTAAAGTATACTAAAGTATACTTCAAGATCGAATGACATAGATATTTGATTAGTTTATTTCTACATAAAAAAAATTAAAAAATTAAAAACTAATATTTGTTGTAAATAATAATTCCGAAGGACGTTCTTAATGATGTATTTATGATGTACGTATACCATTTTGTAAATGCATTTTTTCGCTTCTTTATAAATAACTAGGCGTTCGTATGATATATCTATATTGATTTTAATATTACTATTTAAGTCGCAAATATAATTTTCATTTTTATGTAATGATTTTCTAATATATATTATATAACAAATTATTTATTAGTATAACAATTTCATAATTTTTTTTATTATATACTATTAAAAATTAAACTATAATTACATTACAATTAACTAGATCCAAATTATAACTACTCTATTAATTTTTAGTTATATATAAAGTTTAAAGTATTTAGTTATATAAATAAGTTAACTTCATTTATATAATTTGATTATATAGTTATAAATAATGAACTCTGATTACACATCATAAATATGTGATAACTATTTAGAACTATTTTATATTTAATACTATTATTATACAACCAATTGATAATTTTATGTAAAATAACAAAAATATAATAATATATTATTTATTAGTTATAAGAATAATTCTATATAATATAAACATATAAAATAAAATAATAATTTTGTAATAGTCTCCTAAGACTATTTTTGCCAGCTACAATTTGTTTAATATAATTGTTAAATATAAGATATTAAAGTATATTATACATACAAATAAATAAAAAGTATCTATACATGCCTAAATAAAATAATTCATGACATTTCCTATAGATTAATAATGAGTAATATTCTTTTTAAACTTAAAAAATAAAAATTTTAGGTTGAATTTTTGTTATTATCAAATTATAAAACTTTTTATTTATTGTTATTAAAAATTATAAAATAATACATTTTATAATTCTAATATTACAACTATCAGGTGGTAAGCAGTTTATTATTGAATATCATACCTGTATTCGTAGAACCCTCAATTGCATAATACCATTATCAGTGTCTTTGTAATCTGAAGACGAGGCTAGCTGTAGCCGCCCAATCAGATTGATCTTCGCTCGTTTTTGAAGTTTTCCGTTTTTACTTTATAAAAATGTATATTAATCTAATATTAATAAATTTATTTATATTATAGCTTAAATAATCATAAATTCTATTATAATTTTATATATTATATATGCTATACGTATATATTATATATGCCATATATATAATTATATATATATATATATATATATATATATATATATCAACTTAGATATAACTTTATGTTATATTTAGTTTATTCTTTTTTCATGAATTTATTATTCCAAATATAATTGTACTTTTTAGGACGAATGATAAAGAGTAATTGTCTAGATAAGCTCTGCTTCTATAAGTACCCGGTTTTTAAAACCAAATCTGATAATAAACATAATAATAATATCTATACTAACATTATGGTGAACTGTTGATTGATCTTAAAGAGGGTGGTGGTCTCGAATAGGGAAGACGTGGAGTTGCTGTCAAACGCGATGTCGCAGAGAAGCAGCTGACGTTTCAGTTTCGGAAAAGCGCACAAAGACTATAGACGAAGAGTGGTTAGTAGTTAGTTATCGTTGGTATAGGTGGCGGTGATGTTAGTATTGATAATAATAATATTTATTAGAAGAATTTATTTGTGTTACGGTAACTGTAAAACGTTTTAATTTCTTTAATTTTCTAATTTCGTATTATTCTTCGTTTATTTCTATAACGTATGTTATCGTTAGCAAATGTTTATACTTTATACTTTCGATTATATTTTCGGATATGTATTTGCTTAAATAAATTATCAATCAATTAACATTTTTTTCCCGTTAATTTGCAATTATATTTATATATGTTCTCCTAATGGGCTTCAAGAGTAATATAAATATTTGCTGTTGTCACCCATCGATGCTATCAAAAGAGGTTACAGTTACCCGGTAATAAACGTATTGAGTTTATGAATTAATGGCGTCAAGTTGATACCGTTAACTCGATGGAGGTCACAAGAGAAGAATTGATACATACGATACTGACGTGTTGTAAGCGTAACCACTAATGATGATTCACTTATTTATTACTTATTTAATAGCGATGAAAACATATTAGTTAATACAGATCTCAATTTGGTTTTGAATGAAACACATAATATAGCTATAACAGCTTTTACTCTGGAAGAATATAGAAAAGTGACAGATAATCTTAAAGATGGTAAGGCTGCAGGACCTGATGATATAAGTCCAGAGATACTAAAGTACTGCAAATTTGACGACATCATACTAAACTTTGCAAATAATATACTATTTTTACAAGAAACACCAGCTCAATGGACATCAAGCAACATAAAGCCACTACCTAAATCTGGAGATCTAAGCGATGTAAATAACTACAGAGGAATAAGCTTATCAAGTATTGCTTCAAAGATAACAAACAAGATGATTCTGAACAGAATTCAACCTACAGTCGATAAATTGTTGAGGAATAACCAAAATGGATTTCGACCAGGTAGAGGAACCATTGCACATATATTAGCAATAAGACGACTCATAGAAGGAATTAAGACCAAAAATATTCAATCTATCATAACATTTGTGGATTTTAAAAAGGCTTTCGACAGCATCGACAGAGCAGTTCTATTCAAAATTCTCAAGATTTATGGAATTCCAGAAATACTAATAAGAGCTATAAAATCTCTTCACAGTAACTCAAAAGCGCAAGTAATAACGCCTGATGGAATCACTGAAACTTTCCTTATTCAAAACGGAGTACTGCAAGGAGACACTCTAGCTCCATTCCTATTCATTATAGCTTTAGACTATGCTATGCGACTAGCAATAGATGGACGAGAGAGCGAAATAGGTTTTGAAATAGCAAGAAAGAAAAGTAGGAGACATCCAGCAGTAAATGTTACAGATTTCAGCTATGCAGACGACGTAGCTCTTATTAGTAAAAATATTGAAGAAGCACAAATACTGCTTCAGAGAGTAGAAGAAGAATGTGGAAATATAGGTCTAAAGATAAACTGTAAAAAGACAGAAGCCATGTATTTCGGTATAGACAATAACCAACATATACACACCATACTCAATAATGAAATCAAAATAGTAGATAACTTTAAATATCTAGGGTCATGGATGCAAAGCTCAGAAAAAGACTTCAATATTCGTAAAGCACTAGCCTGGTCAGCCGCTAATAAGATGAAGAAATTATGGAAATCAAGCATAAGAGACTCACTTAAAGTTAGAATATTCAGGGCTACGATTGAAACAATATACACATATGGTGCTGAAACATGGACAACTACAAAAACTATGAATAAACGAATAGATGGATGTTACACCAGACTTCTCCGAATGGCTTTAAACATATCCTGGAAAGATAAAATCAATAACATAACGCTATATAATGGACTCTCAAGAATATCTGAAGTAATAAAAGAAAGAAGACTAAAACTTGCAGGTCATTTGATGAGACACGACAACGAAATGGCTCATAAACTTGTCCTATGGGAACCGACAAATGGTAGTGCAAGAAGAGGTCGCAAAACCATCACTTTTGTAGATAATCTAAGAGAAGACATAGGACTAGACGATATAAATGAGATAAAGACGATGATGTTGGACAGAGATGTTTGGAGAGATAAGGCAAAGAAGAGTCGAGCGAGAGCTCGACATAAGTAAGTAAGTATTTAATAGCAAATATGTAGTCGAAATAATCTAAAATATAAAGTATACATATTTACATTAAATAAACAAAGAATAATACGAAATTAAAAATTAAAACGTTTTACAGTTACAGTAATGATGTAGGTCAGTGTTATTGATTGTGTTATTAATGATTCTAATGTAGGTTATGTAATTAGTGATGTTAATAGAAATGTTAGTGTTAGTGTTAGTGTCAATATGGTGTAAATATATCTATAGATAATAGAAAAAACACAACAATTAACATGAATATTTACGTTTATAGAATAACATTACACGATATGATTTTCGCCTGTCGGTAAGGACGCTGGAACGATGGTGTGTGTATATAGGGGGACCAACCAATCAAAATAAATGTTGCGGTAAAAGTGGGGCGAGGGGGCCAATACATAGGAGGTCCCCCTACATTTTAAAGTGGGGGGGGGGGGGGGGGCATAATCCCCCCGTCCCCCCCCCCCTGTTGCAGCACCCCCTACCTCGCGGTAATTAATAATTCGTCGGTATCGAATGTAGAGTTACTACGATTCACTACGCGGCGTACGACAGCTGCTGAAGTCGACTTACCCATAATGCCCTCCTGAGCTCTGCGTCGGGAAGTTCGGTGGCTAGTTTCAGCGATTCGTAGGAAATGCTCTCTCGATTTCTACAACGATTGGAGAGAAGAGATGAGATGTTAAACTAAGTGACTTCAATACACGCGCACTTTCTTAGAGTTGTTTCGGTACAATATAGTGCTTGGAACTGACGACTTGTGTTGTGATATATCTATATATGTATGGGATATGTAGAGGACAAGTATATAAAGAATACGTATATGTGTTATGTAATACACAATGGCGGTTAAAATAGAGTGGCAATATATAGAGGGTGGCATTATACAGAGGGTGGTATTATACAGAGTGAGGCATTATACAGAGAGTGGCATTATATAGAGGGTATACTGTATGTGTATAATTTATATTCAAGGTAAGAATAACGAGTGTCGGATTCATACAAATCATTGAACAACGAATAAAGAATATTGATTATTATAATAAAATATTTTAAAAGGCACATATTATTATTTATTTTATTATATATAGTTGATATAATGAATACTTATTAATCTACATAGAGATTAATTTATAATATAATTTAAAGATAACATTTTATATTTTTAATATGAACAAATACAATAATGTATTAATCAATTTGCTTTATCCTCAATAAGCATAGTATATATATATATATATATATATATATATATATATATATATATATATATATATATATATAGTTATATATAGTTATAGCAGATGTACATTACTTTTTATATTCAGAGATATATTACAAAATATATAACATATTGTAAATATTAATGGCATTATAGATAATTATATATTATAATAGATAAGATAACATACATTATCGAAACAAACAAATAATAATATAAAATTAAACAAAATAAATGTAAATGTAAATGTAAAATAATGTATAGTTACCGTGGATACAAATCAACAATAATCTAATGTGGATAATTAAAGTTGTAACAACAATTTATATATGTTGTTATACAAATTCTTATTATACATTTATATCATACATATATATATATATATGTATAATATTAAATATATATATATATAAATAAGTTATTTTAAACAATGAATATTAGTATAAATATATGTTGTATATTACAATATTTATAATAAAATAACATATTGGGAGTAGATGAATATAGATGGATTAGATTATATTATATTATGGATTCAATATAGTAAATTATATATAAAATATTATATTTATAAATAATATAAATATATCTATAATATAAATTTTATAATTAATGTATTATCAATTTATATATAATAGTAAATTTAATATTACTTAAAAAGGCATATAAGTATTTTATATATTGTTTACAATAAATATTATTTATGGTAGTGAGAATTACTGATTTTTACTGAATTTATTGTAATGAGAATAATAATTGTATTAACTATACTAGGAATATAATACATAATTAACATAAGCAAAACATATACTTGTTACAAATAAATATTAGTATTAACAACTAATTGTGGTGTATATATTACAATGCAGCATTTGATTATAAAGTGATTATATATATATTACAATGTATTATATTTCATATAAAGAGTTCGTTGAGATGTTATTTTGTTTAAATTAATAATCATGATGGTAATTAAATAAATTGCACAACGATTTAATTAGTTACATAATGGTTAGTGACAATGATGATGACTAACCGATGATTCCAGACAAACAGGACGGACATCTGAAATGTGGTGACCTCGAGGTCAAACTTACCGACGTCGTTCACAAACGACACCTAGTGGGGAGATTAGAGGTTACATACAGAAATACACGAGTATTACGGGTGAAGGCTAGTGATGCAGTAAATGATCAGCCAGTCAAATCTAAAGCATCGATGCGGTCTCAGTCTCGGTTACATACAGTCTTAACTCGTCTAGGGCTCGTTTAGTTAGAATCTCGGCTCGGGCTCATTTTTTCCCGAAAATTAAATTCTCATCTCGGCATTAATAACCAAAATTCTCGGGTCGGCAATAAAAGGCTCAACATCGTTTACATCACTAGTGATATAGGGTAGTACTAGTATGGGGGGATACTGAGGCTCGGGTAAGGTAGGGGTGATATAGGGGAGACGAGAGAGTGTTACTAACTATTCCGTTAGACATGGTATGATGCCACTGCAGTTTTCTACCGCTGTGCTTCTGACGGTAAAACTCCTCAACCTGGTCACATGGGAGGGGTAGAGGCAGGTAGGGGTAGGTAGGGGTCACATGGGAGGGGTGGGGATAGGTAGGGGTCACATGGGAGGGGTGGGGGTAGGGGTAGGTAGGGGTCACATGGGAGGGGTGGATGTAGGTAGGGGTCATATGGGAGGGGTAGGGGTAGGTAGGGGTCACATGGGAGGGGTGGGGGTAGGGGTAGGTAGGGGTCACATGGGAGGGGTAGATAGGGGTCACATGGGAGGGGTGGGTGTAGGTAGGGGTCATATGGGAGGGGTAGGGGTAGGTAGGGGTCACATGGGAGGGGTGGGGGTAGGGGCAGGTAGGGGTCACATAGGAGGGGTGGGGGTAGGGGTCACATGGGAGGGGTGGGGGTAAGGGTTACATGGGAGGGGTAGGGGTAGTAGTAGGTAGGGGTCACATGGGAGGTGTGGGGGTAGGGGTCAAATGGGAGGGGTGGGGGTAGGGGTAGGTAGGGGTTACATGGAAGGGGTGGGGGTAGGGGTAAGTAGGGGTCACATGGGAGGGGTGGGGGTAGGGGTCAAATGGGAGGGGTGGGGGTAGAGGTAGGTAGGGGTTACGTTGTGATAGGGCTGATGTTGTTGATATAGTGATTGATAATTTAATAAGCAAATATTGTCGCAATATATAGTGGAAAGTATAAATATTTGCTAACGATAACACATTTGTTATAGAAGTAAACGAACAATAATACGCTCGCGATAGTCGTTGTTTAGTCGTGTCGTTATCAAATTAAGATATATCGTTACATCACGGTATTACGCGATAGAGGTGGTATTACGCAATAGAGATGGCGTTATGCAATATTTCTGTTGTCGTAACCACGCCGCTAGTGATGTGTACGTCGACTGGCTTATCCAATCAGATTATTATATTTAAATCGTATAATAATCTGATTGGATGATGATTGGATGATGTCATCAGAGCAGCGGAGTAGGCTGGTATTGCGTAATAGTAGCGGTGGTGATGGTATTACATCACAGCAGTACCTGTAGTATGTAGTCCTCTAGTTTATTGGGCAAGGTCACCGTGACCTTGTCGGGATGTCTCGACCACGCGGCCGTGTTCAGTATCTTCACATTTATTGATTCTGTGTGTGGGTGTGTGTGAGAGTGTATGTGTGAGTGTGTGTGTGAGTGAGAGTGTGTGTCTATGAGTGTGTGTGAGGGTGGGGTTAAGCTATACTATTCTACGATATGTGACTATTACTGACGTTAATCTATGCTATATTAGGCTATGCTACTGCTATTACTACTACTACTACTACTACTACTACTACTACTACTACTACTACTACTACTACTACTACTACTACTACTACTACTACTACTACTACTACTACTACTACTACTACTACTACTACTACTACTACTACTACTACTACTACTACTACTACTACTACTACTACTACTACTACTACTACTACTACTACTACTACTACTACTTAAATTATTATAATTTTAAATAATAAGTAATGTAAATTTCACATTTTGATTTAAAAATAGATGTGTTATTTAGACAATGTGTTTGAATGATAGTATTCATAATAAATGTTGTTAATATTTATATATATATATATATATATTGTTATTGTTATTTTTATTTGGTGGAGTCCTTTCATCCCATCCAGGAACTTAGATGAAGTTGTCACTTATAACCATTTGGCTCTAATGTCGCTTCGAAGCCGCTCTCGCATTAATGCATCCATGTTTTTAACGAGAGCCTATATATATATATATATATATATATTGTATTTATATATAATATCTCGTAACATGCATACCAATCAAAAATAATAGATTCTATGATTCCATTATGTGAATGGCTATATTTAAAAATTATAATAAAAATAATATACTTTAGTTGTTTTTTTTGCTATGAAAGAATTAGAATTTGTACTTGTTTCTATTGAAAAAATTGAAAAATCCATACAAACTGATAAAAACCATAAAATTCAGTAAAAACCATCAACATTGCATCATTAAGGGTTTCTTTATAAATAACCTTGGTTCCATTAGACTACAATGTATAGATATACGTGATATATACGAGAGAGATGTTCTCTCCTCAGCAAATCAACAATCAAAGTACTAAATTTCATAGTATACCACCACAACGCAGTATAATTTTCAATCAGACTGAAGAAATATCTTTTATTATAATAATAATAATAATAATAATAATAATAATAATATTTATATGTTTTCTTCTAAAGGATTTCAAAATAATATGCCTATTTTCTGTTGTTGTTGCCCATTATGTTTGTAAACGATATTATTAGATCAGTGCGCTAAAGAGTCAGTGGTTGTTGACTACTAAGTGTCTACATAAACCTATTATTATTATCATTATAGGGTCTTATGCACATGACATAAGATAAACTTCAACGAATAGCTAACCCTAAAAAGGCTACTAGCATTGTAAAGCCCACACTAACAAATCGTGCCCGTTTTTATAGCCAGATATCGACTGTTAACGTTATTTCCGTTGAATTATTAACCTTTGCTTAACATTATATATATATGTCGGATTTGTAGTGAATGTTTAAAAATGAAAAATTAGAATCAGCCGCTATCTGGCTTTACAAATCAGCTGTGATATTTTTGTGTTGACGCAGCTTTTGGTGTGTATATATATATATAACATATTCTTTATCAGCGACTATATCCATCCCTAGGGATTGTATCCATCCCATATGGGAATGATCATCCCGAGAGACTTCCACGATACAATCAATTATTCGCTACGATACAATCATAATAAGAATATATCCATAATTAGTGTAATAGTATTCGTAGAATTACAGTTATAAATAAGCCTCGTCGCTTTATTTACAACACTAACGATGTTTAAAATGTATAGATACGGTTGTTAATGATGCTGGTTACAGTGTATGAATGTGTATTATAGTACGTTATTAGTAATTATTGAATGCATGTAGAGCTGAATCATTCGCACCAACAAATCTGGCCCAATGTTTATAGACATATGTTTATAGACTATGTACATATATCTTCGGCTGCTTCAAAAGAGTCGCTCGAAGGTTTGTAGATATAAAATAAAGTGAAAGATTTTAAATAAGCGTTAAATGGCTATAAAAATAGGGCCCGGAATTTAGTTTTGAATGTTTCTTTACTCTATGAAACGTATTGCTTGGAACATAAGACTTGGAATATACTATCTGGAACTACTACTGACCTGCGATCTTGCATTCATTGTTGTTCCTATTCTGAGCCTTGAAAGACTGGTTGAGATCAAAGCTGACCTTGATGTCTTGAAACATTCGCGACAGTTTGTTCACAAAGTCGGCGGGCATTCCGATATCCTGAAGGTCGTGAGGTGAGGGTTGGTTAGTTGGTACATTAGGGTGATTTCATTAGGTAAGTTAGGCTTTTTTTGAATACACTAGGAGAGTTTATCCCCACACACACCACACACACACACACACACACACACACACACACACTATAGTTATATATTATTGTATTGTACTACGAGGTAATCATACTTACTGTATCAATAGATAACCTCACATACTAGTATTCACTTATTTAATACATTAATACATTATATAATTATATATATATATATATATCTATTATATAAAGTAAAGTTTTTTTTTTTTATATATTTGTATGAAAATTAATAATCACACAAAATTAATGCTATCAAATTACTAGAATATATATAAATATTATCAGATAAGATAACACTATCATCCGGGCAAAGCTTGGGTTTGCACAGCTTGTCTACTATATAAAGTAGTTTGTTTGCTTATATAAATATATATATACCCGGTTAACTCGAGACAATGACCTGGTATCGCGATACGATTATTAGTGAACTCCCGATGTTAACATGAAATTGTAGTCGCGAGACAGAAAAATCGAGGTACCGAAATTATAATAATAAAACGCTAATTTTCATATTGGTTTTACGATATTGCGATTAACATCACTGTATGCAAAGGCATGTACTGATTGAGAATGTTAGTTATATTTTATAAATTATGTTAGTAAAGTATAGTATTTATACCTTCGGTAACAATTCTTAATATACTAAGGATATTCTTAATATAAGCTACTTATAGCTTCTGAAAATAATTCCGTGTATTATATTCTTATTAAATATTGAATTTTTATATTATTGTATTTGATGATGATGATATAAGGTTTATTAAGCACTAAAATAGGGTCATGTAGACCCCTTCGCTCGTGCGGGAAGAAAATAATAATAAGATAAGAGTAATACGATAACAATTTAATAATAATAATAAGTTGAATATAACACGGACACAAATATTATATTATTGTATTAACATTTTTACAAACTAATTTATAAAACTAGGGTTTACATATATATTTAATTTTTATAAATAAATTTTATAATGGTAATGAATTATAAGAAAAATTAAACTTTGTTAATATTATATTTATATTTATAGTGTTCACTGTAATATATTCAAGGGACCTTTCTATATATGACCAGGGAAGCTATGCCATTATATAATTTTATAATTTTACATTAAAATAAAATATTGATTCAATTCAAAGTCAATTATACATAATTAAATTCACAAAACAATTACCATTTGTTAACAATTCAGTATTATTAGTTTAGAGAAAAGTCACATGACTATTGTTATATAATGTTAGGTTTTAGTTTATTTCTAATATAATTTTTAACATTGTGAATACAAATTGTTTATTTTATTTCTTATGAAAATCAATACTTGTTTTACAATTATAATAGGGTGTTCACACGATGCGTGTTTTGCTTGTCGTACAAACAAATGCTGGACCGAATTCTTCAAAATCATAGATTCGGTCCAGCATTTACTCGGATTCCTATTTTTCTCGTCGTACAGCAAAAATAGAAAATATCCTATTTTTTGCTGGACCGAAATAAATGCTGGACCGAAATATCTTACTATCTTTGGTAATGTTTACAATATTTTATAAAAATATTATACTGAATAATTTTTATATAATTAATCGTATTACTACAATATAAAATACAATATAAACATTAATTATATAGAATATACAAAATTAAATTATTCAAGTAAAGATATAACAAAAAGTAGTTTAATTAAAGCATAATATGCATGAAAATAGATTTATCATAATATATTTAATATTAATTTGAATAATAATTAAATTTAAAATACTTATAATATATCATTTATGGATATAGTATTAACTTGTGAAATAGATTATTATGTAGATATATTACTAAACATTAGTATTATAAGTTAACAATTCAAATCTATTATTAAAATAATAAACGATCAGTTATTTACCGATAATACAACACTGGTGGAAATTTAAATATACCAGCGGTATTGAAAATGAATCGGCCGTTATAGAACATAACTGGTTAGTTAAAGACTTTTCAGCATCATATAATGTTTATATTTATTATATTTAATAATTACATAACATTATACTTATAATAAATTAGATCGATGCTTAGTATAATGATTTTAATAACATTAATAAAATTATATTCAAAATATTTTTATTAATAATATTATTATTATTATTATACTAAGCATCGATCTACTTTATAATCTATCATATAGTATAATATTAATATAACTTATTATTATAATTTTATATTTTAATTATAAATTATAGTATAGGACTTATAAGTTTAATATATCTGAGTGTTTAATAACATATTGAATAGTATTCAATGCATACTTAATATGTTGTCTATATAAACTTGATTATTATATCTAAATGATCATATACAATATACATGTACATGTACATTATATATATATATATATATATATATATATATATATAGTAATTCAATAAATTCTATTCTAGTAATAAAAATATAGGTACAATAAGTTATTCGGTTAAACTAATTTCAATATAACATTTTTTCATACACTTAAAAATGTCATATAAATATGATATATATATACATAAACATATATTATATAATATAATAATAATAATAATATGATTAATATATCTATTATTAAATCTACTTTAAATATATGATATTATATATTTATATGGTAGGTGTACTTGAAATTCAAGCGATAACAAAGAAACTCTTGGAGAAAGAATCTGATGTAAGCGCTTTAAGAAAACTTGATGCTAAACTTTGAAGAATAATGTATATTATAGATAATTCTGGATTCAAACTAAATATTAACCTATAGATAATATATATTAATGTTAAAACTATATATATATATATAGAAAAAATTTCGTTCTGATAATAATTAATATACTGGATGCTTTAAAATTGTAATTTGGTATAAAATATTAATATTATATGTTTTAATAATAAATTCAATTAAATTATAGTTCAATCAAATCTTATAATATATCTATAAAATTTAGATTGTTAATTAATTATTCATATTAATCAACCAATAGCAGTTTTATAGATTTAGAAATTTTTTCATATTTCATATCGGCATAATATAATAAATATAAATTAGTAAAAAAATACCATAAATAACAGGTTCTTCAATTTATCTGAATAACCCTTCTCCTAATGTATATTTAGTGTAATAAGTATTATATAATATATTAATTAAGAGCCTGGTTTATCTATGATTTATTGTAATGATACATATCACCTAAATATAAAATATAGTTTATAAAAAAATATTTATTTATACAAATAATTGATTGTTTAAACACACATAAGTGTGATATTGTAAGTAGTAATTTACCCATATCTATAGAGTGGGGTATGGGCTAATTATACCTCTAATTTCTATGATTTTACCACAATCATCTCATTGACTGTGAGATACTTTATACCCATTGTCAACACTTCCAATACCATATCAGGAATATTTCTTACTTAGGTTTTTTTTAAATGTACATAATAATAGATATTATTAAATATTATAATAATAGTGTTTCTATTTACATATGAAATGTTATATATATATATATATATATATATTCTCCACATCACTATCATCCATATAATAAGTGGTATTGCATTCATGGCAATATTATATACATATTTTAAATAATAACTGCACTTTAATATTCAGTATTTTATAGTTGTCCATGGGTGTTTGTATTTACTCTAATTAAATATGACTACTTATCTTCATATCAGAGGTTTTCTGAAGGATAAATCACAAAATATTGCTTCATGAAATGCTTCGCAAAATTGTTGTGTTCTTGGAAAATTTTCTACGATTAAATTGAATTTTATAATTCTTATATTATATATTCTTGGTTATACGCTATTACGCTTTGTCATGTTTGAAACTTGTATCCAGTTAATCCTGTATCATTATCACTATCCTCTATATATTCATATACTATTTCATCAAGTTCGCCTTCATTAAAATATCAAAGTTTACTTTAAATTATATAGCTTACTTACCATAAATTGTGATTAAAAAACTATTTAACCATGTCTTATGGCATTGCTTATGCACTAATTTATTGTATAGTTCACATATAACTAAAGATTTAATCTACTTTAAATAATGTCATATGGATAATTACTTTGAGAAGAATACTTTGTACAAAACTGTACAACTCTGTTATATAAGTAATGTTTGCATATATACAATACCATAGTAAACATTCTTATATTAAATAATAAATGATTATGATATAAAGTTATATTATAATATTTATATAAAATGTTTAATTATATAAAATGTATAATACACATGAGTTTATAATATACACTATATATATATAAATATCTTAATATACACATATAATATATATATATATGAAATATATAAATATATAAAAAAAATTATAATTATATATATAGAATTATAATTAATTTATAAACACATCAAAGGATTTTAATATTTTTAACACACTAATTAATTTTTAAATAATATTTCATTATTCAGTGATTATATATTATATTTAATCATGTATATTACTATCTTAAAATATAATTGATCATTCTATATAATTTTATCAAACTATATTGCCAGCAGTAAATATGATCGATATATATCTTATCTCTAGTAATTTACAATATTTTATATGATATGTCACTCCCATCTAAATACAGATCATAGTTACTAATTTTAATTGAAATATATATCGCAAGCAATATCGTGCAGTTAAAATATAAACCTATATATTTAGGTCATACAAATTACGATATTTTCAAGTTTGATCATACTTAGTAATTTGATTAATTAATAACATTATGTACATATATTATGTTATTCTTATTAATATTATGTTAAGTTAATATATATGTACATTATATAATATATAAATAACATTTATATACTTGGATTCACATTAAATTTACTATTTTAAAATGAACAATTCACAGCCTCATTTATTTTGATTATTATACGTCATTTATATTTCAAATTACTAAACCTATCTACATATTACGATTTTTATTGTCCTTTGTAATTCTCAATGTTTGTTTATAACTTAAATAGAATCCAAAAGTTACGAAATAATTATCAATTATTTAACTATATATAATATAAAATAAAAATTTAATAAAATATTTTTAAAATTTAAAATTCAAATATCCTAGAATTTATATTTGGGATCCTACTATGACGTCACAGTTTTATATTTCGTTTTTTGATTAAAACACATTATGTTGGTATAAATAAGTATTATTTCAAAATTTTATGAATAGAGTTCATATTTATTTATACCATATTATATTAATATGGATAATCTATTTTCTTGTTATGCATATTATGCTTTAAATGCTTTAAAGATCGAGAATCGTTTTAAATAATTATTCGCCCATATAGTTCTCATTTTGCTATTTTCATACGAAATATACAGTGCAATTTCATCAGTTATTAAACATAATAAATTATTTAAATAAGTATCCAAATAAGTATCCATAATTATAATAAATGTAATTATAATAGATAAATTAAAATAGTATTTGAATTTGAAATTTTTGTTTATTTACGTTATTTTTTATTTCCGCTGTCAGTTATTGGTAACTAAGACAATTTAAACCCGCGTCGTGTGAACGCTCGTGTTTTTTAAATGCTGGACCAAAAAATGTCGGTCCAGCATTTGTTCGTACGACAAGTAAAACACGCATCGTGTGAACACCCTATAAGAATAAACCATTCTATATAATACACAATATTACTATGGTATACTTAATAGTGATGTTTATTATAATGAGATGGGTTATTAAGCGTAGGATGTGTCATGCTGTACTTAATGTGTGAGTGTATTTAATATAACAAATTATTTAGTCATCTCAATCTACTTGATAATTTCATATCTATCTAATTTAAAGAATAATATAAATATATAATATGGCATATATATATATTGTAGGTATGCATATTATATTAAATAAAATCAATTATATATATAATGTTTACTGAAAATTTCAATTAATGGATGCGTTAGTAAATTAGTAATTATGTTTTAAACTCAACATTTTACAAAATAATTATACAGAGTAAATTGATTATAAAGATTAACAATTTAATCATAATCCTATTATATATATATATATATATATATATATAATATATAATATTCACTGAAATATATATAATATGAGTGTAATAATAGAATAAATATAATAAATTATATGACATATATAAGTATATAAATTGAAAATAAAATGATAATAAAAGTTCAAATAAAAACGGTTGCATTCTTTATGATATGTTATTGTAAACAAAACATGCTGATAATTCAGATAGATAAATGAATGTATTTAAATTATTTTTATTTTTCTATATACATTTGAAACAAATGCCATTATTCTTACCTAAACATTTATTTATCATTTTAATATATAATAAATTTAATATTAAAAAAAAAAATAACAATTTAAAAAAAAACCGATTTGAAAATGAAAATTTGTATTTATATATATATATATAATATAATATTCACAGAAATATATATAATATGAGTATAATAATAGAATAAATATGGTTAATTAATATAAATTAAAATTATAAAAAAATTAAACACACCATTGCCCCTATCCCCACTGTACTACGGCCCACTAACCCGTAACCAGTCAAGCATGAACTCCTCTAGCTCCGAATCAGTGGACGTATCGAGAATAAGTCTTCGTGTGAGATGCGCTTTGTGATAGCGGATGAACACGTCTTTGTTGCGGACGTACTTTAGCACTAGGAGCTGAGGGGGGTGAAGGCGGGGGGTGGGGGGGTTAAGAGGGGCTCGTTGTGGCTGCTGGGGTGCATCGGGGTGGGTCGTATGAAGGCTATTGTGAGGAGGGTTGAGTGGGATTAATGCGGGTTCAGTGTCTACTGAGGGGGGGGGGTGAATGCGGGGTTCGTGTAGGGCCTAGAAAGGGTGACAGACTGCCCTACTTCACACACACGCGCACACACACAAACACGCGCACATACACACACACCATGACATACAGAGGCGCAGACTAACCAGATTACGAAGCTTAAGCTCTATCTCATCGGAGCAGAGTTTCTTACTGAGGGGAGTCTTACGGAGCAGCATGTCGCAGTAGTTTGCTAGCAACTCTGGGGACTTTGACTCGGGGCACATACGGTTCACAACCCTGGGGGGCGGGGGGGTGTAGGGGGTGGTTGTAGTGGGCTAATACTGGGTTGTAATGGGCTAATGAGGAGGGTAGTTGTGGGGGGCTAATGGGGGGTTGTAATAGGGTAGTTATGAGTTGGGGGGGCTAATAGTGGTGTGCATGGCTAATAATGAAGTGTAGAGGCTAATAGTAGAATAAAGGGGGTAGGGGCTAATAGTGGATTATTAAAGAAAGGTTGGGAGCTTATAAGGTTATTAAAAAGGAGACAAGGGAGATAAAAGTTATTTATAGAGGGTTGGGTAAACATTCTTCATTATTAACATGCATACGTAGATTAGTAATAAAAGTGAATATAATAGGTAACCGAGGAGGAATGTATCGAAGAAATAGTTACAGGAGACGAAGAGATGAGGGGTGAAGACAGAGGGGGTGGAAACATAGGGGTGGAAACATAGGGGTGGAGAAAGAGGGGTGAAGTAGTAACCCTTTAGACTTGTAGGAGAGCTCTAGTTTGAATATAGACGTATCGTTGACTACCTTCTTGTAAGCCTGCGAGTGAGGGGGAGGGGGGGGGGTAGTAAGGGGGGCGTAGGTAGTGAGGGGGGCGGAGTGAGGGAGGGGGGCGGATAGTAAGGAAGGGGTAGTATTGAGGTGGTGGTGGAAGTGGGGATATGGGGCATGTTAGAAATAGTGGTAGTGATGGTATTTATAAGTGAGGTTATGTAAAAAATGGTGGTAGTATAAGTTAGTAGTAATGAGGTGATGGTGGAAGTGGTGATGTGGAAGGGGATGTTAGTAATAATGGTGGTGGTGGTGGTGTTAATGAGATAAGTGAGTTGGTGATGATAGTATTAAGATAGTAGCAATGGTGGTGATGATGGTGATAGGGATGGAGGTTAGTGATGATGTCGTTGAAGGACATAACCTTATCGCGAGCGGTCAAGAAGCGCGGATCGTTGAGGAAGGCGTCCTTAACGAGGTTAGAGAACCGATGGAACAGGAACAACAGCTTCTCGATGTATTGTTCAGAGTCCTGAGCAGTGTTGTAGAGAGATGCATTATGGGTAATAGGGTGGGTGTTGTAGATATGCATTATGGGTAGTATGTGCATTATGGGTAACAGAAGGGTGTGCGTAGAGAGGTGCATTATACTTAACAGAGGGGTGTGCGTAGAGAGATGCATTATGGGTAACAGAGGGGTGTGTGTAGTTAATACCCAGGGGTGGCAGCAGGTGTTACATAAGACGTTCGTGTGGGCAGCAATAGTTACCGCTATTACTTAATGCATTACTGTGGAGAATGTTGTGGTAGCAGTAGTAGTTGACATCGTATAATACATGCATCAACAGAAGTATTATACAATACGTTACTGTGATGCATGCATCAGTAGCAGTAGTAGTAGTAGTATCAGCTGACATATACTACATCGGTGACAGGCATCAGCATGTATTATGTAATACCTGGTGACATCGATGATGTTGCACTGCTGGGTTAACATTGAACAAGTGTGTGCATATTGATTGCATGTGGCAGGCTATCACAGAATACACACACGCACACACACAAGCACACGCACACACAAGCGCATACACACATACATGCTAAAATATATGATGTGTGCATTACACATATATACAGTATGGTCGCAAATACAGACATAAACACATATCTATATATATATATACACACACAAATATATATATATTATAGAATTACATATTGATAACACTATTTTATAAGCGAATATTGAATATTATACTATATCATTTCAATGTGATAAAACCTGAACATATGCCCATATGTCCGTATGGTATCGGATATATACATATAATGCTTCTTATGAATATGCAAATAATATATAATTGAAATTGGGCAATTAATATAAAAATGCAATCATGCATTCACCCCGCTGCCATAATAATGATCACTACCACCATCTGCCTAGATTAGCTGATACAGTATAATTGTTTATAATGGCTTACAGTGATAGGTATAGGGGCTGCAGTGTTGGTAGTGATAGTTAATGCATATGCTTATAGGCAATGTATCAATGATGTTGATAGTTGTATAGGCAGTGCTAAATATAGGCCATATATTCATGATATATAAATATGTTATTTTAAAACAAAATTATTTTGGAATATATTGTTTTTTTTGTTAAAAGATAAAAATTTAATTTCTATTTTTTATATATACATTTATTTTATATTTTTATTTTATCTTTGAAACTTTACATTAAATATTGATACCTCGACAAGCTATTCTTGTTTTGTATCTACTCTGATATTATATATATATATATATATATATATTTGTTCAAGGCATAGTCACTGCTGTGATGTTTTATTATATCAGCTTGCAATACATTAAAATCATATTATTTTATAATACACATTATATGATATAAATTATATTATGTAATAATTGGAAATTTCGATATACAAATAAAATTGCCAAATATATTTAAAATAAAGCTCTATATATTTTTCAGTATAATAATTAAATTTAGTAACATTTGAATGATTTATTATTCACAATAAGTAAATACTTATTTAATATATACTAAATTATATTTTAATATGAAATTATTCCCAATGTATCAGTTTAAAATAGTATCTCTATAACATAATCTAATGTACATATCATATTCATTGGAATATTAAAGAAACTGTTTTTAATATTTTATTAATCTAATATTTTAATATTTAATTTTAAAATTATTACGTAATAACAAATATATATATATATATATACTTAAATATATGCTGTATATACATGTGTATATAATATGTTATTGTGCATTTAAGATATTGATTGTGTTTGTTAGTACAGGTTTTATTAAATAAATAATAAAGGTAGTGACTCATATGCATTCATTATACCTGAATGAGTCATACAGTAGTTTTTATATGCTAAGGATTCGTATATTGATGACTTTGTTACAACATATTATCCTATATTACATACCTCCATATATTGAAAAACGATTGTAAATTATTAATATACATTGGTTATGATAATGTTATCTATATATTCTTATTAATCTAATGAATACGTAATATATGAATTAAACTATTATAATAATCTGAGAATTAATCATACACACACACACACGCACACACGCAAGCACGCACACACACATATATATATATATATATATCATAAACTACATTATATCTAATATATATCTAATGAAATATACATGTATAAATATAGAATTTAAGCTTACTAATTATATATATATATATGATTCATACGAATGAAAGCATACAGTAAAGGAGTATAGGATTATAAGCATGATCACAATGTCACAATGGAAAAGTATCACACACACACACACACAAATATTTAGAGATATAGTATACATACATTGTATTTTCATTATATAATATGCATAATATATATATATATATATATATATTGTTATTTTTATTTGGTGGAGTCCTTTCATCCCATCAAGGAACTTAGATGAAGTTTTCACTTATAACCATATATGGCTCTAATGTCCCTTCGAAGCCGCTCTCATATTAAGGCATCCATGGTTTTAACGAGAGCTGATCATTTATTTATACACAATTATATAAGATCACTTCTAAATAATATTTTAAGACCCATTTTATAAAATTAATTAATGGTCCGGACGAGGGTCGAACCCGTGTCCTACTGCTTGCGTGTCTGACGCCTTAGCCACTGAGCCACACAGGCAGTTAAATATATATATATATATGCAGTATATTATGCAATATATACACATCATATAGATGCTATATTGAATGTACAGAATACAAACATACAATGTTCCCATAGCATACAATGCCGTTCATTATAAGACTACACGAGCAAGGGTATATGTAAATGATGCTGACATTTCAGCATGCTGTCTCGGTATTGGATTGGTTTCATTTTGTTGCTGAAATACTCCTTACCTTATCACCCACACCGACACACATGCACACACACACACACACACCCACACACACAGATGATACAATACTTACGGTGGAGATGATCTGAGCGGATTGCATCATATCGCTGATAGCCTGTTCTATGATGTATTCCTCGAGGTAGTCTAGCATCGGGTCTATTCCCGAGGGGATGCGGTCGGTGAGGCGGAACATTAACTGTAGTTCTGCCGGAGGGGTGGGGTTAGGAGGGGGTTTAGGAGGGGAGAGCTGGTAATGCTATCAGTGGGGCAGAAAATTAACTGTAGTTCTGTGGGAGGGGTGAGGGTGGTTTAGGAGGGGGTAAGGGTGGTTTAGGTGGGGGGAGCTGGTAATGCGATCATTGATTCTATATCTAACGTCAACTATAGCTCTAAGTAGGGGGGTGGTGTTGTAGGGGTAGGAGGAGGAAGGGGTATGATCACGGATAAGGGGAAGCAGTAGGGAAGATAAGACGGGGTAACGATAGGTTTACTCTCTATTTTACAACAACTGTAGTTCTTGAGGAAGAGAAGCATGTGGGTAGAGGGGTTCTATTGGCCGAGGCAGAAATAGTGGATTACGATTGCTATTCACTACATAACATATATGTGATGGTACTAATTCCACAAACAACTTGCCATTCGCCGGTGTACAGCGTACAGACACACTAGTAATAGGGTGGTGCATACATACAGATGTGAGTTGAGTGTTTACACATGATTTGTTGGTTTCTAATAACTGTTTCTTAATAATTGTTTTAAACATCACGTTTTACAAAATTAAACAAAGCTTTTCACATAATTTCAATGTTTGAATAACGATGCGGAATAAGCTATTGTTGATGCGTGTACACTAGGGGAGCCCGTTTTTGAAAGTTTTTCTCTCTCAGTTACAGTAGGTCATACATGTCATAATAAACATATTTGGAAAGTTTCATCACAAAATATGTAATATTGGTAAAGCGAAGTGTACTTTAATGAAGAAATATTTCATTTATTTTACAATGTAAATTTCTATAAATAGAAATTTTTTCTTATGTATTTTATATATTTGTGCAAGTGCGCATTGTCATAAAAATAAAATATTTGGCAAATACGTGTATAAATATATTATAATATTAATAAAGTAAAAAATTATTTAAAAATTAAAAATTAATTTAATTTTTTTTTTATTTTTTAATTAATGTAATTTATTCGACTATTTTTTTCAAACTTTGTTGTGAGCCTATAATTGATATTTACGAGGTATAATAAAAAAAAAATATTTAATTTTCTGAGAAAAAAATTGTTACGACTATTTAACCCCAAAATTAATTTTTTGTTAAAATGCTATATAAAAGTCATTTTTTGAATAAATATATGCTATTTTTATAACAATACTTATAATTTTATATTCATATAATGATGATAGACATATATAATATATATATTTTTTTTATTATTCCATTGCTAATTTTTTTTTTCAATTTAGAAAAAATTTAACAATTAAATTAATTTCCATAGATCGATTTAATTATTTAAAAAAAATATTTTAAAATATATTTTAAGGAGGTTATTATATACTACATATGCTAATATGCAATTTTTACTTGTAAACAATTTTTTCTTTCATATATCTGAAATTTAAATTTTTTCATAAATTTTCAATGTAAATTCCTATCTATTTTTGAATATGGTTTCGCTTTCTAAATTTTTGTCAGATTTCAATTATTATTTTTTTATTATATCTGTAATGATTAAAAGGAGTTATTCCGAGCGAGATGGCAATTTTATATGAAGGGAACTAAAAAAGTTACCAAAACGGGCTCTCCTAGTGTACACCCCCTTTACGCCCCCCTTATACTAATGGTGGGTTACTTTACTGTCTGTGGGGTGGCGGTGTAGGATGTAAACTTTCAGAGTCGTTGTTTTTGATCATCTTAGGACATTCCGCGAGTATTGTCTCGATGAAATTCTTGATCAGAACTTCTACGCAGGTGTCGGTTAACTGAGTAAGGGAGGTCGGGGGTCAATAGAGGTCAATAGTGGTAGTAGTATAGGATATCGATAACAACATATATGTTAAATAGATGATAAATATTATTATAGAACATATAAATGTGTATTCACTGAATACATTGCTCACTAATATCATGTAACTAAAGAGTGCACATAGATTATGTAGTATGTAGTGGATATGATTATAAGCAATGTTAGTGTTTGTGGTATGTTCATTCATGTATGTTCATTCATGTAGGTGAGTGTGTGTAGGTGTGTGTGTGGTGGTGTTTATGTGTGTATGTGTGTGTGTGTGTGTGTGTCTAAGTGTGTGTAAGTGTGTGGGTGTATGTGTAGGTGTGTATATGTGTGTGTGTGTCTAAGTGTGTGTATCTAAGTGTGTGTATGTGTGTGTGTGTGTGTGTGTGTGTGTAGGTGTGTGTGTAAGTGTCTAAGTGTGTGTATCTAAGTGTGTGTATATGTGTGTGTGTGTGTGTCTAAGTGTGTGTGTGTGTGTGTCAGTGCATATTAGTCACCTGTAGAAGTGTATAACTAACATATGGCTATATATAGCATATCATGTTTTTATAATAGAGGTATTCATTTATTATTCATTGTATAAAGAATACAACACTATATTTAGCATTTATACATATCATATACATATCATATATATATGTATATATAAAATGTAGATATTATGTTTATATAGTTTATATAGTATTTACATAGTATTATAACATTATGTATAAATAGCATTGTCCACAAGTACTGATCAGTTGGACAATTTCTCACTCTCTCACTACCACATGTCCACATCAGTTGGACACTCTCTCACTACCACATATACTGATCAGATGGACACTCTCTCACTAACACATGTCCACACGTAATGACCAGTTGGACACTCTCTCACTACCACATGTACTGATCAGATAGACACTCTCTCACTACCACATATACTGATCAGTTGGACACTCTCTCACTACCACATGTACTAACCAGTTGGACACTCTCGCTGTCCGCCAGATATCTCATGCTCCTGTCCACCTCCTCGAGTAGTTTACACTCTGCGTACATCATGTAGCTGACAACTCCGTTAGTGTCTAGGTAGTCTACTGTACGTTGTCTGTAGTAGGCTATGGTGGCCTGGGGGTGGGGGGGGTTAATAGTGAGGGGGGGTTAATAGTGAGGGGGGGTTAATAGTGGGGCAACACTGTTAGTGTCTAGGTAGTCGACTGTACGTTGTCTGTAGTAGGCTATGGTGGCCTGGGGGGGTGGGGGGTTAATAGTGGGTGTAAGGAGAGTAATATTAGTAGTATTGATGGTTACAGTGTAGGTATGGTTATAGAGTATAGGGTATATAGGGGTTACTGGTGAGAGGGGTGACGCGGGGACATTCTGTATAGTTACCTCAATGTATTGTTTCTCAAAGTGCTCCCTGTAGATTACACTTTTGTCTTTACCCTCGCAGTTCAGGTTCACTATAAGTGGGGTGGTGGGGGTGTTAATGTATAGTGATAGAGAGGGGGTGGGGAGGGGTTAATGTATAGTGATAAAGAGGGGGTGAGGGGTTAAGTATACGTGATAAAGTGGGGGAGGGGTGTGTATATTAACACCTAAAGCAAGTGATCTAACTGTAGCTCTCGATTCCCCATAACACCAGCTGGGGATATACATTAACACCCACGGAGCAAACCGTAGTTCTTCGTTGTGTCTCCCATTAGTGTAACTTTAGATCTCACTGACCTCTATAACTAAGAAATATAGCCTATGGGTGCTAAAAATAGCTCTCACTAACCCCCATCCCCAGTTGGGAGTCCACACTAAGACCCAAACCAGCCTCAATGGAGTTATTGTAAGATCCATGAGGTTAACCATAGCTCTCTCTGACCCCTATCACCAGTTGGGGCTCACACTAAGACCCATGGGGCACACAAAGACCTATGGGGCACACTAAGACCCATGGGGCTAACCATAGCTCTATCTCTGACCCCTATCACCAGTTGGGGCTCACACTAAGACCTATGGGGCTCACTAAAACCCATGGGGCTCACAAAGACCTATGGGGCTCACTAAGACCTATGGGGCTAACCGTAACTTTCCCTGACACCTATCACCAGTAGGGGGTTATACAAAGACCCATGGGGCTAACCGTAGCTCTCTCAGACCCCTATCACGAGCTGAGAGTCCACACTAAGACCTATGGGGCTCACAAAGACTTATGGTGCTCACAAAGACCCATGGGACATACAAAGACCCATGGGTCTAACCATAACTCTCACCATGCCCCCTATCACTAGATGGAGGTCCAAACTAAGACCTATGGGTCACACTTAGACCTATGGGTCACACTAAGACCTATGCGGCTCACAAAGACCCATGGGGCTAACCGTAGCTCTCTCTGACACCTATGACGAGCTGACTGTCCACGATGTCACCGTTCCTCTCCTTGAACACCAGGTTCATGGCGATGTTCTGCAGACGTTCCTTCAGCGAGTCGAATATCAGCTGGTTCCAACTGTCCAACATCAGCTGTCAATCAAAGAGGGGCGGGTTAATGGTTGTGGTTTCGTAATAGGACTAGTGGACGGTAAGCGTATACATAGTGTAGGTATGACTGTAGCCTGTACAACATCAGCTGTCAATCAAGGGAGAGGGTGTGGTTTGTGACAGGACTGTTGGTAGACGGATGAGAAGTTGATATATTTCATAGGTACGACGGTAATAGTCTGTCCTGTACCAATACACTGTCCAACTTGCGTGCTACCAAAGAATTGTCTTAAGATGCTTTCATACTAAAAAAATAGGCAGATTTTATAGCCGGATATTAGGCTGTTATTTATTCGTTTTAAAACATTTACCTGATACGGGTAAGCTAAAGATAAGTTAAAGATAAGTTAAAGATAAGTTCCACATAACGTCCACCTGCCCGATATCTGTATAGCCGTTCACACCTAAACTGATCAGGCTGTGTTAAGCACACTAGTAATAGGTTCAGTCGAAGGAGCAATGCAATGTGTACGGGCTGACCGTGATACACGATACTTCGTTTTAGAAGTAATAAGAAATAATAAAGCATTAGGAATATTTGTATTCGATCTTATTCTATTGTAAACAAACATCAATAACTACACTTATGATAAATATTTATTAGTATTATTATATATACACAAATATGAAGAACTTCTAGTTCATTCGTAAATAGAAGCTAGTCATGACTTCGTAGCTATAATACTTGAGTAAAGGAACGTAACGGTACGAGAAAGTTACAGTTTAATTAATCAAATCTAACGTACAGTTCACCACGCAAGCACGCGAATGTAGTTCCAGCTAGTTATTAGCATTAATACAAACACGGGGATTAAGAAGAGGCTTCACTTGTAGGTGAGGTGAGGACTCACTTGTACTGTTTCTAATGGATATTCGCTCGAAATCTACTCTTGTAAATATTCACTCGAAAACGTACATTTTTGAATATACGGAAATATCCGACACGTAAAGTTACATAGTAAAGTTGTATAGTTGTATAAAATCTAAAAAAAAAATCTAAAAATAAAATCACGATTACACTATACAAATAGTGGCGGTGTGGAATATTAGCGGCCAGGGGAGTGAGGCACGGTGGTAGACATCGCACAAGTGTTGGACACGTGTCTCTCATAGACTTGGACACCCTATACACACTATAGTGATGTAAATGATACCAGGCTTTTGATGCCGAGCCGAGACTTTTGCTTTTTAATGCCGAGCCGAGAATTTTATTTTCGGAAAAAAACGAGCCCGAGCCGAACCGAAACTCTAGCCAAACGAGCCCGAGCCAAGTTGAGACTTTAGGTAACTGAGACTGAGACTGCATCATGCCTTTGATTTGACTGGCATCATTTACATCACTAATACACACACACCCTGCGTGCTGTACTTTGGTCCACTGAAAGGCTCGCTCACAACACTACTGTGTGTGTTAATGTGACACACACACACACACACACACACACACACACACACACACACACACACACACACACACACACACACACACACACACACACACACACACACACACACACACACACACACACACACACACACACACACACACACACACACACACACACACACACACACACACACACACACACACACACACACACACACACACACACACACACACACACACACACACACACACACACACACACACACACACACACACACACACACACACACACACACACACTAGAACACAATATATCAGCAAGGTAATGACGGAGATGTATAATACCATACACCGTATCAGGTTATCGTCAACGATTGAGACCTTCAGCTGTACGCAATGGCTGCGTAAGTAATAATGGAGGTACTACATGATAGATTGGGTGGTAGTGGTAACGGGCAATCTAAACCGTTAGGCTACTGTGTGAGTAGTGGTATATGCCGCGGCGGTTAAGGTGGTAAGCAGTTCGGCTGTTATCGCGAATATCCCTCGAAACAAGCGAATTTGTGAATAATACCAGATATCTAATATCTATAAACAATTGATGTATGTAAAGCCGCGATTATTCAGGTATATTCGCCTGATATGTAGTCTTAGCTTTAGACTTTTCAGCCGGTACAGAAATAAGCCACGCCTCCTTATATCGCCATTGTTAAATCTGAGTCTGACTGACATGCTCGGGTTGACAACATTAGCCAAGCATGAGATTAGCATGGAAGCGCGGTTTATTTCCATCCAATTAAAAAGGAGTCGACCGCAACGATCATAGACATAGAGATACATTATCTACAAGCGCGCTATAAATAGATATTTAATGACTAACACCTGCATTATAGTGCATAAAAGCGATAGTTATTTAATTTGAAAATAATCGCCGATTATATTATACAAATAATGTAAATTTATAGATTGAAAATAAGCATCGAATAAATAATAACCATAAAGAATACACACATACACCTATACACACACATACACATACACACACATACATAATGTATATCATTGAAATATGAGAATTTGATAATCAGCTATTAATCATATGTATTAATATCTTGTTTTGAATTTAATTATAAAATAGTATACTCTATCTAAATCAATTATAAAAATATAATATTCATATAATATATAATATAATTATACTTATATAATAGCACTTGTCATATGAAATAATGATATGTGATATATTAGGTATAAGTGGTATTATTGTGATATCTGTATTTGAAATTATTTATAAAAACTTCTTTTATATTAGAAACATTTATAAAATGAATATTTAATTTCATATGAAATTTATTTGAATTTATATCATACAACATAACAAATAATTATATACAATGTATTACAATGTTATAATGATGTTTAAATGTTGATTTAGTAAATCACATGCAATATCGGATAACTGATTGAGGGGGGGGGGAGATAAATTACATAATATATTGCATCATGCGATGATGATTTAGGGCCAAACAGGGACTATATCATGGAAATAGACGCAGAGTGTGTGTGTATCACAGAAATAGAGAGGGATTATAGATAAATATTAGAGGGGAATATAGGATATTAATAGATATAGAGATAATATAATGATATATATATATATATATATATTACATCATAATAGCATGGAGAGGTCATACATCATTATAATACTACTAGTGTACTTGTGTTCTAGATATATATTCAGAGTAATGTCCTATGCATGTCCTAGCCGTGTGTTAGCCGTTCATCGTAATAGCTAAAACAACACGTACGCAATCGTTTAATGACGTGTATGTAACCCCAACACTGTTAGCGCTATTTAGTATTGTTAAGGGATCGGGTTTTCCTTTTCGTAAAAGATACGAAAAATGACTTTTCATAACTGTTTTTTTATAATAATTAATCTGATAATTGTAATATTTATATATATATATTTAAATATATATATATATTTTTAATAATCTATATGGTATGCATATTTATTTAAAAATATTCTATTACGATAATAAAATATTATATTTAATAATCATAACTAAACAATAGAGATAAATAATGTTGTGTATAAAGATTAGAGATACAAGAGATAACATACTCGGCATGTTGACATTGATGAGAGGTGATAAGAGATCAGAACGTTATCAGAACTAAAGTGATACCATAATCGGTGCTGACAACCTACCGCGTACAATGTACAGTACACACACAACAGAACACCCATCACCTACTACTACCACTACTGACCTTCCTGACGATGTTATCTTCGACGTGAACGGTAGAGGTCGCTGCGGCCGCTTTCTTTTGACATCTACATTTACAGGAGGGGAGGGTTATGAGGGGGGTATGAGTCATCAGCATCATGTGTGTGTGTGTGGTGTGTATAGGATATAGTGATATGTGTCATAATCACCATAATCACCATCATCATCATCATCTATCCGTACTATTCATAATCTTAAATTCAATAACCATATATCAATTAGCTCCCTCCAGCATAAATTACAAATACTTTCCATAAAAGACGGAGCCTTCCTTAAATCTGTTTTATTAGTTCATAATCTCATCTATTCAAATACAAATAATATATTATCTGAAAGGATATCCTATTATCGACCTCTCTCTTCCCTTAGATCTGCCAAGTCTTTAAAACTAAATTTACCTAAATATAATTATGAAACCATTATGGGTAGATCTTTCTGTGTGTCAGCACCTACCAACTAGAATAAACTTAAAATTACGTTGTGAAATCAAATACAATATTTTCCGACGTAAAGAAAAATTATTTTTACTTCATAAAATTAATATTGTTTTATTTTTATTTAAATCAACATGTTATATTTATTTATTTTCATTTGTTTCATTTTTAACACACACTGTTGAGTAATTTAATTCGTTTTATATTTTTACGGTGTCTAAATAAACTATCAAATCAAATCAACATCATCATCATCATCATCATTATCATAATAATTCTGTTATATATTATATATAGAATTATAATATATTTTTTATCATCATCATTGTATATGTGCACAGTATTATGTAATAATCATATCATCTGGTGTTACCACTACCACTACTACTACTACTACTACTACTACTACTACTACTACTACTACTACTACTACTACTACTACTACTACTACTACTACTACTATACTACTACTACTAATACTACTACTACTACTACTACTACTACTACTACTACTACTACTACTACTACTACTACTATTACTACTACTACTACTACTACTACTACTACTACTACTACTACTACTACTACTACTACTACTACTACTACTACTACTACTACTACTACTACTACTACTACTACTACTACTACTACTACTACTACTACTACTACTACTACTACTACCACTACTACTACTACTACTACTACTACTACTACTACTACTACTACTACTACTACTACTACTACCACTACCACTACCACTACCACTACTACTACCACTACTACTATTACCGCTAGCAACACTAACATGATAACTCCTCCCTCAGACTTGTGGAAGGCTATCTCGAGCTGTGTGAACGGCATAGGTAGGTAGTCACACTGAGTGAGGTACTTGCGCCACTCGCAGATGTACGATTGTAGTAGGGATAGGTCGTGTTCGTTGTTCAGTATTAACTGTGTGTATGATACGTATTATGATAAGGAACACTGGTAGTTATCAATACTGAAGTAGGGATAGGTCGTGTTCGTTATTCAGTATTAACTGTGGCGGGCGGGGGTAATGGATATGTATTATGATAAGGAACACTGGTAGTTATCAATACTGAAGTAGGGATAGGTCGTGTTCGTTGTTCAGTATTAATTACAAAGGAGGAGGGGTATAATGTAGGCAATGGTAATGCTAGTGATAAGAATATAATGATATTAGGCAAGATTATAGTGGGGAGAGTTAGTGTTCATTCAAAAAGAAGAGAGGGGTAATATAGGTGCTGGTGATAGGTGCATAATGATACGGGGCGAGCTGATTATTATGGAGATCGTAGTGGTGACAGGTATTGTGCTGTGGTTAGTCTCTACTACGAGGGTGTGTAATACACACACTATGTATGTGGTATCTGGACAGGCGATACTAGATAACGCGATTGCCAGTACTATTTAATTAACGATGCTAAAGTTATGAAATAAAGGCTTCGAAGGGACATTAGAGCCATATACGGTTATAAGTGAAAACTTCGTCTAAGTTCCTGGATGGGATGGGAAAGGACTCCACAAAATAAAAATAACAATAACAACAAAATGAGGCAGAACGTGTTCAAATATAATTAAATGTGATATAAAGTGCGAATGCTATTTATATAGTACGCATAGAGAGCAAGTGCGAGTGCTATTTATATAGTACTCATAGAGAGCTAGTGCGAGTGATATTTATATAGTACTCATAGAGAGCTAGTGCGAGTGCTATTTATATAGTACGCATAGAGAGCTAGTGCGAGTGCGGCTTAGATTGAATAGCGGCCCAACACTGGGTGTACATGATACTGATATGGGCGATACTAACAGTCTTGGACTGGAGTATGAATTTGATGATGTCACACTGGAGCAGATCGTACACCTTCAGCGAGCCGTTATCATTCCACAAGCAAACGCTGTGCACATTCCTGGTGATAATTTACGTGATGTTAGCGTTAAATTGGAGTGAAATTAACGTTAAATTGTAATTAACATTAAATTTAAATTAACATTCAATTGAAGTGAAATTAACGATCATTTGTAGTGAAATTAACATTCAATTGAAGTGAAATTAACATTCAATTAAAGTGAAATTAATGACCATTTGAAGTGAAATTAACGTTAAATTGAAGTGAAATTAACGGTAAATTTAAGTGAAATTAACATTAAAGTGAAATTAACATTAAAGTGAAATTAACATTCAATTTTAATGAAAATTACATTTAATTAAAGTGAAATTAACATTCATTTGAAGTGAAATTAACGCACAACGAAGATTACATAACACCGACACAACGTACCAGAATAGATCTTGCCACTGGGTACGAGTGACTGCCTCCTGTCGCAGTAGCTTGTAGACCGTCTTCTGCATCAGGGGCCACCTGTACTCCACCGAACGTTCCTCGTTCGACTGTTCACATTAAACGGGGCGTTATTTATTTTATTACATCGTTGATTGATAATTTATGTTAGAAAATATATAAAGTATAATCGAAAGTATAAATATTTGTTAATGGTACATACGTTATTGAGATAAACAACACATTTTTGTAATATCGTTATTTAGTTATTTTAGGTTACATTATTTGGCGTGTGTTTTTTTTGTAGTGGGACATTCAAACAGTTCGATGTACGGCGTTTGTAACATGGACAGACCACTTATGTATCTAATGTGTTTATATTTATAATTTCTATGCATTTTTAAATAAAGTTTTTTTTTTACACTTTTAAACCAGATTTTAAAGTGAATATATGACGTCGATAATATATTTTTAGATTTAATCATGGATTTAATCAAGGACTAATCGTGATGTAAAATAGGGCGATTTGTCACATGGCGCGGAGTATGTCGTTATTCGGCTACCCGGCTTAGCACTATCTAGACTGTCAACTATAAATGCAATAATAGGTACACAGCCAGATGATACATTGCATAGATATAACGGTAGACTGATCAACTATTCAGCTGACCATGCTCCATCAAACCCTTACCAGGGATGGGGACACGTATTAATCGAATACAAATACATATATAAATATTATATTTATATGTAATTTTGTCTAGCCGGTATGGGATCAAATACGTTTTTCTATTTTTATTTAATACACCGAATAGGTATATTTAAAATATAACTAATCAGTGTATTAAATAAAAATACAAATACGTATTTGATCCCATCCCTGCTAGATACTGATGCGGTCCGAGAAATAACCATCACAGGTGAACAGTATTAGTGAGACGAATAGATAATAGATAAAGATATAAAATAAAAACAATTAGTTAGATGAGTATTACTTCGATGAGAGGATGAGAGGTAGGTTAGATCTGTCGTTATATCACACTTTAAATACAGCGGGAATATTGTGCAGACGTATTACAACATTATATACAAAATGGTAATGATATCTCAACTATGTCCGCATTTATAATACCACAGATATGGTAAGTAAATATATCAACTATGTATCTGGTTATACTTGTTATATAAGATAATATACGCAGTTTATGTATAGGATAGTATACATGGTGAATCATGCGTTTCTTATAGTTAAATAGGTTTATTGTAGTGAAACGAAACGAACCGAAAAAAGTATTTAAAAAATCGTAATAATAAATAAACAATCAATTTACGCGGGCCGATTAAAATAAACATTACTAGTGAATTAGTAAGTTCCATTTCATTCAATTTAGTAATAAATATAGCCTATATATACTGTTGCTTATATCTCTCTTCCATATATATGAATGAATGAATGAATGTTTATTTAGACACATCATCAGTTGGAAAAACTAATTTTTAACTAACATTAAGCTATTTTGTAAAAACCAATTTTTAACCATATTAATACAATCAATTAGAACTACATTATCAGATGAATTGGCTATTACTGGAATCTCACTATACAATTGAATATCATCAGCAAAAATGTGATATTTTACAGAGGGGAAATTAGATGTAATATTTGTAAGAGGTAAGATACAGAGAAAATAGAAGATATATGTGTTATATTAGCTTCGTGCATATTGTTATCTTCATATTTATAAGATTCACGTATATTATTATTTACTCTATATGCAACAACAATAGAAAATACTCCATATTATTTCGAAGCCCTTCAGACACAGAGCTAGAGAGAAAAGCTAGCTCTATGCCTTCAGTAGAAATCAAACGATACATTTAATAAATTATAAAAGAAATTGTGGAAAAAAAATCTTCTAATAAATACTAATAATAAAATAAATCTTTTCATAAAAACGATTATATACCTATAAATGTATACACTATTGCCCACACGGTAGATGATGTAGCAAAGAGCGTGTTAAACTGTAGTAATGGTAAGCACATCTCAGTGAGTTATCATGATGATGGTGTTATACCGGTGCTATGAGAGGCTGATGCAGATGACAATGGTGATGTATGAAGCTGAGAATGGTGATGATGTTGATGATTTGATTTGATTGTTTATTTATACACCGTAAAAATATAAAACTAATTACATTACTTAAAACAATTTTACTTTACGTCGATGTGATGATGTTGATGTTGTTGATGATGATGTTGATGATGATGATAATGATGATGATGATGTTGATGATGATGATGTTGATGATGATGATGATGATGATGATGATGTTGATGAGAGATATCACATGAGAATCTGATAATAAAGCTGATTGTGATTGTGAGAGACATTACCATGTAACTAATAATATGCTAATATTTCCTAAGATTTATTAAGATGTCACTAAATAATATTTTTATAAATAACACCACCATATGGTATCAAATCATCTCATAATTGTACTACTACTACCACCACAACCATCACTACTATTACTACCACAACCACAACTACAACCATCACTACTACTGTACTACTAGGGTTAATATACACATTCATCATCATCTGTTAGCTACAATATGCTATCTGCTATGACTCACTATGCAATAGTGTTCTCTCCATGGTGGTAGTGGTAGTGGTGGTGATGATGATGATGGTAGTGGTGGTAGTGGTAGTGATGGTGGTGGTGGTGATGGTACATGTGTATAGCTAGACACATGTACACAACAAAGGAACACTGCATGTGTGAAAGCCTATGTGCATGCTAGTGTATGTACTTGTGGGCATTCTTGTGTGCATTATAGTGTGCATGATAGTGTATATGACTATGTGCATGCCTGTGTGTATGCCTGTGTGTATGACTGTGTGCATGCCTATGTGTATGATTGTGTATGATACTAATGTGCATGCTCAATTGATTCTCTCACTCAGGTCCCTTTGTTATAATTCATGGTATATTCAGTTATATTCTGAATCACCAATATGAAATATGAATGTGAGTGTACTACATATACTAGGATTAGCAGTTATAGGCTGACCTGTGTGGTCAAGGTAGTGGTGTGTATCAAGTGTTAGGCAGTGACTCATAGCTATGATTCACTATCGGTAGTGTTGGTAACATAGACAATTAGAAAGTATACTTATGTATATATATATATATATATATATATATATATATATGTATAATGCGTTTATTATATTTTATTTAGTTTGGCTCAATACGATGATGAAGAGGTCGAAAAATTCATTTTTAATATTCCATATATTTTTTATTTGTTACCCCCTTCCGAGTTATATATATATATATATATATATATATATGTATGTGTATACATTTTTAATTAAAGCCTTAATTCGATATTTCAACCCGATCTCAGTGTGGATACGCGGTGATGAAATAATCTATTTTTAGACGTAATCGGGTGGCGGCGACGAGTCCTGATTAATGACTAATCGTGACACGCGACACGGCTGTATCGTGATGTCTGGAGGAGTCGTCGTGTTTACGTAACCTGATTAGCACTAGCTAGATTGGCAAAACTAGGCCGGTACGTGGCGAGATGACAGTCCGCCGTATCGAGATCGAGTAATTACGCGAGGTATCGAATGATTTCTTCGTTAAGAATATATAGCTAGGTATAGCTTGTGAATGTCCTTCCGACTATTAATTAAATATTCATTCATTCATAATATATATTTAATTATTTAAGTTATACGATTACTATTTGTTTTTAAAATATTCAATTCATTTCTCAGTTGATATTTTATTTTGAAAAGTGTCTATTCGGGTTCAAACTGAATCGTTTCTATTCGCCATCATCGACATCACTACTAGACATACACTGTCTTATAGACATCTATTAGGTAAAGATAATTGATAGTTTCAGTTAATATTTAGAGGTACGGAATTAGAAACAATGCGAAATCATCGATAGCATAGCTGATTTAGTCACACTAGACAGTGTCTATGCTATTACTATCACTTCATCAGGTTAACAGCCTATGTAACTCGATGCTACACGACCGATAGCCATCCATTCACTACAGGCTAAATCGTAGTGTATCGTCGTCGATTCGTTGTTGATTAATGATAATTTATTTAAGCAAATGTATAATGGAAAGTGTTGTTGTGGATACTAATGAGTTGTCGGATATTTACAACCGGCGCGACTAAATCGACGATGCTATTGATGATATCACGTTGTTTCTAATTCGGTACCTTTAAATATTAACTGAAACAATCAATTTTACCTAATATTACTTTTAGGGAATGTTTGTTTATCATGAAATGACTCATACTGAAATGTAATAATATTAGATTTTCATCTCCTAAGCGAGCGATTAAACGTCGAATATTTGTAAATAAAGCATAAATTATTCGTTTGCGTTAAACATAGTATCGATGTCGTATATTCATAGTGATACGTATATATAAATATAATTACTCGTGGTGATTAGATAGTTTTTTAATCCCGTAAAGACGCATACAAACCATACAAGCTGTATAGGAGAGTAAGTTGAGGGTAGTAACCAGCGCATACACCGCTAGAGCAATAAAACAATGATAACAACGATGCGTATACGTAAAAGTATCCGTAACGAGTTATATTCCGAAACAAAGATGAAAGAAATCAATCGACGTAATGAATATCCGACGATTTTGTATTCCGAATATGACGCGCAACCTAAATAATTATTAAATATAGCATACCGTACCAGGTCGAGCTCACTAGGCAGTACATATAACATAACCTATAACGTATCGGTTCGCTAATGAGTACTGTTATTAAGTCGAGACTACAAAGCCAAACGAATGTTCCAGACTGTTCGCGTTAATAATAATCGCGCTTTAATAGATTACGCGCGTTCGATGTTTGTAGATATAGTTGCGAGCGAACATCTGCAAGTGGAGCCAGCTCGGCCGATTCAGCCTATTCATCGATTATTGCATACTTTTATTTATCGTATTATATGTACAATGTACATTGTACATTATAAGAAATTTATAATTGAATT
The DNA here is from genome assembly GCA_964019155.1 of Osedax fenrisi. Lineage (NCBI taxonomy): Eukaryota > Metazoa > Annelida > Polychaeta > Sabellida > Siboglinidae > Osedax > Osedax fenrisi. Next base: position 13,713,300 of record OZ025246.1, on the reverse strand, counting down.
AGTGTTTAGATAAAATCGTCATCATCATCATCATCAACATATACCTATCTTATACAAATCGTAGTGTCTACAATTAATATGATTAATGTAACTACTATGCATTGACGAGCATGCATTATAAATTTGATGAGTTTATAATGAAACTTTCATTTGCTAACACTTCCAGGGTTGGCCGATAATATGGGTCGGAGTTTTTCTTGATTTAATCCGAGAATCAAAACTACTAGGTGTTAAGATAGGTATCGATAGTTATAGGCGTTCAATACTTGGTCAAGTAATTCGTATATTATTATGTATATCATATATATTATATATGTTTATTTATTTTATTAAATAATTTCAAATTTAATATAATACTTATATTAAATTTTAGTGATTTATACTTTTTTAATCGAAATATGAAATTATACTTTTCGATATCCAAAATAAGAGGAAAAACAAACAAAAAGGGAATAATATATTTTCTAAATAAAATATAAATAATAAAAAAACTCTTGATTTTTTACATTCATAAACTTTTTGTCTTTATTTATTAAAATTCTTTATAACATTTTGCTTCTATTTAATAATATTATATATATATATATATTTTTAGTATATTTGATGATGTATACAAAAAAAGAATTCTAATGCAAAAAATATAATAATCTAATATAGATTAAAATACAATTACATCTCAAATTAATCATTCAAATACAAATACGTATTAGACAACATCATTGATATATATATCCAATACATGCATATATTAATTTATCAATGATATATATATAAACGTTATGTAAAGTAGACTATGTCAACTACTGAAACAACTAGTTTAAATTTGATGCCATAACTCGCAATCAAATAAACAGGTCGTATTCAATACATACCAGTATAATATATAATATACTGTATATTCAATATAATATTGTTTGTAGTTTATTTATATTATAATATATTAGTTTATAATATTTATATAATCTGGATCTTTGCAAAATATTGTAAATAATACTATCACAGTTCAAATATAGAAGATCATCTTCAAGATAATAATGTTATAGACATAAACTTTATGATAAAGGCGAATACCCATACGATGACATCATATTTGTTAATGTGTTGGCCATTAGCGAAGCATGCATGTTGGGTGTATATCTTGCTTAGCGATATATTACATATCTGTTTATAGAATTTTACTATCTATCAGATATACGCGATTCAGTACGATACTCGGCGTAGTCAACTCCGTCCTTAGGACTTCTAACTCATTTAATAACTTAGACGCATACGCATTTTTCTGGCTATGATATTATTTAATAATATACATATTATATGTATTATAATATTCTACACATATTTTTATATTTTCTATTTTTATACATATTATAATTTATAGAATTATTGTGTTTGAATTTAATAAAATTTCAATATATTGTTTGTAAAACAAAATTTAATTAATTGTTTATTATAATTGTATTAACCTGAAACATAATTTGATATAGTGGATAAAATTATAAGTAATATGTTATTATATATACTTTTTAAGTTGATCTATATATAAACTAAATATTAACTATGTTTTTAATTAATCAATATATATATGTAGGGTAAAAATATATGTTTATTTATCTATTTAAAATTATATAACAAATTTGTAAATTTATTATATTCACATCCGGTGATTATTAAATATTACGATTGTTTGGTATATAATAATTGTAAAAAAAGATATTCCTATATGTAAATATTACTACATTCATAAATAATATATGATTAATTTAATTATAATTATAACTCAATTAAGGCTACATAATTATATTACTATTTTTGGATATTTATAATAAATAATTCACGGTTCAAAAGGTCATCAAAAAAATCTATAATTTCTATTTCTATAAAATTAATTCAGGGAACTCCCCCTTCATAATATAATAAAAAATTGATAACATTGTTATAGTATTGCAAATATAATTATAAATTAACAGAATATGTCAGGTCAGAGTATTGCCGATAGAGTTATGGCTGCTAGGCATAGTATTGCTGGTCAAGGCTTAGCTAAAGCAGTCCATAAATCTACTACAGAGGAAATTATGGGCCCGAAAAGAAAACATTTAGATTGTTAGTTAAAATTGGTTACAGCTATAATTAAGAGTATACATATCCACGATATCGTACACCGAAGCATGTTAACTATATACACATTTTAAACGAAATAAATAAATATTCATTATTAATACAAAATATGAATAATTATTAAATATATAAAATAGATATTTAAAATTGGTATTTAGGTTAATTTCATAGAATTATTTGTATAATTATTATAATAATATCATTATAATAAATACTGTTATAATTATTATAAATTAATTTAATACATGTATTAATTCAAATTATAATTAATTATAATAAATATTTAATTACCTACTTAAATTTATTATTTATTTTATTATTATTATATTATTCATAAATATCAAATTAGTTTATTATTTTAATTTGTACATATATTTTGTGATAAAACTTAATTTCCTTCATTTACTTGTTAACTTTCATAAATAACTTTATTGTTGTATATTTCATTATTATAATAATTATATAATATACATTTTTTTATATAGTTTACCTGATTGAAGTATGCATATACATATGACAAAATATAGCTGTCTCCACAATATTTTTGCATATTCAATTGAAATAAGTCGACATATTCAAGTAAAATAAGTCAGCACATATAACTATATATGCCGTCGTATTCATATTGAATATATGTACTTATAACATAAACATATTTCAATTGAATCTGTGTAGATATTGTACTGTTGAAAGAATTGTCTGTATCTTAAATTAATGTTGTATCCACATAATATATATATATATATATATATATATTTGTATCATATTTTTATCATAAAGTTTTAGTTTCATTCATCCGTATTATCATTTGATACATCCATAAATATTCTTTTTAATATCTTTGACAAACGATATACAAATATATGTATATTATATAGGTTATATTATATGACGCAGCTAAAAAGTGAAATACAAATATTTTAATTATTTTCTTCTTTAATATAATAGCAATAACAGTTCTCTTCTATATCTACTACAATCGTAACTTTTTCATCTATTACATTCTGTATTTTATAATCCAAAATATGCTTAAGTGACATGTATTGCTATTTCAGTGATTATAATGATATATTAATTGATTTTCAATATATGATATGAGTCTATAATGTAATTAGTTAACATTTTTTAATAACTGTAAATAAATGTTATAATAATATTATTATGCAGATGTCATGTCATAATTGAAGTAAAGGTGAATAAATATTGTAGTATATTCCAAAGAATATGTTTAGATATTCTAAACTCATAATGTTGTGTCAAATATTATAATAATTATAAAATTCTTGATTGTATACTATATTTATTTACTTACACCACTAAGTTTTAAACTAATTAACTTGTATTTTTAATTTTAACTAGTACACAATTTAGTTTCAAAGAAAGTTAATTATATTATATTTCAATATATATTTATATATATTATTAATAGTTTGATTTAATTATATTAATATACCTTTATTAATGTGATTTAATATATTAATTAAAATTAATTTTGAATACCATGAATGAAAATAAATTTATAAGCCTATTTTGAAACATGTAAATATAAAATAATAATATTCTCTGCATTTATTCTTTTTAAAATGTTTTAATTCTTGCTATTGCATGAAATAATTTTATTAAAAATATTATTAGAAAGTTTTATTTTACAGTGAGTAATTTTATAATATTGCCTAATGGACTTGGTATATCTTATATATATCTTACATATATATTTTGATTAATAAATGTGTATATATATATTTATATAATGTATATACCCGATTAATTTGTAGTCGATCATTAAAAAAAACATATCACAGAAATGTATATTTTTGGAGTAAAAAACATAGAATGTAATATATGAAAAATACCATTACATAGATAGAGAATATATGTCCTTTCCTATGTAATAATTGTATACATCTATTGTATAATACAACAATAGTGTATTCACACAGGTAAACATGGTCACTATGTGACCTAGTTTGATCCCAGATATTTATTTCAAAGACTGTGTATACATTGTAATATAGGTCACCTATTTAGTGGATTACATTTCATTATTATTCTGTGGTAATTTATAATTTATTACTCAATATACACTTTTAATGCCTATCTATTATTAATAGAAATGAGAGAACATTAACTTTTTATAATATTTAAATTAATATTTAATTGTATAGAGAAATATTCATTTACTTTATTTAACTGTATGCACAATAATAATTTTTATATATAATTTATTATACTTTGTATATAATTGTATATTTTGTATCTTATATATTAAAATATGACTACCTTATAAAGTTATTATCTTTCTTCGAAAATGTTTTAATTTAATTAATTTTTAATTATTCGTCAGATTTAATTGCCTGTACTCGAGAACCAAATGTTAATATTTCACAACTGGCAACTTTACTCATGGACAGAACACAGAACTCTAGTTGGGTGGTGGTGTTCAAGGCACTTATTACCCTTCATCATTTAATGAATCACGGAAATGAGGTTTTGTTATATATCATTTATTTGTACATAATAATTGGATAGAGATATACATATATATATATATATATATATATATATATATATATATATATATATATATATATATATATATATATATAGAGATATACATATATATATAGTTACAAACGCATTTGATAAGACGCTATATTACATTGTAAAAATATGTACATTATAAAATATTATGAATCATTCTATAATATAGAATCTATATAGATAAAAGTGAATAATATAAACTATATTATATTAAAAATTATAATATAAATCATAATGAATAGTTCTATATATGTTCTTAATTAATTCTTAATTAGTTGTATGTTTGTTCTATCTATTTTCTTTATATATTAAATATATAGTTACACATTTATTTGATTAGAATCTATATTACACTTATAATATCTATCTTTTAAATCTATAATTATATTTTCAGCATTATATTAATTTAAATAATAATTATTCCTTTTAATAATTACCCTTATTAAATATATCTATTAATAAAACTATCTAATATTTAAACATATTATAGCGATTCACTCAATATTTGGCATCAAATAATTATACATTGAATCTAAATAATTTCGTTGATAAAACTGCAGTACATGGTAAGATATATACTTTCGTATGTTTAGTGATATTTATTCAAACATAATTATTTAGGTTTTGATATGTCAACATATATAAGGCGATATGCTAAATATTTAAATGAAAAGGCATTATCTTACAGAACAATGGCATTTGATTTCTGTAAAGTAAAGAGAGGGTTGGTTAAATACTTTTTTATATTTTTGTATAAGTATTATATGTAAATTTAATATTTTGCAAACTTAAAAATATTTAAAATTCATTAGAAAATTTTATATTTATATTATTGTTATTTTTAATCTAATACTTATATATATTCAAAAAACTGAAAATATTTATTATAATTATTTAAAAAAATACTACAATAATAAACTGAAAAATCATTAATTTTTTAAGATGAAATTTAAACCTTTATTTTAATATAATATTAAATCTTATTTATTAATATATATATATATATATATATATATATATATATATATATATGCATTTATCAAGGCTATTAATATAATGTATATTTTCAATAATTATAATAATATGTTATGATTATAATACATTTTATATAAATAATAAAGTAGTTAAGAGTGAAATTATATTATTTTATGATCCATTATTTTAAATATCACTTCCTGATTATTCTATTTTGTACATTTACTGAAGGAATTTATGTTTCTTTCAGAATTATAATTTTATGCAATTTATTTAATTTTTATAATTTAAAAAATTATTTCATTTATATACATTTTGTATATTAAAATTATATATATATGTATTTGTTAATTGTGTTTTAATAATAATGAAATGAATTAAAAGAATAATAAACTATATATATTTGACTATCAATGATAGTATATATATACAACGATAGCCTTATACTTTAATCTAACTACCAAATATATAAGAATATCACATATCGAATATGTTAAATATTGTTATAACATTTCTTCAACTCTATATATTATTAAATTATTACCAATTATATTATAATTGACATTATACATTCATTTAGTATATATATTTTTATATTCTATAATATAATATTTATAACTATTTATTTTACAGATATTATGAAGTTATATTATTTTCGAATAGGTATATTTAAATTGAAAATATTTATAATATTAATTATGTTATACTTATTAAGTATTAAATTTTAATTCCAGATAATATTTTTATTTGTTATATGTTTATTTATTTGTTATATATTATAAATATCTATTTATATTATACTCTATGTATATTTGGTATTTTCTTCATTATTTATTTACATAGTATTTGATTGATTTAGAATTGATCTCAAAGTGGCCTGAATATAATACTTACTTTCTAATACTTTCTTACTTAATCCCTTGACCAGTGAGTTGTTGGAGGTATGAATGCATGATGATGCACATATACATCTCTATTATTCATAATTAGTCAATGCACAAATTATTTCCGAGCCCCTTTATCTTGAGTATCCTCTTTTTCTTGAATCATTTACAGATCCTTGTAAAAAATTATTTTAAATAGACTAACATGTTAATGTGACCAAAAGAGTATATATTATTTCTCATATAAAGTAATAGTATGTGGTGATTAGTAATGAATAAAAATCACAAATTTGATATACAATTTGATCTTTTATATCAGAATTTGTTTTACGTCATATGTATGTTGTTCCTACATCTGTACTTTATATTCACATTTTATTTCTGTTTCAAAAAATTCAAAATATGTCAAATTTATATTTCCATAAAGAATATAAGTGATTTGTATATATGAATTTTTATTTTTAACTTATGCTTCTTCTAGTCCAGATTGTTTTTAGCCTAACTAAACCTGATGTAAGTAAACCTTAGGAACTTATCTCAGAACATTTATTTCCATTGTTTTAGAATTTTATAAATTGTGAACTATACGATTACATTTTTTATTTGTAAAGTGTTTTGCAGTTATTCTTTTAAGTTATATGATAAAAGGTAGTGATGAACTAATGCATATATGAACTAATACATTTGTATTGAATAACTCATCAATCTGATTGTTTACTATAATGCCATGCTAGTTTTTTTACATAATAATTCAATGATTCCAAAAATGTGTTTATTAATATAGTCATATCATCATGAGACCATCATGTCAACACCACTTTCCTAAAATTAATAAAGTTATGATAAAGGCTAACGTTATATATAGTTCATATATATATATATATATTTCTACTTGAAATCAAGATCTATCGCATTTATTCTTCCCTTTCGGAAATCTGCTTGTTAATCTGCTAAAGTTTTAGATGATTGTTGACGAATATTATATATTTATTTAATTAATTTATTATTTGATAGAAAAGACGATGGATTTTTGAGAACTATGAATGAAGAGAAATTATTAAAAACTCTTCCTGTTTTACAAGTGCAAGTAGATTCTCTATTGGAATTTGAGGTTACATTATCCTATATATATATATATATATATTTATATTGAAATATATTATTTATTTTTGTAGATATCTTCGAATGAACTTAATAATGGTGTAATTAATGCTTGTTTCATGCTGTTATTTAAAGATTTAATACGTCTTTTTGCATGTTATAATGAAGGAATTATAAATTTGCTAGGTTTGTTTCATTAAATAATAAATATACATGTAAATAGATTAATAAATATTAATTACTAATCAGTTTATAATTAGTATTAGTGATATAATAGTATCTATATTATTCTATATCTAATATTTGTATCTAAATTTATAATCTAAATAATATGGCATGTAATCTAATTATAATCATTTATATTTAATGATGATTTATTGACATATATTTAAAATATAATTAAAATTAAAAATATATAATTGTTATATATTAATGGTAATATAAATAAATTTAATACTAAATAAATTATAATAACATTTATAATATAGTTTTGAATTAAGTTTTATTTGTGATATAAATGTTTGCTAATATAAATTAAATTAATATATTTGTAATACCAAATATTTAAATGTTCTTAATATTTTAATAATATATTAGCAAACCAACCTGTTATTATTCTATTTATTTCTACAGTAACCATCTACAGTAACCATTATATTATGATAAATGACTTAAACTATAAAAATTATTAATTAATATTATATTATAATATATATATTTAATTATGTTTAATTATGTTTTAGTATTTAACCATTACAAATATTATTTATTTAAATAATTTAATTATATATTCTAATAGTACATTGTTTAATGTATAATATTTAAATCTGTTAATATATTTGATAGTATTGTTATATTATTAAATAGAAAAATACTTTGAGATGTCAAGAAAGCAATGTAAAAAAAGTTTATCTATCTACAAAAAATTTGTACTTCGTATGGAAGAAATAAGTAAAATGTTAAAAGTAGCTGAGGTACATTTCGAGTGTTGTGATTATTGTTGTTTAGATTATATTATTGTTGTTTTAATTGTAGTATTATGTTGTAATTATTATTTTAGAACGTTATTTTGATATGCATAAGAAACAATGTAAAGAATCGTTTGCTATTTATAAAGTATTTCTAGAACGAATGGAGAGAGTTTCTAATTTTCTAAAAGTCGCAGAGGTTATAAATTTAATTGTTGTATAAATTAATGTTGTTAATGTTGTTTAAATGTAATATATTCATTTAATAATATATTTTTATTTAATAATAATTTGATTTAATTTAATTTAAATATTTTTAAGATTATATATATAAATTATTTAATTAAATGTTTTTATTTTATTTAATTATTATATCATCTATAATTTTAATAATTAAATAATTATTGTCTTTAATTATAATTAAATTTAAATTTTTAATTATTTTGTTCATTATATAAATAACCTGTTAAATTCTAAACTATTTATTTATTTAATTAAATTTATATATTTATATATTTATATATTATTGATTATTATTAATTATGTAAAACTAGGTTCAAATTGCTAAATTTTATAATTTATTTTAATATTTAAATAATAATATATTAGTTACAAATTGTAACTTACATTTAATTTCAATTAATGTTAATAAAATAAGTTGGAATTAATATTGAATATAATTTATTAATTAAATTTTAAATTACTCAAGGTGAATTTTTTTAAATATTAAATAATTTGTGTAAATAATATAATTTCAAAATCAATTATTTAAAATATAAATGAATTTAAATTTTATTTTTAATATTATTTTATTTAAATTAAATTTATTATCACTAACTAAATTTAAAAAAAATATTACACTTTTATATATTATTGTTTTTTTGTTGCTTATTTTAATTATTTGTCTTTGACTTATTTTTTGTATATTTAATTTATATTACAATTTTATATGAATAATTATTAAATTAATATAAATATTGAATATATTATAATATTAAATATATTATTTTAATATTTAAATATATCATTTTAAAATTTAAATATATTATTCAATGTAGTATTAAATATATTATTCAATCAACTATTAACTTATTTACTAATTCGTAGAATGTAGGAATTGATAAAGGAGAAATTCCAGATCTAGCTAAGGTTATTTACAAAATAAATAGTTATTTATTAATTATAAATTTTAATTCAGATGGATAATATAGAAGAAATACGTGTAAGTAAAATATGCATGCATTTCTGGTATATATTAATAATTAATAACGGGTCAGAGTTATATTTATTTAATAATTTACAATTTCATTTCATTATATATATATATATATATGATATGTTTATTATTAATATTAATGATTAGGCACCTGCAAGTTTACTTGAAGCCCTAGAAGATCATTTGAAATCATTAGAGGGAACAAAGAAATCAAATATGCCAAAGTTTATCTTGCTAGATATATATATATATAAATATATATACATATAATTTAACTAAATGTATGTTTAAAAGCAGTTACTTATATATAAATAATAATACTAATATCATTTAGACCAGCTAGTGTAACTTCTGCGATAAATTCTTTGACTGCAGTTTCTACTCAATTATCAGAAGATGATAAAAGATTGATACTTGAAGAAGAAAAAGCACGTCTAGAAGAAATGAAGGTATACAAATATATTTATTTAATAAATCATAACATTAAGATTTATTTACATAATTCCTAAAACATTTAATATAGAAAAGTAAAGAAGAATTTAGTACTGGATTTGCAGGTTTTTAAACTTTTTAAATACATTTGTAAGGAATTATAATTAATTATCTATAATGAATTATATATACATAGTATAATAATAAAATTACATATATATATATATAATTATTAGAAAAGAAAATAGAAAAATTAGCTGCCCAGCCTTCGATTGACCTTTTCTCAGCAAAGTTATTAAATTACAATAATTTATTCAAATATATATTTTTTTTATGCATACAAATTATATATTTAAAAATAATTTTAAAATGTTTAATAATTATTTATAATTTACTATCAGTGCTGATATTAAAACTTGCGAGACAAAATTAAGTGATGATTTATTAAACCTGGGTGCAAATGATGGAGGACTGGCTTCTCTTATGTCTCAACCAATGATGTCATCGAGTATGAATCAAAATATAACATCAACTCAGGTATTATAATGTTTGCATGTTTTTACATTTATATTGATATGTATAATTGAATTATGAATTTTAAATAACAAATATATTAATTATTTTCAAATATCGATCTTAAAATATAATAATCTCTAAATTTAATGGAGCAGACTTTTTAAAGATAACAAATTGATTTTCGAAATAAAATTTATTATACATTTAAATATATGAAATAATTTTTAAATTGTGTTTAAATTCTGTTTCCATTCTAAATATAACTTATAAAGTATACATTATAAAAAATAACTAACAAATAAATGTGATATTTTTACATTTAATTAAATATTACCATTTACATTCAGCCTCAAACTATGAACAATCCATTTATGATGTCAGCTTCTACTCAACCTACAAATCCAATGATGCAATCTACAAATCCAATGATGCAATCTACAAATCCAATGATGCAATCTGCAAATCCAATGATGTCATCTGCAAATCCAATTATGTCAGCTGCAAATCCAGTAATGCCAGCAGCGAGTACTGCTACAAATAACCCATTTTCGGATTCATGGAATACTACTGGTATAAATAATTATTTATAAATAAATATCTTAAATATTTAATTAAATATAAATTAATTTTTTTAAATATTTAATTGTAATATTAGTTGCATAATGCATAGTATTTGATATAGCCTATGATATTTTGTTCAATAGAAATGAAATATATAGTTTTTATAATTGAAATAATTTTTATATAAATTAATATCATTATATAAATTATATATCATGGTGTAGGTGATATAATGTTATAACTTATAACCATTTTAAGTTGTATAAATATAGACCTATATTGTGAGTGCATTTAGTGAATTAGATGTGTAAAATGGTTTACTAACAATTAAGGATAATGCAAACATTATTAAATACATAATAAATCCTAGAATACTCTTCCATAAATATCATATTGTATTAATTATATATACTAAATTAGAAATATTGTATATAAATCTATATCACTAATATATTTTCAATATGATACATGTATATTTTAAAGGAACCAGTGATACAAAACCTGATGTCAACTTTGCAACAGCATTTGTCAATACAGCTCCTGTAAATGGTTAGTATCTAACATTATATTTATATATAGTAATATTAGGTTAATTAATAAGTTAATTAATTATAGAAATATTTTAAACAAATTTAGTTTTTTATTAAATCATTATAAATATTATTATAGTTATTTTTTTTGAAAAACAAAATTGTTCAAAATGATAATATTATAATTCTATTTAAATAACATATTATTTATGTATATACATTTATTAACATCTAATAATGAATATATCTACTTGATTTACATAAATATAATGATGTAATAGATGTTATGAATATTGCATCATCAAATCCTTGCAACCTTCAAGATGATAAATCAGATACTGGTAACATATTGATTTTGTATGCATGTTCAATTTACTATTGTTTTTTTTAGTGATATTAGTCATGTTACCCATCTAATATATATCTTAATACTCTGCAATTATTAAAGCAGTTTCTTCAATTAGGTTTTGATGGTTTAGGTGACCTACTGACCCCATTATCTACAAATACCACATGTCAACCTGAGTTGATTTCTCCTCTTGGAATTCAAGGAAAAGATTTAGATGCTAGTCTCGCTTCATTAGTCGGCAATCTCAATATGACTTCACATACAATGAGTGTACAAAAGTTAATACACATACGCATAATTTAATATCATATACATATATATCTAGTTTAATTATTTTTAATTAATAAATATTTGTTATATACGTTATGATTAAATTAGAAATTTTCTTTTAATTATAATATACTGAAAACTGATGTTATATAGTTACTATTACAAAATATTAAGTTCATCAAATTTATTGTCCGTATTTTTGATATTTATATCATATTTATAATTTATAAATACATTTCTTGTATATTACCAATTAACAATCTTATTTAGTATACAATATATATGTATTTCATTATAATATTAGTGTATATAATGATATTTCATCAAATTATAACAATGTAGGGATTATATCTCTATGATCATATAACTTGATATTTACAATTTACATTATATATTTCATTTTTACTCTTATTATTTATATAATTTATATTTTAGTTATAGCTCTCTAATTTAATTTATAATGACAACGTAAATAAATATAGTTATAATATTATTATTATATTTATAATATTATTTTTAGAATACTATTTGACTATTATTTTTCAAATCTATATCTCATTACTTTTATTAGTAATATTTTATATTTCTATTATTTTATATAGTTATAATATATATTATTATATTATATATAAATAATATCTATAATATTATATAAAATTATTTAAAAATATGTAAAAACAAATATATTAATAATTATGAAATATTGTGTAACTTATATTTAAATAATAGAATATTTATTATATAATTACATACTTATACATGTGATAAATTGACAAAATTATAGTAATTTTAAAATCCATTTAATCTGAATAATACACTCTATATGTACATGTGTTTACTAGAAATTTGTAATGAGTATTATCATAAATTGTTGTTTATATAGATTTTATTTAAATATTCTGGCAATTAACCAAATTCAATGATAAGGTTTATTTATATTGAATGTTGCATAATCCTATTTATGCGCGTGCATACATCAAATATCATATATAATCATTCCCTTAAGATAAGATTACAATTCAAGTATTTCTCTATGATATAATAATGATTAAATTATGAATAATAGACAAGGAGGTCATCAATGGAATAATTTAAACAATGGATCAGATAAGAAGAAGACAGGAGGGGAACAATGGTCTTCAATAACTCCACAAACTTCTTCAACTATCACGCCACAAGTTTGCTGAATTCTTATTGTCACCATAATAACACTACTTAATGTTTAATAATAACTCTATACAGTTTCAAATGCCTCAATATAATTATCCAGTTCAACAAAATGTTTGGGGATTTAACGTAAGATATGGTGATGGTCAATTTTTATCTTTAATTAATAAAACATTAACATCATATTAACTTGGCTATGGGTACAATTTTAATATATTATTTATTTCTATGCATATTTGAAACATTTGAAATTTGAAACCTTTTATTAAAATTTAAATAATCTTCTATATATTTGGTTTTAATTGTTAGAGTTGCGAGATGAACCTTGTATTCACTATAATTAATTGTTGACGGCCCTATTACTTGACCCTATTTACCTGGACACACTATTATATAATATTTATATATATTTTATATTTATTTATATATCATACTAATCTAACTATATTTTAATGCTAATTACTAATAATTAATTAAATAATAAATTAACTATATCACAGAGAGTTGCTTTTGGTATTTTATTCTACATTTTTTTGGTGCATATAATATGTAATAACTATCATAAACATAATATTTAATGTTTGTAATTTATTTAGCCACAGAGTCAAGCCCCTGGTCAAGGAAATGTTTCATTTCCCCCACAACAATCATCAACTGTGTTCGCTACACCTCAAACTACATCAAATGATCCATTCGGAGCTCTTTAATTGCATTGTTACAATGTTATAGATGTTATAGTTGATTTGTCATTCCAATTTATTAACCAGTATATCATTTAGATATATAGTGTCTAAATATTGTGATTTCCGTCAATGTATTATTTATTATTCAATAATAATAGTAATTTATTGATAAACTTTGCTAATTAGTAAATTATTAATAAATATAAGTTAAGTTAAATAATGTTATATAATAGTTGATTTGCTTATTAAAAACAATAAACAATATAACCATTTATTTAATAATGTATCTATATTTAAATGTTAAATTGAATCTGATAAATATATTATTAATCTATTTTTTTATCATTTAAAATTATTTATTGTAATTAATTATTATATTTTAATAATAATAATTTGTGTAATAATGTATACATGAATCAGCAGTTCATTAAAATGAATTATAATTCTATAATTATACACTTTATTAGCACATTCCAAATAAGTTCACAAGTGTCCCCATTCAGTCTTCATAACACAGAGATAATGCAATATTTACATATTACTCTGAGATATTATAATAGATAAGTGACCATACTATTTATATATAGACATATTTTGTTATGGCTGGATATATGATTCTTATTTTAAATTAAATTTATTCTATATAACTAATATATAAAATTACTTAATCTATCTACAATTTTTTATTTATATTACATGTATACATTAGTTGTGTATGACAAGTTAGCAGATATTACAAGTTATTCAATATTGAAATGTTAAATATTGGCTTATTAATCAAACTTCTTTTTATTTCTATATTATCTGTATTATAATTATCATGTATTATCAGATAAATACTTTGTTTATTAGTCATATTTATGTTTTTAATTATAAGTAAAATAGATTAATGTAAACAAATACAATTCCTATACTACACTATAATTACATTTATATTCTCATTTTACATTATGATTCACAGTTGATAATTTTATAACATTATTAAAATAATATAATTGACTTGTTTATAATAATTTTCTTCAATTTGACTAAATGTTTTAGATAATTCGTAAATTATATTTTAAATATATATATACACATCAATCTAATTAAATATCACATAATATATAATTATAAGAGTTGACTAGTTTTGGGATACATTTTTGTAATGAATTGTAACCCTAAATTTGATACTTAACAATTGTTATCAATATTAGAAATTCATTTTGTTTAATGTTATTCTATGCATGTACATTTTCATATTGTTTTTTTTTCTTCTATTTACAGATATATTTTGTATTTATTAATATCTGTAGTAATAGTAATAACGCATAATATAAATACTTAATTGATATTTATTTTATTGATGTACAAATAATAATAAAATGTATTTTTTTTCTTTTTCAAATAAATTAAATTCTTTATTAGATTAATTTTTAAAATTGAATGTAATGGAATAAACCTGCCTTGTCGGTGTATTTATTATGTATTTAAAAAAAGTATTCCTCCTTTTCTTATATTAGTTATTCTTATAATATAAAAGTCTTGGTTCTACAAATAAGTAAGTTATATTGTAGTATGTAAGCTGGAGTAAGTAAGTACTACTTTATTTGCATATTTATCAAATTTTTAGTTTTCTGACGAGTAAGAAAAACTGAATTTCCAACAAAAATCCTTAAATATCTTCATATGCATATTAATATTAATTAATAATTCCCTTTAAACTATATATGGTTGGTATTAATCTCATAAATATAGATGTTACTAACAAATTATACTATATATCAAATGTGAAGGTATCCTAAGATTGATGAATGAAAATCCCTATCACAACACTTAGTCGATGTAATAGAAATTATTTAACGTTTATGAGAATTTATCTATTCTTAAGGTTCAATTTCATAATATAAGTCGGAATTCGAGATGGCAATATTTTAATTATTGTTATGATATGACTAGTATATTTAAATATAAATATTTCGTAGTGCATGCTAAAGTATAATGCTAATAAAAAAAGAGAACAATAAATGAACAATATTATAATACAAATTAAAAGAAAAATAATTGAAGAAAGAGATAACAAATATAAATGTTGGTAGACGATTTAAGTTTGATATTATATGAAGGATAATATGGGATAGAGTGCCCACTGGGCAGTAAACCAAATTTCAAAATAAATAAAATAATGTTCACAATGTTACGGTATATTTCAAACTTAACACAGAATTTGATAAATCTTTTGTCAGCAATTAACAAATTTTCAAACCAAAAATAAATGATCTGGATAATGTAATAAAGGATGTTTATATATTATAAAAAATATAGATAAGCCTAGAATAAATCTATTAGTATATAATATAAGTATTTTTTCCTTCACAATTTGTTTACTAAATAAAAAATGGTTTATTAATTGGTGTTAGGCTAACACTGTTAGCAGACCTATCCTTAGTTATTCTTCATTGAATAGATATACAACCCTTAATAAATACGTTAAATGTAACAAGTATATAAATAAAAATCAATTTTAAGATAGTAACATTTTATCTATTTTATATTTTTTCTCTTTAACCATACATATAGGAATTACATAATAGAAAGTAGAATTTTTTAAAAATTATAACATTTATCTGCAATAAAAATGTTATTTTACATTGTAATTACATTTATTAATATATTAATTAATGTATGTTAATATGTGGTTTACTATAGTAAATCTATAGATATTTAAGAATAAAATAGATACTTTTACTTTTGCATTCGAACTGACCAGACGTGTTTTAATTCATACAAATGTAGCATAACAATTTCTATTCATACACAATTATTTGATTTCTATAGAATTTATCAATAATATTCTGCACATTATATATAATATATTAAATATATTTAAATCCTATACACTACACATAATGTGTTTCGTATAGTGTACACTGTGTATAGTGTGCACTATACAAGATCGTATACTACGTTCTACGTTCCTGCAGATATCCCCTAGGACTTCATGCACGGGTAGCTGGACTACCCTTTTTCTCTGAGGTTATGTAACTACTCACGTGTTCTATTCGCTGTCCTCATTGTCCTTAATCTTTCGAGGTACTGGTCCTGTACTGAAGAATCGGTCGCATATCCGTAGAATCTACCCGCACGAAGAGTTTCCACCATACCGGAGAATCTATCATATACGTGGAGTCGACTTCATTTCACTGCTTACTACATTATTATATAATACCTATATATATATTACGTTACTCGAGTTCATCTATTAGCTAGCAAGTGTATATATAATGGCAGTTGTATGTCATTATTGCAATGAACCTGCTTCTAGCTCTGACCTACCATGTAGCTCGTGTAAATCATTCTACCACCATGTATGCCTCTTCCCAGCATCAATTATATCCAAATCTTGGACTCATATCAATAGTCCCCCTCCATCATATGCCCTTGCCATTTTTTCTTCCCCTAATTTCACATTTACATGTCCATCTTGCCTCCTAAACAACTCATCAAATACATCTACTACATTCTCCTCTCCTCTAGTTACCCCTACTCCTATACATCGTAATAATCCCCCCATCCGACCTCCTATACCTGCCCAATTAAGAATTCCCAAACTTATGGAACTTAAAACTTTCCCCCCATCCTTCATAACCGTTAATATCCCATCACCTTTCCCTTATCATAAATCGTATGCATCTGCTATTATATCATCTTCCTCTCCTATCCCTATTAAAGCTCCTATCGTCCACCATGTACCTCCTAATTCTACCACACCCTATACTCTTCATATACCTCGTAAACGTCAACTAAATAATATCATTCGTAACAATTCACTTGTCATTGAACATTTAAAGACCTCTGATATGAATACTGAATTCATTTCATCAATCCTTATACATATGCTACTGCCTAAAATATCTATTTATATAGTCAAATTTAAACATAACAATGCAATCATCCAATTCTCTAGTAAATCATTTTGTGACATGTTTTTCAGTAGATTTAGATCTACTAAATTTAATCCCCGATTCTCACACCTATATATACGAAATTCCCTACCTTATAAAACCCGTTTATTATGTAAAATCCTTTATCATGCATATATATTAAAACTAACCCCTATACATACTAAACCCATATTTAATACATATACAAAGTCATTTGAATTACGACTTATATATAATTATATTGACTGGTCTCTTCCACCTATTACCATACCTCCAACTCTCCTTATTCACTGGGAATCTTCCTACCTTAAATTTAAATCTTCCGTTCCCTCATTTAGTAATCTCTCCATTAATACTAATTCAGACCCCACACCTAATAATCCTTCTGAAAATTCCAACTCCCCTTATATTCCTGTAATATCAACTCCATCTATTGATTTAAATAATTCCACCATCACAAATGTCCCAGTTGTTGATTCACTAAAATCTAATCATATATCTACACCCTCTCTAACTAAATCTGCATGACTGAACACATTGCCCTAATAAATATTCGTTCTCTTCGTTCCAATGCCTCACTCTTATTACCATTCCTTAAAAAGTGCAATTTCAGTATTATTGCTTTAACGGAAACATGGATCTCTCAAGATGATTCCGACATATTTGCCCTATTTCACAATTTTGGTTATACATTAATCTTATCGCCACGATTATCAGGTCGTGGTGGTGGGGTTGGCTTCCTCGTAAAAACTTCTCTACCTTTACCATGTATATCCATATCCCATAACTTCTCCTACTCTGACTGCTTAACCATATCATTCACCCAAAAACACAAATCTATATCCATTACTGTCATTTATAGACCGCCAAAACCAGAATTCGCTTCCTTTCTAAGTGAGTTTAACGATCTTGCTACTGATCTCATTAGTTCACCCACATACCACCCTATTATACTTGGTGATTTCAACTATCATTTTAATGCTACCTCAAATCCACATATTATGTTCACTAATTTAACACATTCATTATCCCTATCACAACATGTCAATTTCCCAACTCATATAAATGGCAATATTATTGATCTTGTATTCTCCAGTTCTCTCCATTCTGAACTCGTGGTGAGTAATATTTCTAGGCTTGATCTACTTTCCGATCACTTCCTTATCTCATTCAAAACTAACTTTACTATCACTCTTAATCAGAAAACACGTATTACATACAGACCCATTAAGAAAATTAATTCCATGATATTCTTAGCTGACTTACATTCTGCTTTAGGTGACTACTGTTATTCTCCAGTTGTATTAAATTCCATACTATCCCATCTTCTCGATAAACATGCGCCTTCAAAAACTATATCAGTAACTCTACATCCTGATACCCCATGGTTTACTTCCCACCTCATGTCCTTGAAACGATCACTGCGTAAATCTGAAAGAACATACATATCCTTGAGATCTTCATCTTCTAGAGCTTCATTCATTGAGCAACGTAAGATCTACAAGTTAGCAATTTCCTATGCCAAATCTAGCTATTACACTCAGGTTATAAATGATCTTGCTTCTGATAACCGACGACTTTTCAGACTAGCTAATAAGTTGTTATCTCCCCCAAAACCAGCATTACTACCATCTATAATTAACATTTCTCCATTACAATTAAGCTGTCTTTTCTCCAAAACATTTTCTAATAAGATTAACTCCATCATAATAAAGATCAATAACCATACCCTTACTGCCAATTATCCTTCAATCATATATGATTATAGTTACCCCACCTATATCTGTTTTTTTAAGTTTTTTTCGTCCGCCACATATATCTCTCATATCTAAACTACTAAATGCATCCTCTTCGATATCTCCCTCCGATCCTGTTCCACTATCTATTTTTAAACTTTACTCCGATTATCTATGTCCAACTATCTGTAACATCATCTCATATTCCCTAAATTCCGGTACTGTCCCTTCAATTTTTAAACAAGCAATAATCACTCCCATTCTTAAAAAACCTTCACTCGATCCTGATTCACTTCTCAATTATCGCCCAATTTCTCAGCTACCTTTGGTGAGTAAAATTTTGGAAAGAGTTGTCTCTCGTCAACTAATCTCATATTTAACCGCCAATAATCTCCATATTCCTCAACAAAGTGGCTTTCGCCGAGGACACTCCACAGAAACAGCACTACTAAACGTAATTGATGTAATCACTTCTACCCTTAATACTAAAAACTGCTGTCAACTAGTAATGCTGGACATATCCAGTGCTTTCGATACGCTTGATCACAAAATTCTACTGTCCCGTCTACACCTGCTTGGAGTTAGAGACCTTGCCCTCTCATGGTTTACTTCATATCTATTTGACCGTAGTAGCAGTGTAAAAATATATAATTCTTTTTCTTCCCCTTCTCCTATGAAATATGGTGTTCCCCAGGGATCAGTACTCGGTCCTTCACTTTTCTCAATTTATTTATACCCATTACCATCCATAATATCTAAATATCCAAATATATATTACCATCTTTATGCAGATGACATACAACTATATATGTTTCTTCCAA
Source organism: Osedax fenrisi (assembly GCA_964019155.1). Classification (NCBI taxonomy): domain Eukaryota; kingdom Metazoa; phylum Annelida; class Polychaeta; order Sabellida; family Siboglinidae; genus Osedax; species Osedax fenrisi. The sequence continues at coordinate 13,692,512 of OZ025246.1, read as the reverse complement.
CTAATTCATCACCAGGTCTCAATAATCAACTCTCTAATTGTGCTAATGACATTAAAGAATGGCTATTTCTAATAATCTTCTCCTTAATACTTCCAAAACTACATTGTTGAATCTTTCTCCATCACCAACTTACTTCCCTCCTTTTCTTATTGATAATATTGTAATATCTCCTTCTCCTACTGCATCTAACTTAGGTGTACTTTTTGATTCTACACTTTCCTTCATTCCTCATATTACTGCCATCACTAAATCTGCAAATTATCATCTATTTAGAATTAGAAAAATACGAAAATCAATTACTGTATCTCTTACTAAAACTCTAGTTAATTCCCTTGTACTCTCACGCATAGATTACTGTTCCTCAATCCTTATAAATATTCCATTATCATCTATCTCTCCCTTAAATCGAGTTATTCGTTCATCAATCCGTACAACATATAACCTACGTATTCGAGATCATTCCTCTACTTCCTCATACCAACACATATCTCCATGGTTCACATTTAACAAACGCTCTGCTTATCGCATATTATCTATTGTTCATTCCTCAATATACTCTTCAAATTGCCCTTCATATATTTCTGCTTCTCTAGTACAAAGAGCTCCCCTTCTATCACTTAGAAACCATGCATCTCACCTTCTATCTACCCCTATTCTACGTCCCTCAAAAATGAATACTCGGGCACTGAGTTATATTGGTCCTAAGCTATGGAATTCACTCCCGCCCTATATTAGATCCATAAAATCGCATAAAACATTCATGAAATATATACAACAATTGATTTCAGGTGGTAACCTGAATTATTAATATTGTTTGTCATTATTATTTTATTAATTAATTTCCGTACGGCTTATTCTATTTTATTGTATTATTATTATTGGTATTTATTGTTTACCTACTTTTATTATTTGTATTCTATTATATACACCTTTGAGAAATCATTTATGATTTATTTAAGTGTCTAAATAAACATTCAATCAATCAATAATTGACATTAATGCAGTTATAACTATAGTTATCCCTCACTGGTGGATAACGTAACGAACAAACAAATAAACAAAATAAAGCGAATTGTAATTTGCTGCAATTCGGAATCATGATTCCATACATTGTAAATAAGACAAAATATTACAATATATAAAAAGTTATTATACAGAGTTTAAATGAGTTTTCAATTTATTTTAAAACAATAGTCTGAATTGATCTTGCGTAGATCATATGGTAATATATATTTCATATACGAGGAACAACGTAGGAGAATGCGTGAGAGCTGAATACGCTTCCATAGCTACCTCCGTCTAATAGAATATCATCCGATGTTCTGAATTGGCTTACTATCACTCGAAGTTTCAAGAGAATGTTTACATATCCAGAATGTCCTATTAATACAGTTTTTTGTGCTGATGAAAATCTATAAATTTAACTATAAAAAATGCGCTTAAGTATTTTTCTAAAAAATATAAATTGATAGAAGGGAGATTACAAAAAATATTAGGATTGAAGAGTTTTTAAATATTGGATTATTTATTAGTTATTTAAGGATAGTTAAATGGTTGTGGAAATATTGCATCAGATAAGGGAGAATCAATAATACAATGTATATAAGCCTTATATTCTAAAGGGATAACATATCAATAAGTTCATTAAATAAAGAAATATTAATTGAGTCAGAAGGAGATAAGGATGTAAATTTGATAATAAAGCGCGCCAGATATAGGATAATATGATAATTGAATTTAATTAGTCAGTATATTGTATATTAGGCGCGATAGAGGATTTTAATATACGTCAAGTTTTATAATGAAGAGTAGTTCTAACAAAAAAGTGGCAACATTGTCAAAGAGATTTAATGATATAATCCATTTAAAATGTAATCACGACATGATATATTATTAATTCTATTTGATATGTATACATATATATATATATATATATATATATATATATATATATGCCCTATATATACGCACTATAGTGTGTTTGACACTTTTAATCGTCAACAAATAATGTATCGATTACAATCTATTGGTATATCTGATCAAGTAATTAGATAGTTTATATATCTATCTGATAGAACATCTTCTTTAATGTTCAACTCGATTTGATCAACTCATTCGAATATAGGTATCTAAATGTATTTATGGTTTTCATCGAGGTTATGTCATTATACATTTTATATTTATAATGTATGGCATTCCCCACCCACTATTTTCTCTCGGTATCCATCTATAATATCATATCTAGGACCTATATTATAGGCTGATGATAAAAAATATATATATATTTCCCCGCTTATTACATTACTATGAATATATAATAGCTAACTATTTAACTGAACTTCAATCATAGAGCTCATTAGTCAATTATTGATATCATAACATATATCTGAAACTCTCTCTATAGTTATATATCGTCCTCTAGTTCCTAGAATAGAGATAATTTCTAATCCACTTCTCACTGCCATTCTATCCTCATCTCAAACCAAGGAATTCGGTTTTACTTTTAATTCATCCCTAAATTATACAAATACATTATAACATCATTCCCTTTCACAACTTCCATTTTCACAATAGGTCTTCTTATACTTCCTATTCAAATAATTTGTAAACAATTACATTTTTATTCAACTAATATTAAAAGAAAATACAGACATTTTCACTGAACGTCATCAGTGAAATGTATTTTCATAACTTTGCACAATAAATAATTAAAATTGGTTGTACCGGGAACAATCAAGACCTCCTATAACCTCAGGTTATAGGAGGTCTTGGAACAATGTACCACGAATCAAAATACACTTTAGTGAAGTGTCGATCTCAATTAGGGGAAAGTAACTTATTACGGACACTTTAACCATAAATGGTCTTAACTTTTTATAACTCATTATTTGTATTAAAAAATTAAAATATATTAATATTATATGATTATAGATATTATTGTGATTTTAAATTTTATTTAATCTTTTAATTCCATAGATAACGGGGGTGTCCGTATTAGGTACCCATGTCCGAATACGGACACCCTGTATTATAATACGGACATATACCACTAGATAAACTATATATTATTGATGAATCAATCAGACAAATTACAATTACGTTATTTAAAATTAATTTTATAAAAAATATATTGTAATTTAATTAGTTAATAATTTATTTATTTTTATTATTTTTTAATTAATAATACAATGTAAGTATCTAAATAATAATTTTTTTTAGAATTAGCTTTATTGGTGGTATTAATATTATAACGCACGCGATTTTTATGAAAATCAGAATTGTAAATACGCTGCGCGCTGATTAGTTATAGGGTGTCCGCATTAAGACATTTAGAGTGTCCGTATTAGGAACTTATATGACCTCAAGATATATGCTTATAACTTAATGAATATTTGCTAACAAATATAGAAATTAAAAATACAATTTTTAGAATTCATTATTTTTTAATAATATAGTGTTATATTTTATATTTTATATCGATACATTTGTATAATCTTGAGAAGGTTTTAAGATGAAATTTTTTTCATAAATTTAAAAACGTAATAAAAAAATCAGTTTATTAGATATATTAGCAATATTTTGTATAATTCAATAATACAACATACTTTTTTAGACTATTTTTATAATTATGAATATTTTATTCATTACAATTTTTTGTAGGATTTATGGTTTTTGAGATACCGAGAGTGTCCGTATTCGGTTACTTGCGCCTAAAAATAATTTAATTTTAATAAAATTAACTAATATATTTTAATTATAGAAACCCATATGATTTTCCTATTACCGACCCCCTCAATTCCATAATACCGACCTCGTGTGATTTATAATATTAAATAAAAATATAGTATTATTTTACTTTAAAATACCTATATCGTAAGTTGTTTGTGTACCATTGATATATATATATATTTAGGATTCATGATTTCAGTTGATTATAATTATAATCAATATAATTATATACATACTTATTAATAAATAAATATTTACTTTACCTACACTATTTTAATATTTAATTACCTACCTATAAATTTAATATTAATATTAAAAATAAATTCAATAATACATAAATTGCGTGCATGTTTTAATGAATTATATTTATGTATATCTACTATTTTTATTGGATATTATAATACTACAATTAGTTATACCACGATTATTTTAGGGGGTCGTTAATAGGAGAATGGGTCGGTTTTAGGCACATGTATCCAATTACCGACCCCCCTATTTATTATTGTAAATATAATTATATCTAAAATGTAAAATAGCCACATTATTCATTACCATAATATTACCCTAAATACAAAATTTCAAATACATATATTTAATATTGAATAAGTTATTACAAATAATAATTTAGGGGTCGGTAATAGGAGACTTAAGTCTGGAATTCCCCTAAGTTATAAGTAACATTCTTTTGAAGTATTGTAAGTATTTTGTAGTTGATCGAGTTTCGAGTGTTTATCCAGTTAAGTATATTATATTTATGTACTTACATATATGTTACGTAAGTTAGTAATGCTATTTTTGTGGTCAGTCTTCTGTAGTCGGTATAAAGTTATAATATAGCTGTTAAATATGTTGTATAGTTTGTCTGTTTTCAGTTTTCCATATTATAAATGATGTACATTAATATAAACACATTTATATATACTACTGTAATAGGTAATATAATATTACCTATAGGTGATAGAATATTAGAATATATAATATATATATATATATACACAATAGATACCTAAGGCTATAGATATACACAATAATTACCTAATTGCACGACTATCGACTAACTATTACACGCAACAAACCGAAGACGTATCGATTATCGCTAATCGATGACCGGTAGGGAGCGCGCGCGACATCGCTAACGTAATCATAACATTGCGTAATCATAACATTACGTAATCATAAATACGCGCGTGCGTACACTATTAGCGCGGCGGATAATAGTCGGTGTATACTGTGTGGGTGCGTGACGGTAACAGCTGTAGTAGGCCGTTCCTTAGACGCGATATAATCCTCAGCCTCCCGCCCGCCCTCTTCATCATCTAACTCCTCCTTCCCTCCCTTCATACTCTTCATACGTCCCATACTATTCATACCCTTCATACTCTATCCCCTTCTCTTCACTCCATCTGCTTCATTCCGATCCCCTACCATCCTACACATCACCTTCTTATCCATCTTTCCCCCTCTCCTCCTCCCCCACGATTACCATAAGTAGGTGTAACAGTAGAAGTAGTAACTATGGATCAGTTACTGGTGAGAAACTGGACGTCTAATATCCTGCGCAACGCCACCGTTGTCACTCAGCCACTCGAATTCGACTTCATCAAAGGTACGATTGTATTATCATCATAAGCCCTATTAAATAAGGGTATATATTTGGAGATGTCGGTAATTGAATATATATCCATATAAAATTGCCAAAATAAGTATGAATGAATGAATGTTTATTTAGATACAAAAATAACGTTAGACGTTCTCTATTGTGTACAAAAAAATATATAAAATAACAAAATACACTAAACATATAAATCGGTTGAAAATTTTTACGAATTAATAACAATACATTAGATTTAAAATACGAATAATTGACATTAGTTATTAATCTTACAGGTAGCGAATTCCTTATCGATATATAACGTTTGTACACACTTTATCGTTATAGTATTTATCAAATAGTATTTAACGTTGATTTGTATCGGTAAAATCATCCGTAATATAAACAGATCTAGGTATAAAATATAAGTGAATATTTGTGCGGCTTAAGCATACTAAAATGTACTAATTAAATTATTACAAACATGTATATCAGTAGGATATGCACATACTTTAAAACATGTTAATGCTAGTACTACATACAGGCCGTATAGACTGAATTCGTATAATATTAACTTTATAATCGGTATATATTAATTTATCGGAAAACTGTACGATATAATATACTATTTTCCCCACGAAAAGATGCGAATAATCGATGATCATAAGCGCCAATTATAGCAATTAAATATATACGAGACACTAAATCGATGGAGAAATAGAGTGCGAGAGTTATAGACAGTGGAGCAACCCGTTAAGCAATTTCATTAACACACATAGGCGTGAAGTTCAATCATCGATGCGTTGGTTAACCGAGACTAAGATGCAACAATACTTTGGATAACTGATACCGAGACTGCCCCGATACTCTGAATAACTTAAATTAATTGTATTATCAAAGTTATAATCGCAAGTTCGATAATTGGATAAATAGTTCGAATTACGAAAGTTCGATACTTGAATTCAAAGTTCGAAGTTCGAAAGTCATAAGTTCAAAGTATCAAAAGTTCGAAACCGAATTATTTTTCAAAGTTCGAAGTATCAAAATTCGATACAGTTCGATACTTGTTCGAACTGTCAGAGTTCATTTACAGCACTAGAGTGAACGTATGTACGAGTTACGCAGTGACTATGTGTCATACTCTATACTCTAGTCACATAGCTGATGAGTCACATAGCTGATGAGTCACATAGCTGATGAGTCACATAGCTGATGAGTCACATAACGTATGACTCTTTAGCGTAACACGTAGTGGGATACGCGTAAAGCCAATGCCAATACCGAGGTTATAACGATATAACCCCTACTATTTACCTCTATAATTACGTAACCTTGACCTACTATATCCCGTGAGGTATACTTCAACTAATAGTCTGACCACTATTATATAACTTTTGTATCGATATAATATTCATATATATATATATATATATATATAGAAATGGGTTTCTATTGACTCATATTCCGATCCAGTGTATATCTATATAAGTATTGCATTATTATTCAATTCGATATTTATAACGCGATATCGATACTATTTAACACGCTAATCACCGTTCCGCTCGAACAGATAGAAACAATTCTAAAAACCCGATCAAATGTAAAAAAGAAATAACCGAAGGTAAGACAAATTCGCGTGCGCGGCGAACTTCGCGCCCGATAACCTCAACTAACGCACCACCACCACTACGCACACCGCACCGCCACTACGCACACCACCACTACGCACACCCCCACTACGCACACCGCACCGCCTCTATCGACGGTCACACAGAACCCATGTGGGACAGTAGCCCGTTGAACAGCAAGGATGTCGCCTGCATAGAAGGCTACACTGTCGCCGACCTCACACTGATGGACGATCACTCGATGAATAAAATATTCGGTTTACTATTATAATATAGGTAATCTAATATATATATAGGTTATAATGGGTAGCGGGGCTAAATAAGCTTATATTTCGGGTTCCAGCCAAATGGCTGAAGATCCTTTTTGCTAGCAATCACCGCGGGGTCGAGAGTATTATACGACAGGGTAATAGAACGAAGCCGGGAACCAGTGATAATTTCCTCCAGTATTTATGGATAATATAAGTATATTTATATTTATAATTAATTAATTAAGAGAAGGGTAATATAATTCAGTTTAATAAATCAAAAATACTTTAATAATAAATTCCTGACATGTTTATATACAAAAATCACGTGATCACCAAAGATCACGTAAAGGATAAATTGTGGTATTATAATAAAGTTCCAAATAATAATGAATATTTATAACTAACGATATGGTTAAGTTTGCAATAACACTCATCCCAGTTTTTTTTTTTTTAATTTATTTTTTGTATATAAAAATATATAAAATTTATATAAAATTTATATAACATATATATACCTTGTTATAACACAATGCATAGGTAGTACACTACTTTATGTCGTCGAGTCGAAACCGACCCCTGGCGACATCCATGGTAGCTATTCTCCATCCCGCTATGTCTCTATAGCATCTAGTCGGAGATTCGTAATATCTTTAGAGAGATATTTTGTTATATTGTCTAGACAAGTGTAACGTGGTTTGCCCCTTCCTCGCCGACCTTCCATTCTTCCTAGCATCATTTGCAATTCCATCATACCTGATCTAACAACGTGTACGAAAAAAGATAGGTCAGCCTTGACAATTCTGGATTCGAGCGTTCTTTTAGGTTGTAGTATGTCAATTATCTCAGTATTTCTCTTCCTATCTAAGTAGGTAACTCCGAGCAGTTTCCTCCAACACCATAGTTCAAAAGTATCAATTGTTTTCCTATCTGCCTTTTTGATAGTCCAGGTTTCTGCTCCATAAAGGATAATTGTAAATACCAGTTTTTGATCAATCATTATTTTTGTCGTCAGTCTAATGCCTCTGTCTTTGTATATACGTTTTAGACTTCCCATATCACATTTTCCCATTACCAGCCTTCTTCGTAGCTCCTTATCGGCAACTCCATCCTTTGTAATTAGAACTCCCAGGAAGATAAATTTATCAGCGATTTCGATATTGTTATCATCTACTATTATATGGTATAATTTACCTGTAGTCATAACCTTTATTTTCTTTACATTTAAATATAATCCGGCTTCTTCACTTGCTCTTTTGACTTTTGTAATTAGCTCTGTGAGATCATATTTTGTCCCTGCTTTCAATGTAGTGTCGTCAGCATATCTAAGGTTTGTAACTTTCCTTTCAACTATACTAATGCCTTTATACCACTTTGCCAGGACATCTCGCATTATTCTTTCTGCATAGATATTGAATAGCAATGGAGATAGGATGCATACTTGCCGTACTCCTTTACTAATCGTGATGTTCCTTGTTTCACCATACTATGTCCTTAAAGTCGGTTCTTGATTTGTGTATAGATTTCTCAGCACTACTATCAGATGCTCGGGTACTCCCATGTCTTTGAGAGTGCACCATAGTATTTGATGATCTACACAGTCAAATGCCTTTTGTAGTCAATGAAGCACATGGATAGATATCTTTGATGATCTCTGGCTTTTTCCATCATCCATCTCAAGTTAGCAATATGGTATATAGTTCCTCTACCTATTCGAAACCCGGCTTGTTCTATATATATATATATATATATATATATATATATAATTTATATATTTATGGCATGTGTAAATCATCAGTATTATTGTAATTTATTATTTATCATTACATTATTTTTTCATGGCATTGTGTCTACACTCACTAAACTATATATCAATATATATATATATATATATATATATATATATATATAAATATATATATAAAGTTATATCTATGCCATAGTATTGTTATATCAGTAGATTGTATACGAATTGCATAACTCGTCGATTACGCGTAGATCAGGAGGCGATATCGAATGAAAAGTAAGATTATATCGCAAAGTGGATTACCAGAATTCACTGTACGTTAGGGGGCGGGGATTAAGTTCAGCGTATGTACTAATACGCCTATAGGGGCGTGGTTAAGGCATACATATATAATGCTATTATACTGGTGTCAATTTAGTTAGGTTGGGTAACTCGATGATTCATTTAGGCAGTCGTATTAACATATTTAAATGTATACGTTTACTATTTAAAAAATATAAATCGGTACCTTTGACTTTATGTTATGATTTATTTTACGCATCCGACTAGCTTCGGCAACTTTTGGTATTGATAACACCGGAATTAAAATAACATGTATATATATATATATATATATATATATATATATATATATAATATTATAATAACCACGTTAGGGGTATATCTGATTTAATTGTCGTATTGCGTATATTATAATGATCGCATACTTTTAACATTTAATTGTCTACGACGTAGAGCTAGAGTCTCTAGAGGCCTAGAGAGAACTATCAGCTCTATGACGACGACGATGACTAATATTAATAATAATACCGAATACGTTCGCCAGGGGAGAACAGATACAACAACGGAGCGTCGAGGACATACGTCAGCTCGTTAATACACGCCACCCCCAACGCCTCGCTAACCAGGTAACTGAGTGTGTGTATGTGTATGTGTATAGTAACATATATGTGTATATATATATATATATATATATATATATATATATATCATTAAGTGTACACTGTATACATTGTACATTGTACATATGCATAACACGCTCGACTTTCTCCATGCAATATATTGTACACTGTATAATGTACAGTTTACATTATACACTGTACAATATATTGCATGGAGAAAGTCGTGCTTTTTATGCATAGATTTGTAGTTTAGGTAAACTATAAATCTATGGTTTTATGCCACCGTTTTTCGAGAATGAAGATGAATTATATAAAATAACCTGTGTGGCTCAGTTGGGTAAGGCATCTATAGACATGTGTCATGTACTAATGATGCCGAGCTTTTTAATGCCGAGCCGATGCCGTGTAGAGACTTACATTTTCGGAAAAACGATCCCGAACCGAGATTCTAACCAAACGATGCCGAACCGAGCCGAGACTCTAACCAAACGAGCCCGAGTCGAGTTGAGACTATAGGTAACCGATACTGAATCGATGCTTTAGATTTGAATGGCATCATTTATATCACTACCATATACCTACTCTAAAAGAGTATGCCACGAAACGGGCTCGTTTGGTTAGAGTCTCGGCTAGGCTCGGGCTCGTTTGTAGCTAGTTTGGTTAAAGTATACACCCTATGTTGTATTATTATTAATTGATATTGAGTATGACCTACGACCCTTGAATATATCCAATATGGAGCATAAACTCAGAACTTAACTATCCTTACGTATCAAGATTGATACCCTATAGGGTAGTATCTATATATAGTTAGATTAATGATCAAACATAACACAATATACTACATACCTTATATACCACATACAGTATATATATATATATATATATATATATATATATATATATACTGTATATATATATACTATAGCTATATTTAGGGGCGTTGAAACAGGTGGGACGAGCGCGGGGGGATATGACCCCCTCCCCACTTTAAAATCTAGGTGGACCTCCTATATATTGGTCCCCCCACCACTTTTACCACAACATTTATTTTGATTGGTTGGTCCCCCCTATAGGGTATGTATACATATAAAATCATTCCAGCGCCCCTAGCTATATTCAACATACATACCTACTATGGGCGCCGGAACAGGGGGGGTTTGGGGGGTTGCAACCCCCCCTGGCAAAATAATGGGGGGGTTTTGATACCTAAATCCCCACCTGCCATTTAGGTAAAATGAAGAATTTTGGAATGGAACCCAAGATATAACTTTGGAAAACCAGGAATCGATTGTGATTATATACATTGATGAAAATCTAAAAGTACAAGAAAAATGTATAGGATGTTATTCATCTACATCAAGTACTAGCGAATCTACTGCACATATTCTGAAATACACCAATATTCGTCTCGGTCTATCCATGTTTAATTTACGTGGACAATGTTATGATGGAGCGTCTACTATGTCAGCTGTATACAAAGGAACACACGCCCTGATACAAAAAGAACAACCTTTGGCATATTACACATATTGTAGTTCTCATCGCCTAAATCGTGTTTGTAAATCTGTTGCTCAAAGTAAAGCTTTACTTGGTTCTCTATCCATTGTGAATAATATTGGTGTTCTTTTTAGCAAATCTGGAAAATTTAGCAATTTATACCAATCTATTGATAATGATAAAACCAGATTCAAATAAATGTGTCCTACAAGATGGACAATCACATGTAAGGCTATATCAGCAGTCTTAAATAACTATTTATATATTATAAATGCATTAGAAAAACTGACAATGGCAAGCGTAAATAGTACTAAACTAATCGCCAAATCATATTCATATAAGAATACTCTACTAGAAACATCTACCTACATATATTTCATTAAATATATCATTTGATATATTCACTTTATTAGAAAAATTGGTTAGTGTTACTTATAGCTTATACTAATTATTCTTGATTACAGAAATATATATTTATATTAATTATATTAATTTATATTTATATATTTATTTTAAAAGTTATAAAATATATTTCATTAGATAAGTGTAATTGGATCAAAGGCTACTTTCTATGAAGATATTGTTTTACTCATTAATATGTTAATCGACACAGTATATATATATATATATATATATATATATATATATATATATATATATATATATGTAGGAACAAACGAATGAATTGTCACATTTATTTAGAAAAGATTTTAAAATAATCTGAAAATCTATATTTGCTACCATTACTTATTCCTAGAAAACGTAAAATTCCATCAAAGTTTGTATCATATATTAATATATATATATATATATATATATAATCTTATTTAATTGTAATTATAAATATTTTTAGACTTTTTAAGGGCCATCGCAACACCATGAGTTTAACATGGTGGAGATAGGAAAATCATGTAATACTAAAAATAGATTCAATCTATGAATACTTCAAAATATCAACTGATTTTTTTTATATATTATATAACTAATATTTATCTACAAATATAACTATCGATTATGAGATTTAGATTATTAAACTCATATTAAAAATGGACTAACATATTAGCTATTTCTAGATAAAAAAATATGTAAGAAATTTCAATAAAATATAACAAATATTATATATCATTGATAATGTATTAGTTTTATATAGTTATATCTGAAGAGTAACATAATATTAATATACTGTAAAAATGTCATGTTATTTGAATATGTATTTCTATAATCGAAAGTGGTTCAAACATAGATGGTAACAGTTTTTTTTAATTCAGAGATATTCACGTTTTAAAAATTAGAGATTAGAAAAAATCATCATATTTATATGAACTATTTTTCAGCTCGTATTTATAAATGCTTATTTATGTCACTTTTAAGTATTTTTATACACTGTGATATATACCATTGTAAAGAGAATTAATCAAATATTATGATTATTATATACAAAATATTAAAAAAAAAATATTTTATTTTTTAAATCAGGGTGTTGCGCGGGCAATGGAAAAGAAAACAATGTTTATTACGACATCAATAATATCAATATTATACTGAGGTTGTACACAAATAATCTATTTATTTAATATTTTTTTAATAATAAAACATTAGAAAAGAACACATTGAAATATATGATATCCTTATTACTGAATTAAATCAAAGATTTTTGAAAAATAATCAAAGTAAAATTTCATATGATAAATTATTATTGTCATTATTAAATACAAATATATTTGATTATGCTGAAGTAAGTATACTTAATTAAGGATAATTATTTATCTGAATTAAGTGTTCAAGCTTTAAAACTCGAACTACCTATGTTCAAGAACCATATGGTACCATTGAAATTTCAATTCTCAATCTTTAAAATATTCAGTAGGGAATATGATCAATGCAAAAGATTGCCTAAAAGAATTATTTTAGGTATGTACTAATACATATATATATATTATATAATATTTATATATAGAATATATATATATATATATATATATATATATATATATATATTATCTTATATATTTATTAATTTAATATTAATTATTTTTATAGAAACAACAAAATTAATCAATTTATTGATGGTACAACCAAGTAGGGGAAAGTAACCTAATACGGACAATGCCCGAATACGGACACTCTCGGTATCTCAGAAACCATAAATCATACAGAAAAATGTTTGATGAATAAAATATTCATAATTATAAAAATAGTCTAAAAAAGTATTTTTTATTTTTTCATTATTCAAAATATTTATGATATATCCAATAAACTTATTTTTTTATTACGTTTTTAAATTTATGAAAACAAATTTCAACTTAAAACCTTCTCAATATTATATAAATGTATCGATATAAAATATAATACTATATTATTAAAAAATAAAGAATTCTAAAAATTGTATTTTTAATTTCTATATTTTTTATCAAATATTCATTAAGTTATAAGCATATATCTAGAGGTCATACACATTCCTAATACGGACACTCTAAATGTCTTAATACGGACACCCTATAACCAATTAGCGCGGAGCGTATGAACAATTCTGATTTTCATAAAAATCGCGTGCGTTATAATATTAATACTACCAATAAAGCTAATTCTAAAAAAAGTATTATTTAGATACTTAAATTGTATTATTAATTAAAAAATAATAAAAATAAATAAATTATTAACTAATTAAATTACAATATATTTTTTATAAAATTAATTATAAATAACGTAATTGTAATTTTTCTGATTGATTCATCAATAATATATAGTTTATCTAATTGTATATAGGGTGTCCGTATTATAACACAGGGTGTCCGTATTCGGACATGGGTACCGAATACGGACACCCCCGTTATCTATGGAATTAAAATATTAAATAACATTTTAAAATTACAATAATATCTATAATCATATAATATTGATATATTGTAACTTTTTGAATAAAATTAATGAGTCATAAAAAGTTGAAACCATTTATTGTTAAAGTGTCCGTATTAGGTTACTTTCCCCTACGCAAGTGTCCTGTGAGAGAAGCTTTTCTATGTTAATGTTAATGATAAGAAGATTGAAGACGTGGTTAACTCAGAAAACAATATATTAAACGCTTTTGGACGCCATATGCCTAAAAGTTCCGGAATTAATTCGTCGCTTTGATGACAATTTGCGCCCAAAAGCGTCGAATTGTTCTATTATACTTTGGACGCTGTTGCGCCTAAAAGCGTCGAATTTGCGACGAATTCAATATGATTGAGAACTGAAGCGCCCAAAAGCGTTTAAAAAGCGACGAATATATCGATTCGGAATCAAAGCGTCCAAAAGCGTCGAAAAAGTGCCCATAAATTCTCAAAAGCGTCCAAAAGCGTCGATAAATTGTTTTCTGGGAAGGTCACAAATCACACAGAAAAAATAAACATATTGGCTATCTGCAATGCACATCAGTATATATTAGATTCTATTGACAACAATACATTTATAAAAGAATTTTGCCAAAGAAATAATTGTACAAAATTATTTATAAGTATAAAATAATAAATATATAAACTATTTTGGGATTATTCTTGTTATAATATACATATTTATTTAAAATATTCTAGATATGTTCATTATGGGATTCATATGTTGTTAATTAACTAAGTATAATTATAATTATATGTTTTAATATTTAAAATAAATCATAATTTTGTGTACTCTATTATATGTTACAAGATATATTTTAAAATAATGACAGTCTAGTATTTAGTTGATAAATTATACTTATTTCTTGAAACCCCCCCTGGGAAAAACTAGTTCCGGCGGCTATACTACCTACCTACCTATCTACCTATTTACACAGGTTTAACTTCGCGTCGCTAATACGTGTGCTGCCCCATCCAATCAAAAGCTCGCTGAATAAGAACACGCCCACTATCTACACCTGGGCTCCGATTAATGTTAGCGTTGTCACGATCGTTTATATTTAAACGGGATACGATCGAAAAGGACGAGTGAGGGTTAAAGGGTTGAGGGTTAACTGTTACATTTGAAATACGAGTTAATAGTATTTGAGTTATTAATTTGTATTGATATTTGTCGGTTATTTGATCTAATTGGTTTAGTTTTGTCCTTTTAGCTGCATTACATCCCAAAATGAGCCGATACAAATGTATTTCACATTTAAAATTTAACCTTTGCAACTCAACTTAAAGTCCTTTTTGATCTTAACCCTATTAAACAATAACATTCGATTTTAATTTATCGACATCAATTTCCTGACTAGCGATAAATAACTAATATAAATATATATATATATATATATATATATATATATATATATATATATATACGGTATATATAGTCTTCCCGATCAATTATGGACCCTATCATCTTTTATTACTTTTAAATGTCGACTATATTCACATATGTTATCATTAAAATGTCTTCTTTTTAAATTTATTATTATTCGTGTAATTATTTATATGTTTCATTATTTCAACTTGACATCCATCGATTTCAACTGAGTCAATAAACATTTCCATTATCATTATTATTATTATTATATATACACATTATATTTGTGGGCGTGGTTAAGTCCTGCTGTCAAACGGCCTAACCGTTAACCTGCCGAGACCCATGGGTACATGCGATTGTGTATGTATGTGTATACGGTGGTGTATGTGAGGTGTTAGTATACTACATATATATTACATATATGTGTATGTATTGGTGTGCGTGTGTGGATGCGAGTGTGCATATATGTATATATGTACACTGTACACTGTATATATATATATATATATATATATATATATATATATATATATATATATATATTTGGTCATATATGTAAGCTATAGCTACTTCAACATCTATCCGGTTTCTTATACCAAATTCTGAATTATATATATATATAAATTATAACAATGTAATATTAATAATGTTACTATTTAAAGAAATATTATAGATTACTATGTATAATTTTAGTCGTATACGAATACTTTATTAAATTTAAAAATATTAAATTATTATAAGGAAATCGTTCGCCAGTAAAAAGTAGGTAAAAGTAGTAAAAACCTATATATATATAAACACATACGCACCCTATATTATTGTGATAATTTAGATTACATTTTTAGAAATCGATAGATGTACAAAATATAATTGAAAAAATTCCACGAAAGAAAACTTTAAAACGTGAGAATATCAGTCAAAGTTAGTTTTATTGATTATCACAATTTAATATTATTATATTAAAATTACTATTATTATATTGTATATATATATACAATTATAGGAAAATAATCAACATGTCATATATATATATATTGTTATTTGTATTTGGTGGAGTCCTTTCATCCCATCCAGGAACTTAGATGAAGTTTTCACTTATAACCATATATGGCTCTAATTTCCCTTCGAAGCCGCTTTTTTATACTAAAGTAGCAAATACATTTTGATCCTAGCATTGCTGGAGCTCCATCTGTGCATACACCAGTTAATGTTGACAAAGAGAGTTCTTCTTTTTGAAAAAATTCTGAAAATATGTTCATTACATCAATAGCCTTTGTCGTAGTTGCTAAAGGCTTACAAAATATAAATTCTTCTTCAAATTTGCTATCGCGAATATATCGTACATATACTAATAACTGTGAGGTGTGAGAAATAACTGTGAGGTGTGAGGTGTGAGAAATATCTGTGAGGTGTGAGATATAACTGTGAGGTGTGAGATATAACTGTGAGGTGTGAGGTGTAAGATATATCTGTGAGGTGTGAGATATAACTGTGAGGTGTGAGATATAACTGTGAGGTGTGAGGTGTGAGATATATCTGTGAGGTGTGAGATATAACTGTGAGGTGTGAGATATAACTGTGAGGTGTGAGGTGTGAGATATATCTGTGAGGTGTGAGATATAACTGTGAGGTGTGAGATATAACTGTGAGGTGTGAGATATAACTGTGAGGTGTGAGATATAACTGTGAGGTGTGAGATATAACTGTGAGGTGTGAGATATAACTGTGAGGTGTGAGATATAATTGTGAGGTGTGAGATGTGAGATATATCTGTAGATTCATCGAGTTGTAAAGAAAAATAAGGTGCATTTCTGGTGTTTTTTATTACTTGTAATTTAATGTCTTCTGACATTTCATCAATTCTATTATTAATTGTATCATTAGATAAACTAATATGACTCAATTTGTATACAGATTTATGTTTCAAAGGCAATTTGGAAGCTTTAATTATACAGTGAACCCCTAGGGTTTCACTAAATGTTCTGCTATTGTGTATGGTTTTTTTGATTGGCAATAAGAAGCGCTATTCAATAGGATGCTCTTGTAACTATACCCGATTGAAACATTACATTTGAATCATTGTCCAAACGTGATCGTTTAAGTTGAGTTTCTTTAAACTTGAAAAACTCAATAGAAGGGCGTAAAAATCATTCAAAACTCCATGGCCCTTTGAAAAACCCCATGACCATATGTTGGGTCACGAGTTTAAGAACCCCTGATTTAGATGGATTTCGCTTAAGGGATTAAAGCACGTTATACCACACTTTGTCGTAAGCTAATCGTCACTTTCTTCTCAATATTATTAAGTTAGCAGGATGAATTTCACTTTTGACAAAAGTTCTAACGAGACAATAATATCAAGACATATTCTGTTCAATATATTCTTGGAGGCGATAATTCAAAATTCATATTTCAACGATATCACTAGTAGGAATTATCATATATATATATATATATATATATATATATATATATATATGTATACAATTCATATATAAGTTATATAATATAACACATCCAATGAAATTAAAACATAAATAGATAAATCAGATCAGAAAACACCAGGGGAATTAGCGATATTTGTTGGAAAACAAAAGAATTGTAAAAAGGTTATTAAATTTATATATATATATATATATATATATATATATCTATTACAGCCTACATATGTTTATGTTATTTACTGGAATACATACTAATATAATGACATACCAAAGCCCGGGCTTTGCTAATACCTATAGGTTATTAGTATATTAATCAATATAAATTGTTTTTAACAATTGGAATCAATCCTCGCTAATATTAGAATGGAATTTCCGTCCTTTATATAAACATAATAATAAAATAACATTAAAAAGAATAATATATATACACAAATATACACACATACACAATTACATATACACTTTTACTTTTAGATCTAAAATCTGATATTGATACTATCAGCCATGATTCACTTTTTCCTATAGGTTATATTCTCAAGGTATTCACGCTATGTTTTATATCCGACATTATATTATTACATTAGCATGTGTTAACATAAATATACATTATATTATTACACTATAGTGCTATAGCATGTGTTAAAATAAATATAAATAGTATACTATAATAGTATGAATAGTATATATATATACATATATATATATATATATATATATATATATATATACTACACGTATACTACATATATACGTATTTACTACAGTACATACAAATACATATATACATGTATATATATATATAAATATATATATACATCACAAACACCACCGTACACTTGATCTAACTGTCGTTGTTGTTGTTGTTGTTGCGCCACTGTTGCAGAAGAGGAAGATGGAGATCTACCAGCGTAAGATCGCCTCGCCGATAATGAACGTTCCGATCAATGAGTCACTAACACAATTACCGAAAATAAGTGAGTAACCAACAACCCACCTGATTATATATATACTCGTAATCTATTTAACTATTACGTAAACTTATTTATATATATATATATATATAAATTTAACTGTCTGTGTATCTCAGTGGCCAAGGCGTCAGACACACAAACAGTAAGACACGGGTTCGAGCCTCGTCCGGACCATTAATTAATTTTATAAAATGGGTCTTAACATATTATTTAGAAGTGATCTTATATAATTGTGTATAAATAAATGATCGGCTCTCGTTAAAACCATGGATGCCTTAACATGAGAGCGGCTTCGAAGGGACATTAGAGCCATATATGGTTATAAGTGAAAACTTCATCTAAGTTCCTGGATGGGATGAAAGGACTCCACCAAATAAAAAAATAACAATAACAATATATATATATAGATTTTAATCTTGGCATTATAATTTATCTAAAATATACATTCTCTATATATATTATATATATATTATATTTATATATATAAATATATAAATATATATATATATATATATATATATATATATATATATTCAATATACATATACGAATAAGTTATTTCCTCCATGGATTATCTAGAATTATAACATTAGTTATAGGATAGTAAACTCTTATGACATATATGCACATTTTCATGTATACACTATATTATATAATAATGTATATATAAAGTTTTGACTTAGATATATCGGTAATACCCAATCATTACCCCCGCCCCCCGATCAGAATACCCTATCATCCAGAGAACCGCCACGATGCCCCTACACGCCTCCTCTCGGTACGTAACGCCAGGGTTCAAAGGTCTCGGAGGTAGCATGACCTTCGACCTCGGCGTAATAAAACTGCCCAACATCCCTCTGACCGGCGCCACCGCCGCCGGTGAGGGTTTCGCTGACCACTACCAGCACCAGCACCAGCACCAGCACCACCGCTGCCCTACTACTACTACCATACTGACCGCTACGGCGTTGCGGACGTCAGCGAACAGGGTACCAGCGGGCACCTACCTCGACCCTACGATAGGCTACGACGCCATCCCCGAGTGCGATACGTTGATGCCGGCCCCGCCGCCAGGGTCTCCGGTGTCGCCGTCGGCTTATTATCTGTGACGCGCGCGCAGTTGACCCCGTGACCCCGCCGTAAAGGTGAACCTAGGCCCTAGATCCTATATGACACGATAGGCTATACGTTCCTCTTTACGCCTGCGCGCGATACGATCTGTAATACGCACGCGCGTTTACTGAATACACGTTCTTACCACTTGTCCTTTCCGTGTATTCGCGATGTCCTTATCGTGTCCTCGGCATGTCCTTATCGTGTCCTTGTCATGTCGTTACCGTCTCCTTATCGTGTCCCCGCAGTGACCTCGCAGTGACCTCGCAGTGACCCCGCGCGATCATAACTCCGTTACGCGTGCGATATTTTCACTTTCATCCCAGCGCCCCCTCCCCCGTTGTTGTTGTTGTTATAGTACGTCGAGTCGCACACTTGTGCGATACACACACGTGCGCGACTCGCACACACACGCCTGTTACGTACTATATACACTCGACACGGCGATATATCGCCGTGTCGAGTTACAGCGATGGACGAGACAACATCGTATCTCGATATGTCATAATCGAGTATGTTAATTATTTACCTCCCCGCCCCGCCGTGCCCGATTGTTAATAACGATTTGTTATGTATTGTTTATGTGCGTTTAAAGCTTTATATATATATATATATATATATATATATATATATATATATATATATACATGTATGCATGTATATATGCATGTATATATATACATGTATATATGTATATATTCTATTACGTAACTATATATGTATATAGGGTTCGTTTATTGCTATGAAAAGAAGTTCATGAATGGCTAACCTGAGACGATTTTGACAAATTAATTTATTTATTGACAGCGGCCATATTTTCATATCTTAACTTAATTAATGTATACATCGTCTACTTAAACGGTACACGTTACTCTTTTTAATTATATTGATACCTTTCAGCGTGTTAATCCATTATTTTATAAATATTATAGATTATGAACAATTAATATTTAATTAAAAAATACCGTAGAAAATGCATATATGTCTATATATAGAGGAACGTATCAAAATACGGATACTCTCGTTATCTCAGAAACCATACATCCTACAACAATGTTAATGAATGAAATATTCATAATTATATAAATAGTCTAAATAAGTATTTTTTTAATTATTTAAAATAAGCCTGTTATATCCAATAAACTGATTTTTTTATTACATTTTTAAATTTACGAGAAAAATATGTTTACTTAAAACCTACTCAAGCATATACAAATGTATTACTTTAAAATATAACAATATATTATAATAACTAAAGTATTTTAAACATTATATATTTGTTATTAAATATTAATTAAGTTATAAGTCATATAAGTTCCTAATACGGACACTCTATAGATGCCTTAATACGGACACCCTATAGGGTTATATATATAGGGTTTTATAGGGACACCCTATAGGGTTATATATAACCAATAAATGCGCACTGCATGTAAACTATTCTAATTTCCATAAAATAACGTGCGTTATAATATTTATACCATCGATATATGAATACGTGTTATGCTTATTATGTAGATACTATACTGTTAATTAGATAGGCATACTTAAACGTTTATATAACGTTAATTATTAAGTAATAACTAATAACAATTACTAAATTAATTACGAATTAAATTACGCAAATACTTAATTATAATTTAAGTAATGTAATGTTAATGTGTAAAATTGATTTATCAATAATAAATAGTAGATTCTGTGGTATACATACATCCCATAGGGTGTCCTTATTATAACATATAACGTCAGAAAAATAATATTTTATACCACTGAACAAGATTATTACGAGTGTCCTGTATTCTTTTCGAGCGATAAGTAATATAATAATATTCGTACTCGGGTTCTAGCTATTCAATAAATGTAAAACTATTTACTAGCATATTATTCTAGATAATTAATAAATGCAAAAACTCTTTACTAAAAAAGTATTTAGATATTAATAAATGTAAAAATCTTTAGCAAAGGAGTTTTCAAGCTTAAATAATGTAAAACTGTTTAGTTATATATAACTATAACTCTATAGAGTAAATTAACTAATAATACATTTAAAACTCTTTACAAAAATACTATTATATTTTGCATAGATATATGATAAATAATAGATAAATGATATACAATTAAACTAAAATAAGAATAAATATATTTAAATGCAACTTATTTAAAATTTATTTTACTGGGCTATTTTATAATCGCTAAAATACATGTATCGTTCACGTATTCTAAGAAATTATATAGTGTATGGTTATATGGATTGCAACATAAATTAGGGGAAAGTCTCCGATTACCGACCCATAAATGATTATTTGTAATAACTTATTCAATATTAAATATATTTATTTGAAATTTTGTAAGTAGGGTAATATTATGCCAATGAATAATGTGGTTATTTTAAATTTTTGATATAACTATATTTGCAAGAATAAACAGGGGGTCGGTAAAGGAATACATGTGCCTAATACCGACCCCCTTCTCCTATTACCGACCCCCTAAAATAATCGTGGTATAAATAATTGTAGTATTATAATATCTAATAAAAATACTAGATATATATAAATATAATTAATTATAACATGCACGCAATTTATTTATTATTGAATTTATGTTTTAATAGTAATATTAAATTTAAATTTAAACTTTATAGTAATTAGGTTAAATATATTGTCCTATATTAAAATAGTGTATATTATTATTTAATATTTATTTATTAATCAGTATGTATATTATCAACTGGAACTATGAATACTAAATCTATACCAATGATACAAAAACAACTTACAACATGTTTTAAAGTAAAATACGGATCTATTTTGATTGGATATTATAAATCACATGGGGTCGGTATTAGGAAAATCATATGGGTTGCTATAATTAAGATATATTGGTTAATAGTTATTCAAATTAAATTATTTTTATAATTTTTATAAAAATGTTATTGATCTACAATATTATGCTCAGTATCAAGTTTTCTTTTAATGAAGAATTTACAATGATTTAAAAAAAGTTATTATTCAAATATTTAAAAAGTAAAAAGAGAATATTACATTTGATCAAATAACAATTGTAAGATTGAATATTTTTTATAACAAAATACGTATTCATAATTATCATAAAATTACGAACAGTTCATGTATATATTATTGTTTATGTATCTTATAGGTACTGAGATACGAGAGGGGGTCGGCAATAGGAGACTTTCCCCTACATACATATGAAACGGATATAAAAAGACGTACAATAGTTAATAAATGTGATGGCTCGCAAATTCTAAATCGTTCGACATCGATACAGAAGTGCGAATCATCTTTAACGATAGTTGGATAAGAAGTCTTTATTTCCTAAAAATATCAGCTATTTTAAAACAATTAGTATAATATTATTATAATTAAAGTAATTAACATGCATACATTAATTTACAATCTTATAAATTATTATATTTGATTATAATTGTTTACATTAATGTTAATTAACAACATAACACACATATATATATATATATATATATATATATATATATATACTGTGAATAGTTTGCCTAATACAGACAGGTGTATAATACTGACACCCCGTGTATTTCGTCAAATATATTCCAGTATTATAAATTACTGTTTTATAACGTTTTTAGGTAATATTATTATTAGTATATTTAGTATATTATTAGTAATATCTTATTAAGAACTATACTGACACGTTATTCATCTTTAATAACAACAATGAAATTGAATTATCTAAATTTCAATTCAATAGATATTTATTTTAATATTATCTAGAAAAAGTGTACGACGTACACAGGCTCTCATTATAGTATATATGATATCTGTTTTCTAAAAAATATCATAAAAAGTGAAAAAAAAATGTTGGTTTATTTTTTATACCTTTTTGAAAAAATCTTGATTTTTCACAAAAAATATAGTAAAAGTGGTATAAATATTATATTTTTATAAATTAAATATTTTTTTTTTAATTTTACCTTTTAGATTATATAGACATATAAATAAATTGTAAAACAAAAAAAAATTCGTTAATATAATATATATTAGAATTTTAAAAAAAATCCTAGAAATTTCGTTTATTTCATTTCATTTATAAGAAAAAAATTAAACACTTTAACTTTTTTTATTTTCCATAAATATCACATTTAATCTATGTGCTATTAAAATTTCATAATACAAAAAAAATTATTAGTAGGTTAAAAGTCACTTTTTAGTAATTTTAAAATTTCCCATGTTAAATTTCTTATTCTCTATGTTAAACTTCTAGGAATTATCGCGAGCCCTAGGATGGTCAACAATTAATAAAAATTGTTTTGACTTATTTTTATATATTATTTTATAAGTTCCAAGTTAACAAGTATTGGAGGACCCATATTCAGCTGAATGATCACTCTTACTTACCGTACACTGTAGGTCGTACAGTGTAGGTATGTGACAAATACGTTAAGGGTTAACCCTTATAATAATTATTACACTAATGTCATTGTTTCATTGTTAGAATGTATTACTAACATTTTGTGAATAAACAACAATATTATGAATATTTTCATTCACGAATACCTTGCAAGATATCGCCTACAACATATATCTAGTTATAAAGTCCGAATTAAAATACTTTTTCTAAAATATTTAAATGTTGATATAGAATGATTTAAAAATAATGAATAATATTTATTTTACATTATCTACTATCATTTGTTTATATATTAACAATACATATATCCAATATTACAATATATTACATGAATAAGATATATATATATATATATATATATATATATATATTATGAAAATATGTATATATTTCTATAAATATAGTAATATTAAAATGAATTATATTAAATTAAATTGTACGATAATACACGCGGTTATGATATCTAATATCTACAAAATAGAATCATGAAGATAATTCATATTATGTTTGTGTCTACTATGAAATTCATCATATTTTCCGAAGTTTTTTTTATCAAATAATGAACCTATAGGTACTAATGCAACGAGTTTATTCAAGAAATCAATAAATTTGACATTTATAATTATTTCGCATACCCCAATCGTCTATTTAACATCAATATATCAATAACTTAATTCATGAATAGAAAATTAAAATTTATTTTCAAATGAATATATCCAAACTATTTACTAACAATATCAGCGACGTATAAAGACTAATAGGTTTTTTTTTAAATATCCCGTACCGAATTGCCATAGTCATTAATGAAATGATATCTGTGTGTTACCGATTCATTCTATAATTTAATTTATATAATGTAATGTAATATATATATATATATATATATATCTGTATTTGTGTATGTATATAGGAATGAATACAAGTCGTAAATCAAAAAATATTAACTATATAAACCTATTTTCTGGTTCCTCATAATAATGCACATACACAAATACACACACACACAAACACATACATATACACACACAATATATATATATATATATATATATATATATATATATATATATATATATGGGGAATCATGAAGGGCGGCACATATTATAAATGAACACTGAGTGGGAGGTGTTTAGGAGGTAATTGACAGCTGAATATTTCAAGAGTTCAATGTGGGCGGTCTTATTTTGTCACGCTCTACTGCACATGCTAATATATTCTGAACGTGTAACACCTATATGCATAGAATATACTGCGTATACAAATTAACTCCGATTCGTTTATATACCGTGCATACAAATACATACATATATACATATATACATATATCCCTACATGCACACATGCATATTTATTATTTATATAAATATATACACATATACATACACATACCTACATCCATATATGCGAATTTATATAATCTTATTTATATCATCAATTATATATTATATTATCCAATGTTGATTAGTTAATAGCCACGTGGAAGGCATCACAGTGTATGTTGGCTATACTATAGGTGTAGGTTAAATCTAGTAATCAATGAAGGTGGTAGGCAGATATGTGGATATCACAGGAATCATGGGTTAAGAAGAGGTCGTTATTTTATATTATACTTTACATAGGTAATATATATATAAATATACATTTAGTTACATTATTAGTTATTTATTTATAGGTACTACTAGTTATATCATATAAACACTATTTACTAAATATATACGAATGTATTATAACTTCATAACAATATTGAACATGTGTACTATAGTGAATCACAGTGTATATTAATCTAGGTCATCGAGGGATTAAAATGAGACAAAGGACTTTGCTAGTTTATGTATAAATGTTACATAATTACACACGTACACTTGACTTAGTTACATATACATGTAGGGAAATGCACACAACATTATTTTGTGTTATCCAATTTGTATATCCATATATTTATATATAGTAATTAGTTAAATAAATTTGATAATGCAAATACATATAGCTAGGTGTAATGTATGTATAGTTATATATAATATATGTTAAGTTATATTGTATATGATACAAAAGTATTGAATGTATTTATTTTATTTATTATGAAATATATTAATACATTATAATATGAGTGATATATAATAATAATGATAATAATATTTAAACGTAAACAAATAACATAAACTATTCATTATCATTATCAGCATTGTCATTGTCATCATCATTAATTGACATAATATCGTCAGATGGATTGATAAGATAAGATCCTCTCATTAGTAGATCAAATGCTGATATACTAATGAGATGATCTATAGAAGAATACTTATCGAATAATTCCATCAGGAGATGGTTATTACATTTAAATACAGATTTTTGTTACTTCCGTGTAATTGTTGATTCGAATAGCCAGACCATACACAGAAATTTTAGAGACTGGATATATACTATAATATCGATATAATATCTGGTATCGTGTACTAGAGTGACGCTAGACGAGCGTCGTTTGAATCTCGTTGATCCTAGAGTCGGCCGCGACTTGAGTATATGGGTATATATTCAAGCCAGGTCATGAGCCACGTTCTAGTAGGTGAGTAAGTGAATTTGAGGAACTAGCTGCGATGTGTGTTCGGGTGATGAAGCAGGACATGATGCAGCAACTTGTACATTATATGCGGCGTCAGTGGATATATTCGAACACACATCCAGTCTCTACTATTTCGGTGTATGGTCTTGCTGTCCGAACGAACAACGATACGGAAGCATCTCACCGAACATTGAATAAATGTGTCGGTGAAGCCCACATTAATATCTATAAATTAGTTAACATTATACATGAAATGGCGGTTGACTTTTGCTATGGTTAGCATGCATAAAATCACCCGCCAACAAAAAACGGTATTTAAATGTAATAACCATCTCCTGATGGAATTATTTGATAAGTATTCTTCTATAGATCCTCTCATTAGTATATCATTATTTGATCTACTAATGAGAGGATCTTATCTTATCAATCCATCTGACGATATTATGTCAATTAATGATGATGACAATGACAATGCTGATAATGATAATGAATAGTTTATGTTATTTGTTTACGTTTAAATATTATTATCATTATTATTATATATCACTCATATTATAATGTATTAATATATTTCATAATAAATAAAATAAATACATTCAATACTTTTGTATCATATACAATATAACTTAAAACATATTATATATAACTATACATACATTACACCTAGCTATATGTATTTGCATTATCAAATTTATTTAACTAATTACTATATATAAATATATGGATATACAAATTGGATAACACAAAATAATGTTGTGTGCATTTCCCTACATGTATATGTAACTAAGTCAAGTGTACGTGTGTAATTATGTAACATTTATACATAAACTAGCAAAGTCCTTTGTCTCATTTTAATCCCTCGATGACCTAGATTAATATACACTGTGATTCACTATAGTACACATGTTCAATATTGTTATGAAGTTATAATACATTCGTATATATTTAGTAAATAGTGTTTATATGATATAACTAGTAGTACCTATAAATAAATAACTAATAATGTAACTAAATGTATATTTATATATATTACCTATGTAAAGTATAGTATAAAATGACGACCTCTTCTTAACCCATGATTCCTGTGATATCCACATATCTGCCTACCACCTTCATTGATTACTAGATTTAACCTACACCTATAGTATAGCCAACATACACTGTGATGCCTTCCACGTGGCTATTAACTAATCAACATTGGATAATATAATATATAATTGATGATATAAATAAGATTATATAAATTCGCATATATGGATGTAGGTATGTGTATGTATATGTGTATATATTTATATAAATAATAAATATTCATGTGTGCATGTAGGGATATATGTATATATGTATATAAATATAGTTATATAAATAATACATATGTATGTATTTGTATGCACGGTATATAAACGAATCGGAGTTAATTTGTATACGGAGTATATTCTATGCATATAGGTGTTACACGTTCAGAATACATTAGCATGTGCAGTAGAGCGTGACGAAATAAGACCGCCCACATTGAACTCTTGAAATATTCAGCTGTCAATTACCTCCTACACACCTCCCACTCGGAGGTGTGTAGGAGTTTATTGTGTAAAGTGTGCCGCCCTTCATGCATAGCCATATATTCATATAGACTCTATATTATAGAGTGTAAACACTCAGGAAAACACAAAAGCAAAGCTTGACTAGGTATTTTCTCACTCAACTTGATAACGACATTACAAGAATAAAATATAAAAAAATATAAGAAAATATAAAATGACAATAACTTATTTTAAAATTTCAATTTTGTATATAATTAGAACTATAAATAAGTAAGTATATAGGCCTTAAGTATACTTGAACATTGTTATCAAGGAGTATTATCATAGGTCATCATTTTCAGTTAAATACATAATAAAATATAATAAATAATAAAAGTAAATAGTAAAGGGTATATATATATATAAATAAGAAATATATATAACACACATGAAATAAATGCATAAAATATATAACAAATATAAAAAAGAGAAAAAGATAAAGAAACTAAACACAACAAAAAATATAAAAAGTTAACAAATACGAAGAGGTAATAAATAATTTAATATTTTTTTTAAAAGTGTTGTTGTTCATTAATTTGTGAAAAGAAGCTGGTAATGCATTCCATATCTCAGGAGCTTTGTTAGAGAAGCAAAATGATTTTCTATGTGTTCTTATTTTTGGTAAAACCCATTTATTAGATAAAGGCTTATATATAAAGTATATATATATAGTATACTACCTATTTAAATTTTGTGTAAAAAGATATTGTAAAAATATAGGAATATATTTAGTCATGTATCTATTTATATATTTTAAGATATTAATCTTTATAATATCTTGAAATTTTAAAAGATTTAATTTTTTTTATAAATTGTATCTATATCTAGATTAAAGGAAAAAAACATTTTTTATTACCCTATTTTGAAATATAATTATAATAATTGGTTGAATATTAGACAAAAAAGTACTACCCCACATAGATGAACAATAATTTAGATGACTTTCAAAAATATTATGATATATTTGTATACGATTTTTTAAAGGTAGTTTATTTTATTTTTTATTTATAATAGCAATGGATCTACTTAGTTTTGCTCTGATATAATTTATATGATAATTCCAGTTACATTTATTATCAATTAATATACTAAAAAACGATAAATGATTCGCCTGCTCTATCATTTCATTATACACTTTTAAGTCTAGTTTCTTTTTCGATTTAAAATTTCGAATATTATAGAGCATAACTTTGTTTTTTTACATTTAATTTTAATTTATTACTAAATAAATTAAAGCCAGTGATTTAAACTATAACGGTTATCTTGTATATTAGTTTGCAGATTATCAAAATATTTACTACTGACAATTAAATTTGTATCATCAGCAAAAAGTATGGGTTTAGAATATTTCAGTATATTAGGCATATCATTAATATAGGAAAGTAACCTAATACGGACACTTTAACAATAGTTGGTCTTAACATGTTATGACTCATTATTTTTATTCAAAAATTATAATATATTAATATTATATGATTATAGATATTATTGTGATTTTAAAATTTTATTTAATTTTTTAATTCCGTAAATAACGGGGGTGTCCGTATTCGGTACCCATGTCCGAATACGTACACCCTGTATTATAATACGGACACCCTATATATATATACTAGATACACTATATAGTATTGATGAATCAATCAGACAAATTACAATTACATTATTTATAATTAATTTTATGAAAAATGTATCCTATTTTATTAGTTAATAATTTATTTATTTTTATTATTTTTTAATTAATAATACACTTTAAGTATCTAAATAATAACACTTTTAGATTTAGCTTTATTGGTCGTATTAATATTATAATGCACGCGATTTTTATGAAAATTAGAATAGTTCATACGCTGCTCGCTGATTGGTTATAGGGTGTCCGATTTAAGACAAGTATTAATACATATAGAGTGTCCGTATTAGGGACTTATATGACCACTAGATATATGCTTATAACTTAATGAATATTTGATAACAAATATAAAAATTATATATATAATTTTAGAATGCTTTATTTTTTAATAATATAGTGTTATATTTTATATTGATACATTTGTATATTCTTGAGAAGGTTTTAAGTAGAAATTTGTTTTCATAAATTTAAAAACGTAATAAAAAAATAAGTTTATTGGATATATCAGCAATATTTTGAATAATTAAAGAATAATAAATACTTTTTTAGACTATTTATATAATTATGAATATTTTATTCATTACATTTTTTTTGTAGGATTTATGGTTTCTGAGATACACAGCGTGTCCGTATTAGGGCACTGTCCGTATTCGGTTACTTTCCCCTATATATTAGAAAAAATAATGACTCTAAAACTGAACCTTACGGAACACCACATGATATGTGTTCCATATTTTAAATAGCTCTATTTAGTTTTACATATTGACAATATAAACTTGATATTATTAAATTTCACTGAAATAGTTGTTATTTCAATAACATTTGATATTGACATATTTAAGTAATTAATAATTGTATATGATAAACTATTTAATATAAATATAGCGACTCCACCACCCCTATAGGTATACCTACATATCGTATAGTATTGGTTTTATTGTAATTATCAAAATTATAAATATTCTGATTGGAATATTTTAACATTGTTTCAGTAATTATAATTATGAAAAATGTATATATAATACTATTTAAAAATAGATTAATTTGATCATGATTATGTACTAAGCATTATTATATATATTATAATACATATGTATTATAGAAAAAGTATTGTGAATATATTTACATGAATTTATATTTATGTCATAGTAGTAAAAGCAATCATCTGTAAAATTAACATCAGAATCGTCATTATTATAAAAGTCATGAATAGAATTAGGTTTAGAATTAGAATAAGTAAAATTGTTATTGTCTAGTTATGAATTAAATGTATTCATTACAAATTTAAAAGAAATATAAAAATAAAAAATAAAATTAATTGATTATTAAATTAAAATTAATAGAATAAAATTAAATGAAATTATTTAACTGTGTTTCATTTAACATTAGAATGTTAATATTATTATTTGTTTCATTATATATATTTTACTTTTATAAATCCAGGTAGCTATTATCTTACCTGATTTTTTATAAGTTCGAGCGATATAAAATAGATTATTACTATATTTCGATAAATAATCTTGAATATATAAATTATTATTTTGTAGTTTTTTTGTTACGTAATAATTTAGATTTTAATTTATAGTTATTTAGTTTAATAATATAATTTGTATGTTTATTACTTGATTCCTTATTATTTAACTTATGTATATCAACGATATTATTATCAGATATATCAATATCAACTATATCTTTAAATAATTAAATTAATTTATCTTTGGAATTAATTTCAATATTATTATTAGTTAAAACAATTGAATTATTGATATTAGAAGATTTTATGTTATTAATACTAATGTTATCAATTTTATTTGATTGAATTATATTATCAATATTATTAAATAATATTAAATAAACCACTAATCTCATCGTTGAGTTTTATATTGTCTCCCTGTGGATCTTGTATAATTTTAGTTTGATAAATAATTATATCGTTTAATTTGTTATCGATTTAGATATATTGATTTCTAAGGAATTTAGTTTGTCTAGAATATTTTTATTCGAAATCGCCATATCAAAACAATAGAAAATAAATACGACCGTTCAGCACGAAATCAAATACACGAATGAATATATGAATGATATATATATATATATATATATATATATATATATATATATATACATGTATATATATTAAGGAGGATCAATGGGGTCTGGAGGAGGATTAACGCTGATGTACCTACTACCACACTCCTTTAAGGAGTGGTTAGGAAAATCCACCTCTTTCAGATCACTGACTCTCCTGCATTAGCTCCCCTTGCGATCACGGCAACCACTTTGGCAAGTGGGCTAAAATGCAGGAGAGGACTAGGAGAGGAGACATGCACCGCCTAGTTTAAAATGCCTACAGGAAGAATCAAACAATTCAATATGCCATTAACAACACACATTACCATTACCATACCGGATCGGTCGAGGCCCTGATCAACAACGACCGCGCTAACCATCGGTGCTAACCAGTATAGTGTGTTAAGTTTGCTACTGGAAGAGCAAACAAGAGAACAACACGTACTAATGATAACCTCAAACTACCTTAATCAATTAATACTATAAGAACATGGAATGTACGTACACTAAGAAGATGTGGTAAACTTGAGGAACTCGCAAATTAATTAAAACGATATAGATGGGACATAATAGGTCTTGCAGAAACAAGGATAACATGCAGAGGATAACTAACAACTGATGATGGACATACATTATACTATAGCGGACAGGATAAACATTTCGAAGGTGTTGGGTTCTTAGTCAGGAAAGACTTGACATATTAAGTTATTAATTATTCTACGATTTCTAGTAGAATTATATCTATCCGAGTTAAAGCTAAACCAATAAATATAACCATCATTCAAGTTTACGCCCAACAACAAACTATTCAGATTATGAAATTTAAGATTTCTATGAAACTATTGATAAAGTAATTCATGATTCTCCGAGGAAATATTTTATTATACTACAAGGTGATTGGAATACTAAGATAGGAAGGAATGCATAAGCGAATGGATGCGTTGGACGTTGTGGGATATATAGGTGACATGAATGACCGAGGGCAGAGGCTACTTGAATTCGCGGAAAGATATAAACTAGTAGTTGCATCGGCCCAAAAACTCAAGAACTATAACATGGTACTCACCAAATGGTCTAATACACAATCAAATTGATTATATACTAACTCCACAAAGATGTAAGTCTAGCATTATTCGAAGTGCAACGAAAACATACCCAGGTGCTGACATAAATATCGATCACGATCTTGTGATGTGTAACCTACGCTTTAAACTGCGATCAAACAAGCGTCATCGATCAGCACGAATCCGATCCAATGTCGATAGACTGAGAGATCCACAAATTTCACACCTCTACGCAAATAAACTTAGCGAGAAACTTGCGAATATTGAAATAAACAATTCCGACCCTACCGCCATGTACACAAAATTCGAAGATGTAATAATATGCACTGCTACAGAAATAATAGGCAAATATAAAAAATAAAGAAAAATATAAAGAAAAAACAACCCTGGATTACAGATTACATACTTGACCTATGTGATGAGAGAAGATCACTGAAATCTAAAAAGAAAAAAAACCTGAGCTAGATAGTATGTACATACAAATAAATACGACTATTCGGAAGGCAATGCAAGAATTGGATACAAATACAGTGTAATTCTATCGACGACATGAGATATGGAAGATAAAATAAGAGAGCTTACAACATACTAAAAATTCTAACGAAATCATCAAGAAGAACTACTTCCATCATTGAAGACCGTAATGGGAAACCACTATCTGAAGACTCATCGATCCTAAACCGCTGGACTGAATACTGCCACAACTTATATATATATAGGCCTAATGATCATATACAACCTTATGTTATCATATTCAACCTCATATTTATGTAAATTCAAGATTATCTGTTGGTAGAAGATATTTAATTTAATTCATAAATAATAAATGTATACCATAATCAGAAATACTATATATACAGTATATAGTATACTATATACCGTGTAGTGTATTATATATATATATATATATATATATATATATATATAATACACTACACTCATTACACTCATTACAATATACGAATAATATGTTATTTTCAGATATAATTTTACAAAAATTAGAATATATATTATCATCATACAACATATTCACAACATTTAAACAATGTACGTATATTATTATAAAATAAATCGGAAGGAATAAAAGTAACAATATTAAGTATAACAACACCTACAATGTAGGTCCTACATCAAGCATAACAACAATAAAACCAATAGAATAATTATAATATACAGGTAATTGATCTGCTATTAATATATTATTCCACCTAGTAATTGGGGTTGTATGCCATAGCTGATTTTTAAATGAATTTAATGTTAATAAAAACATTCCATCATCTAATATACAGTTACTCTCATTTATTTCAACAAACAAGTCTAATGTGGGAGCACGGTAATCCGATACAAATTACATAGAAGAGTTCCTACATACCTTCCTGCTTACCTACCCACCCATATAGCTACCTGCGTACCTACCTATAGGTCTATACATACATGTCTGCCTACCTACCCACCTAACTACCTACACGCCTACCTATCTACCACTCACCTATATACCTGACTACTTATGAACCCATCCACCTACCTATCTAAAATTCCACCCTACCACTATCCTAACTACCTACTTACCTGCCTGACAACCTACTTACCCACCCACCTACTTGTCTAGCTACCACCTACCCACCTACCTATATATCAACCTATTTACCAGCATATTTACTAACATATTTAATTAATTACATAACTACCTAACAGCCCACCCATATGCTTACCTACATATAGGTATGCATACATTCCTCAATAACTACCCTACGCTACCCTACCACCCACCTGCCTATCTACCTTATATAATCATAATTTAGGACACGCAATTAGCTACTCGTTTATCTATTAATAAATGTTTGTTCACTAATTCAAATGGCGTTATGAAACATGTATTAACCGCCCACCGCACTACATTTAGCTTAATAATATGGAACTCCTATCGTATTAATGCTCCTTTTTTCGAGTGTATTCCTTATTATATTACTAATTGAACTTATTAAATATATATATATATATATATGTATTATATTTTTTTATTATTATCAGATTTAGGCAATGTCAAGGTAATTGTAGAAGAAATGTTGCTTATCGAGACAATTACCCCTTTAATAACATGATAAGTTACATTATAGATAATAGTTTTAAATAAATAATAATTTTATAATATTATAAGATAAGATATATGTTATTATTGCAATCATTGCAAGAGAGAAAACAAAACAATAAAAGGACAAATAAAATGTTCAGAAGATTTTCGAGGTATTTAACCTTATGACTTCCTGTTTACATATATATGATAAAAATAAATAAAATATATAATAAAATATGATGAAACTTATCATGTAACTAAATGTAATCATCATATAATAATGTAATCATGTAATAATATAAATAAATGATAAAAGTATAAAATTAAAAGCTAATAAATACATCAAGTATTAAATAATATAAATACTCCTGGTATTAAATCATTTTTTAGATGTCAATGTAAAATGATTTAAAATAATAGGATGGCACAATTTATTGAATATTTTATACATGTAAATGCAAGTCTTATACTTACAAATATCATATAAAGATAATATTTTATTTTCGTTAAATAAAGAAACAGTTGAAAAATCATTTATTTTATTAAAAATTATTTTTAATATCTTTTTTTGAATTAAATATATGCTATTTAAGTTTGATACATAACCATGACCCTATATTTCTATACATTAAATTAAATGTGGATAAAATAAAGCATAGTATAGTTTGATCATGGCAGGTGTATTTACAAAGTATGAAACATTTTTTATGATCCACAAAATGTTTAATAATTTATTTTTAAGATAAGCCAAATGACAATATATATATATTTATATATATATATATATATATATATATATATATATATAATAAATACAAATAAATAAGTACTTACACAAATGTATAAGTATATAAATTATATACAATAAGGCTACAATAAACTCGTGAATTCAAGAGTATAGAGTTATCTCTCTAATATTGAAAGTATATCACCAAGAATAATTATAGCAACTTTACATTGAAATCCAAACACCACCAATAGTAAAAAAAAATGTGTGTTTTGATTTATCGTTTATTAAGTTTTTGATAAACACAAGAGAAAAACAAGATTTTCGGTATATGGCTGAAACTACGTGGAACACCCTTCTAGACGATATACGGAAATCAACCCTATACCTAAAAAGCTCTACCCTTACATATGACATTATGTAATATGTTTATTTAACATATATATTATAATTTATATACATTTTATTTTGGGTTTTGTTTTATTCTTTTTACCGAGAGAAAATTATATATGCTTCTCCTTATAATTATCCTACTATTACTCACGAACTATTTATTATTATTATTATTGTTATATATATAAGTAACATACTAATTAAAACACATTCGAGTATAGCGCCGCTCACTATTATATTTGTGTAGGTATATATATATAATATGTATTAATATATATTATATATATATATATATATATATATATATAATTCTTAATACCAAAAATAAGATTTGATCATGAGAAATTTAGTATTTGTTACAAAGGCGCATGTTTATGAAATTCTTTAAATACAACCATATCATCTTTAATGAATTTGAATTCTTTTACAAAGCATATTTAAAACATGCTTTTAAATAATTATATCCATAATCATTTACACCTTATCTGTAATGTTTATTATTTTATTTTCATGGTCATCTTTTCTTCTGTTTAGCTCTTTTAAATTGTTCGTATTGTATAAATATGTTTATCTTTGTAGCCTTACTTTGATCTTTCGTTTTATTTGATTCTTTATAATTTAACTTATTTATTATATTAGTAGCTTTTTACATTTTAAAATATTTTATCATATATTTTTTATTATATTTTATTATTATTTTATTATTATATACATGATGATTTCTTGGTATTGAGAGATAGATTTAATTTTATTGTATTGATTTTTTATGAGACAGAACATGAATGAACAAAATAGAATAGCAAAATATTTATACTCTTTATATGTATTCGTTTTGTATTAATTCTCTCATTACCAAAAGAGCAGGTTGGTATCTCGATTAGCTCAATAGAACTTCTATACCATACCTGGGTTTTTGATCTCGGGAATCTACTGAATCTGATATTATTATTATTATTATTATTATTATTATTATTATTATATATATATATATATATATATAATTAATATATATAAATAAATCATATATTAAACTATTATATTATTATATTATAACATATTATATTAGTGTTATATTAAATCATATAATAAATCATAATCATCATCGTAGCGTAGCCAACTCTGTAGTTGTCCGGTTAATTAGACACCTTTCTTTGACAGTGTTGCTTGTAATAGTGTTGTTGACGGTGTCGCGGATACTTCAATAGGTTAAAAACAGCGAATTTAATTATATCGGAGAGATTATCAATTATAGAGATTATAAATACGCATTATATCGTAGAATACCTTTTTAGATATATATATATATATATATATATATGACAATATTAAATATTCAAATATTTCAATATGTAAATATGTACATGAATGTAGATATGTATGCAGTTATATAGAACGTATATTAATATACTAGTATATTTATAAATGTTATGTATATATATATATATATACATATAGCACATTTGTCATACTCTTCATTTAACATATGATATACGTATTATATATATAAATTATATAATATAACACGGCGACATATATGCGATCTATAGATATTATGTACAATGTCTTAATAATCAATATATTGATATATGAAAGAATGTCATATACGTGTATCACAATTGCGAAAGGAAAAAGTGTAGGAATTTTATAAATAATTCTATTATAACGTATAAATTCATATTATAAAAACGCATTAGAAATATAGGAACCGTGACATCGTGTACGCGGTATACTTCTATAGAAGTTATACAATACATAATATAACTGACCAGTAGTGTTGTAGACATGTTGATTAGTAAAAGAAATTACATATTCGTTATATTTATTTTTAAACGAAGTAACCTATTTTACGAAGTAACATGTATTACATGGTAAAACTGTATTACATTCATTAATATAAATATATATATATATATATATATATATATATTATTATTATTATTTTATTTTGTGGAGTTCTTTCATCCCATCCAATAACTTAGATGAAGTTTTCACTTATAACCATATATGGCTCTAATGTCCCTTCGAAGCCGCTCCCATGTTAAGGCAGCCATGGTTTTAACGAGAGCCGATCATTTATGTATACACCATTATATAAGATCACTTCTAAATATTATTTTATTTCCTATTTTAATAGTTCTGACGGTGATTGAACCCGTGTCCTATAGGACGCATATGGCTATATAGGGCTGTATACTGCTTGTTTGTCTGACGCCGTAGCCAACTGAGGCACACATAAATATATATAATATATATATATATATATATATATATATATATATATACGTTACATTATAATTACGTTAATATATTTTTTTGTATTAGGGGTGTTGCAACAGGGGGAACGGGGGCATATGACCCCCCCCCCCACTTTAAAATCTAGGGGGACCTCCTATGTATTGGTCCCCAACGACATTTATTTGTATTGGTTGGTCCCCCCTACATACAAAATCGTTCCAGCTCCCCTAGTGTGTATGTGTGTGTGGGTAAGATATGTAATGTAAAGTTAAAAATAACTACAGTGACATACACTGCAGTCGCATGTGACACACGACATAAGTGAAGTCGAACGCGGTAATAGGTCCGCAGTTACGTGTGAACTAGAGAGCGATGACGTCATACCACTCGGTAATTACGTCATATCCACGCGCGAACTATTGCGTAATGAGTGTATTATTGCGTAATGATAACTATGTTACTATGCATGATATTGTGCGTGCACACGTGATCGCTGTTATTCGCGTTGTAGTGTAGTCATTTCATGTGTAATAATATATATATATATATATATATATATATATATATATATATATATATATATATATATATATATGTGTATGTGGGTAAGCAAGACCTCCCATAACCTCGAGGTTATAGGAGGTATTGGTATAAGTATTCCAAAAGTAATCAGGTATATAACTTAGTGTATAACATATAGGAATATACAATATATAACCTAATACAATAGGTATATATATATAAAATATTAATATATTACTTTAAAAATAAAACTGCTTGATAATATATTTAATATAATATATAAAGTATACTTTAATTGTTAAAATCATGATACACGAAGGGGTAAACATTTATTGATACGTATTAAAACATCGATAAATCTTAATAAGTATTTTATTATATGATTTACATTTTTTTTAAATATTAATAAAAATAGTTTTCCAACATTTATATATTTTAGATTTGTATGATAATGTGTATATTTTTGTATTTTTTATATACGAAATCAATAATTTTCTATCAATTTATCATCGATTAGAGTATTTTTTAAGGGGTTTTAGCGAATAGTTCCTAAAATATATGATAGGTACCGACATATTTTCTGAAGAATGGACATATTATTTAGTAAGCTGAATATTTATTCAGTATAGAGTGTATTTTACTATATATATATATATATATATATATATATGTATTATAATAATATTATCAATATATATAATAAGTGATAAAACCAAAATGTTTATAAATATATGTTAATAACTGATTGTATTTCTTAGACATACATGTATAGTCGTAGTAGTAGTAGTAGTAGTAGTAGTAGTAGTAGTAGTAGTAGTAGTAGTAGTAGTAGTAGTAGTAGTAGTAGTAGTAGTAGTAGTAGTAGTAGTAGTAGTAGTAGTAGTAGTAGTAGTAGTAGTAGTAGTAGTAGTAGTAGTAGTAGTAGTAGTAGTAGTAGTAGTAGTAGTAGTAGTAGTAGTAGTAGTAGTAGTAGTAGTAGTAGTAGTAGTAGTAGTAGTAGTAGTAGTAGTAGTAGTAGTAGTAGTAGTAGTAGTAGTAGTAGTAGTAGTAGTAGTAGTAGTAGTAGTAGTAGTAGAGGTAGTAGTAGTAGTAGTAGTAGTAGTAGTAGTAGTAGTAGTAGTAGTAGTAGTAGTAGTAGTAGTAGTAGTAGTATCGATTACTAATTGATACCGGTATACAATGTATACTGGTAGTGGGCTATAATTGATAAACATCCTTATCGCTGATGATAAACGTTATTCGTATGTTAATATGTTTATACATCTGAATATATTATCAACATTTCATACATATATAATTGTATATATGCATACATATATACTACATACATATGTATATACATACCTATATAATATATATATATATATATATATATATAGTATAGTAATAACTGCAATTCTAACATGTATGTCAAACTATAGTTAATGAATAGTAACATTATCGGTTACATGTCACATGTCATCGATAGTAAACCTGTTCGTAATAATACACCAACTGTTATCTCGCTACTGAGAAATTGTTTACATGGCTGTATAGGCTATATTAATTTACCGTTATAGATAACGCTTATGTTAACATCTATAACTATATACATTATTACTTTTTATTACAATAATTGTCATGAAAAAAACTAAACATATATGAATTAATGATTATTTATACACAAAAATAACGTTAAACGTTCTCTATTATGTAATACAAATATAAAATAACATAATACACAACAAAATATAAATCAGTTGAAAATAATAAAATGAATTTTTACGAATTAATACATTAGATTTAAAATACGAATAATTTACTTTAGTTCTTAATGGTATAGGTAGCGCATTACATAGGTCGGCTGCAGCTACACTGAATGAATGGTGACCATATCTCTTTAGCTTATAATTCCTCTGTAGTAATAACCGATTAGATGAGTTTCGTAGATCCCTCTTGTAAACTCTGAATTGTAGGATGTCATTCAAATAACTCGGAAGACGATTCTTCAGTATCTTAAAAATTAGTTTTAAATAGCTGAAGGTAGATCTCTGATAAATATTTAACCATTTAGAATTAACTACGTGATAATTTACTGATTCATGGTAATATAATTGTACACGATGTAAAACTCTTATCGATGATATAATGATTGTATCTAAGGATTTAGTAGAACTAGCAGGAATGCCATAATATAGAGAACAACAATATTGTATACATTATGTTATGCATATGTTATACATTATGTTATGTTATGCATATATGCATAACATAACTGATGATTCTATTAGGATTTTAGAAATCCTAAAAGGTAAGAATAAAACCAAGGTTTTTAACATTGCTGCAAGGAATAATTAGCAATGGCCCTAATACTTTTTACAAGTATACTTGTAAAAAGTATTAGGTATAGTATATATACTTGTAAAAATAAAATAATCTATAGATGAATAATGGTTATAAATTTTATATAAATGTTATTTCAGATAAGTAAATTTTAATCCTAGCTAGAGGAATACCTACAATACCAATATATTCCAGACGTTTAATTAAAATAGTATGATCAATAGTATCAAATGCCGCAGATATATCTATAGATCTAATAAAATAAGCTGTATATACATATATTAATATATTAGAATTATTATCAATCTTATTAAAAATCATAAAGAATAGTAAGAATAAGTGTTTCAGGACTATTACATATATAGGTATATATATATATTATATATATATATATATATATATAAATATATATTATTAAAAATAAAACGATTCATTAACATTGATTAAATAGATTTGCATATGATAGGGTGGCCTTAAATAGGGCCAGGGTTGGTTTAGAGTGATGATATGAATAAGTAAAGGGGGGGCGGTGTTTCAAAGCATAGGCATAACGTCGTCCGTAGCAACAATGGGTACTCGGGTAACTACGTCGACCTGTAGAATACGAATAGTTCTTACGCGATTAGTAGCCCGTTGCTGTATCGATTGCTTATTGTAGGTAGGTCCTTAGGTAGGTCCTTAGGTAGGTACGGGTAGGTACATTTACTAGTGTTTACTGTGAAACATGTGTTATAATTAATATATTAATAAATATATATACATATATACATATATTTATTAATATATATATATATATATATATATATATATATATATATATATAAATATATATATGTATATATGTATATATATAAATATTATATAACTATTTATGTCTTAACAGTAGTACGCTGGAACGATGGTGTGTATGTAGGAGTAACCAATAAAAATAAATGTTGTGGTAAAAGTGGGGGGAACCTATACATAGGAGGTCCCCTAGATTTTAAAGTGGGGGGAACATATCCCCCCACCCGTCCCCCCTGTTGCAGCGCCCCTAATTAACAGTAATGTAATGTAACGTGTGATCATATCGATTCTTATAGGATATAATTATATAAATGATATATGTATATCCAATATCTGATAGGGCATTTACATTTATAAAAATGTAATATTTATATTTAATTTTTTAATTTCCCTATATATATATAAGTAGATTTAATTAGATGAATTTATTTTCTTCTTCGTATAAATATATATACATATATGTATATGTACATTAATGATATTCTATTGAATACCATTACATAATATCATTACA
The DNA here is from genome assembly GCA_964019155.1 of Osedax fenrisi. Taxonomy (NCBI): domain Eukaryota; kingdom Metazoa; phylum Annelida; class Polychaeta; order Sabellida; family Siboglinidae; genus Osedax; species Osedax fenrisi. The sequence goes on along the minus strand of OZ025246.1, from coordinate 13,649,519 downwards.
TAACACTTATCGAATAAATTCATAGCTTATAAGCACCATTAGTATTATCATACAATTGACGCGAAGTCTATATAATATGTCAATCGGCGAAGGCTTAGAAGCCTATAGGATATACGTATATATATATATATATATATATATATGTATATATAGGTATATGCGGTATACCTACTTAACTTAACTACATAGCTCCTGAATATCTGAAGCACGATATTCTTACGATAGTGCACAATTCTTACGAGTTTATTTCGGATAATCTCGCTAACAACAATACATACCATATATGGTATGCCGCATTTGATGTGTTTGATGCTATATATGGCATACCATATATGGTATGCCGCATTTGATGTGTTTGATGCTATATATGGCATACCATATATGGTATGCCGCATTTGATGTGTTTGATGCTATATATGGCATACCATATATGGTATGCCGCATTTGATGTGTTTGATAGTACGGTTGCTCCGCGATAAAGGCGAGCGAGGTAATACGAATGGTATGTAGCGAGAGAGAGTTAGCCTATATATAGCCTATAGGCTGTATACAAGACAATAGTGTGACTAACGAGTCCGTCAGCATAGCCGCACACGTCTACGTAGAGGCTGACGTGTATATCTCAGAACTAGGGGAGATGCAATAGGGGGGCGGGAGGGGATATTTACCCCCCACTTTAAAATCTAAGGGGACCTCCTATGTATTGGGACCCCCCACTTTTAGTACAGCATTTATTTTGATTGATTGGTCCCCCTACATACACACAGTCGTTCCGGCGCCCCTACTCGGAACCCGTACGCTGGAATTACCTTAAGCGGGGTTTCCCACTACTAGTATTTCCGGCAAGTTTGCCGGTTTAACCTGCCGGAAATTTTGTAACTTTAAAACGAATTTCTATCAAGTTAACTACAATTTAGTGGGATACACCCCCCCCCCCTTATTTTCCGGCAACTCGCCTAAAATATAGTAACTTTATAGGGGTATCCCATTATTACGTGAGAGAAAATGGTTTTAAAATTACTATATTTCCGGAAATACTTGTAGTGGGATGTGACGCCCCTTAGGAATGACCTGCCACCTGACGTTAGATCAACTTAGCCACACGATTTGTTCAAATAACAATGATACGTATATGTTATCCCTGTATACAGGGCGCGCTACATATATGTAGCGCCAGGTTTATTATTCAATTATATATACTCCGTATACGGTTCCCGATATTTTACATATATATACATATATATATATATATATATATATATATATATATATATATATATAACATATGTTGTTATATTAATTGAATATTATTTATTAGTACTTATATTATGTCGCCGATTCAAATGTTATGTTTTGGTTGGCCGATAAACTATTTAATAATAATACTAATATAATAAATGATAATATATAATATCAGTTACATATAATACATATATATATATATATATATATATATTACTCTTTTATAAAAGCTCGCGGATACAGGAGAACGAGCCGTTACCGTTCGTAACCAATATTCTGTGACGTCACTCACTCGAGTTACGTAACACCATCACCACTGCTACATTGTAACAATGTGCGCCGTGATTACGCAACAACACCGGTCATTGTTACGTCATAATTACGTAACGAGTACCGCGTACGACGTATATATATATATATATATATATATATATACCTATATTGTGTGTGGGCGCGCGTAGACGAGCTTGCGTATCATTTTACGAATGACTACACCGAATTACCACTCTACGACGACTACGTTGGTCGTCGTGACTAATTGTTATTAACCGACAATGACGCGGCGCCTACGACGACGACGACGACGAGATACCGACCATCTCGGACCATCTCCGCGGCCGAGTCACGGATACCGGTAATTTCGCACGGCCGCGCCGTAGTAATTTAGTCAATAACGGCGAAGGGTCTGAATCGGACGCCAACGGTTCTATTACGCGATGGTGGTATTGTTGTTACGTTGTCTATTGCGTCACATACACGCGGGTGACGTAACGATTAGTTATGCAATACTAACAACGCTAATGCGGTGTAATGCACACGTTACACACCGCTGTAGTGAGCGAGAGAGAGAGAGATAATTAATGATGTCCGAATTACTGACCCGTGGTCGTAATGTGCTACATAATATCAGTTACGCTCGTATATATATGTATATATATACGTATATATATATATATATATATATATATATATAATATATATATATCACAGTGTACAGTGTACAGTGTACAGTGTACAGTGTATGTACTAGCATTAAACGAGCAATGCGCTACGAATATTCGAATTCCATTTCATTTGGCATAAGCATGATCAATCAATTTTAAATTGTAATATAAATTGTCGATATATTTAATCATAGTTCAATGGAAGAAAATTGTAAATAGTATATCCTTTAGGGAAGATATATATGTATACTATTGTTTTAGATGTGGTATTCAGATCTGTTGATAAAGGTATTTTATATATATAATATATATATATATATATATATGATCCCCGAAGTTGATACGCCATCTATCCTCATTATTTACAAGTATTATTGTCTATAGATATATTCTGGATATAAATTTAATAATTTAATATCTCTGATTTTTTATAAATTTATTATTCTAATAATCTTTTGTATATAACTTTTACTAACTTTAAATCTTAAAATTTTATTTTATTATATTTATTTTAATTTTACTTTTATTATACTTTTCTCCTCATATATGTTCTTTATGAAAGTGAAACGGGTAAACGACTAGATAAGCATAGCGCTTTTTCGTTTACCATGGTCATGCCTAAAATCGGATATTATTATTATTATTATTATATATATACGCGGGGCCGAATTTTAACCCGATTTATGGAGCTCTATACAGGCTATAGCCTATATCGGCTATAAACGTATTTCTTTCACATTATTATAATTCACTACATATTAATTTCCAGATATTTAGTAAACGTTTAAAAATAAATACATTTAAACTGTCTATATATATATATATATATATATATATATATATATATATACTTATATATATAGTTATATATCGACACGTGGCCCGATATTGTGCGATGTGTGAACCGCACCGAGTCTTAACGCGCACACACGTCATAGATTTAGCGCGCACTATTTCAAGATCACAGCGCGCATGCCCGCCCGTGGGAAGTTACACACTCGTAGGTTATACCCGGTACGTGATACCTACAGTGTAGGTCCTACACATCTAACACATCCGATGGGTACGCGTGCACTGAGAGCGCGATCACAGCCGGTGTGTCAACGTGAAGTGCGGTGTTATAGGAGTGTTATACGTGACGGGGGGGGGCGGGGTTATCATCAAAGTAACTATACTTACTGCAGTTAATCGCGAACTATGTGAACACAGATTTAGAGGTGTTAGCTGATTTAGTAATATACATATATATATACATATATAATAAGATATATGAATGCGAGGTCGTATGGTGGTATTATACTGATGTATTTTATAAAGTGGTGGTAATGCTTTCATATAGATACAGTATATAGCGGGAGTAGAGTCACGTGACTTAGTAGGCTATAGAATACCCCTATACGGGTATATCCTCTAGTGTATACTCGTATATGTTAAGTGTGATATCGAGTTACGGGCGTTGAGAGATAGTTAGTATTGTAACGGTCGTCGATATATTTTAATAAACTTTTTCTGTAGACTGAATATGGTTTATAATAAAAAATAATAATATTTATTAGAATAATTGACATTTTTTCCCCGTTAATTTACGCGTATAGTTATATAATGTTATCCTCCTAAATATAGGAGTATAACATTATATAATTATACTTGTAAATGAACAGAAAAAAATTTCAATTCTTCTAATAAATGTTAATTATAATTGTAATAATAATTATTATTATTATTACTTTGAAGCGCTTAAGCGCTTCAAAGTAATACTATTTTACTTGAAGCTCGCTATCTGAACACCAATAATAATGTATACCGAGCATCAAGTGCAGTAACAAGTGCAGTAACGAATCGCCGTGCTTGATGCTAGCAGTGTATACATCACTTTAACATTTCTCTCAAGCTCTATATTATCGCCCGTGTTCCGTTGTTATTACCCATAAATAATGAGATTGAGCATTATCGCCCATGATATGACGAGAACTTGTAGATTTGTATATAATCAAAGTAACGGCAATATTGGTACGTAGGTGAACAACACCTACTACCTGCAGGTAGACTATTATTGATAGTTACTACTAATAGGTATTGCATGTTGATTATAAGAGAAATTACTCCGTTAATATATCAAGGACTCGGCTTTTATAGACAATACGTATAGGGAAGTGGGAGGGAGGGCAATAATGAAATACTTTGTATTTAAATTAACATTATGAATATATAACTATATTTAGGATATAACGATATAGTTATATCATATCTAGAGATATACTATAGTGTTACATGTATACGTGTGTATATATATGTATACTATATATAAGTAACACTATATATATATATATACATAGTTTATAAACTATTAATTATTAAAAGCGAAAACATAAATAACCTTAAAGGAAAAAATATGTATAAGTTTATTTGAGCTATCTAATGTATATTAATTATGGTGCACCATGGATTCGATGCAGTTACTATAGTTACTATAGTATAGGTTACTATAGTAACTATATTATATATATATATATATATATTATATATATATTATCTATATATATATATATATATATAGTAACTATGCCGTATACGACGATACTAACTTATAAGTGGATAAGTGGATACGTGGATAAGTGGATAAGTGGATAAGTGCACTTATCCATGGATACATTATAATACCTATGGGATACTAACTGTATAACGTTTACATTATATATTTTATTTTATTTCGTAGTAATACTTTATAATATATTATTACATAACAATTATACATAATAATTATTTGTTTATTTAAAATACGTATGTCAGTATTAGCAAGTATTTTAACTCTATACTTTCGATTGTATATTTAGTTAAATACAAAATTAATCAATACATTAATTCATATATCTAACTGACTACAACGTATTATGTTTGGCTATTAATACGGGGTTATTAATACGGAGTTATTAATACGGGGTTATTAATACGGGGTTGTTAATACGGGTTTATTAATACGGGGTTGTTAACACGGGGTTATTAATACGGGGTAACTAATACGGGGTAACTAATACGGGGTTATTAATACGGGGTTATTAATACGGGGTTACTAATACGGGGTTGTTGATACGGGGTTATTAATACGGGGTTATTAATACGGGGTTACTAATACTGGGTTATTAATACGGGGTAACTAATACGGGGTAACTAATACGGGGTTATTAATACGGGGTAACTAATACGGGGTTATTAATACGGGGTTATTAATACGGGGTTACTAATACGGGGTTGTTGATACGGGGTTGTTGATACGGGGTTATTAATACGGGGTTGTTAACACGGGGTTATTAATACGGGGTAACTAATACGGGGTAACTAATACGGGGTTATTAATACGGGGTTATTAATACGGGGTTACTAATACGGGGTTGTTGATACGGGGTTATTAATACGGGGTTATTAATACGGGGTTACTAATACTGGGTTATTAATACGGGGTAACTAATACGGGGTAACTAATACGGGGTTATTAATACGGGGTAACTAATACGGGGTTATTAATACGGGGTTATTAATACGGGGTTACTAATACGGGGTTGTTGATACGGGGTTATTAATACGGGGTTATTAATACGGGATTATTAATACGGGGTTATTAATACGGGGTAACTGACTATTGTAACGATAACATAGGTATAATCTATGGCTATAGCTATAGATATTATAATATATATTAGTAAAATGTATTAATTTCTCTTACAATATTAATATAGCTATTACAATAGTTATTACTATTGTAAGAGAAATTAACACATTTTACTAATATATGTAATAATGCGAATTAAAGCTAAGTTAATGATACAATAGTGATGCAGTAAGTGATGCTCACATCTAAAGCACCGATTCAGTCTCAGTTTCGGCTATCTAAAGTCTCAACTCGGCTGGGGTTCGTTAGGCTCGACTCGGGATCGTTTTATTTCCGAAAATAAAAGTCCTAGCTCGACATTAATAATAAAAATTCTCTGCTCGGCTTTAATAATCTCAGCATCATTTACATCACCAATATACATGTATAACATGTATATTATACACCAATTTAGAATGAATAATAATGCAATGTTAGTGGCATAAAAGCGGTTAAATATGGTTAAAATTACATCTAGATAAAGGGTGTACTTTTCGTTGAATGAAAAGTTGATAATATATAATAATAATAAAAAAGTTATTATTCAAATATTTAAAAAGGAAAATAATAAAATTAAATAATAAATAATAAAACCATAATATTACATTTTATAAAATAACAATTATAGGTTTGAAGATTTTGAAAATCAAAATAATTATTCATATGTATCATTACATTACTAATAGCTAATGTATATATATATATATATATATATATATATATATATATATATATATATTGAGAGATGGTCGGTATTAGGAGGAGATCGGTAATCGGAGACTTTACCCTACAAATTTCTGATTACAGGTGGTAGCTGGTATATTGCCTATAGGCAATATATAGTTAAATCTATAGATATAACTGTAGTCCGTCATGATAAGCTCTTTCTCCTCCTCAAAGAAGGAGGTCCCGCTCCCGTATATTTAAAACTCTCCACTTTATGGAAGTTATGAAGGAAGTTCCTCTCTTAAGAATATATTGAAATATGTACTGATTATATAGGTAACGATACCTGATAATTTATTGTACCGTTATATTATTATGGATGAAGAACCTTCATTACAAGTGATGTAAATGATGCTCAAATATAAAGTATCGATGCAGTCACAATCTAGGTTACCTAAAGTCTTAACTCGGTTCGGGTTCGGTTTTTTCTCCTGAAAATGAAAGTATCGGCTCGGCATCGATAGCCAAAAGTCTGGGCTCGGTATTAAGAATCTCGGCATCGTTTACATCACTAGTGTATACTGAATATAGCTTATGGGTAAGAGTTAATTCTGTTTATGTGTGGACGTACCTGATGTCGGTAGGTAGAATCATTTATTTTAAAACCCGTAATAATAACCCGGGTAATATATGATATACACACTAATAAATCGTATATATATATATATATATAAATCGTATACGATTAAAACTGATAGAAGTCCGATATAATACAGTGCATATATGTAGAATATATATTTGTGATGGAGAAAATTCGGAAATATTATTTCGGATAAAAATCGTATGTTTAGTAAAGATGAGCCGCGTACTTACTACGGAAAGTTGTACCCTACTACGACATGTGTTATACCGAACTGTGATATTGTGGTATGAATATTGTAGCACTAAATAATAGGAATATGGACACTATCCACTGGGTGGGTGGACACCGGTCTGTTGATATATTGTGTAGATAGGGCGTCATAAAAGAGGGGTGATTGGTAGGACATGACCCCCCCACTTTTAAAAGGGGGGGGGGGGGATATAATATATAATACCCCCCCCACTTTTAAGAACTACACATTATTTTATTCTTTATAAATATTATATTTCTTCTATTAATAGTCTTTGTAGTATCATTATATCAACATTGACTTGTATTGTGCAACCCAATACAAGTCAATCACATTAAGCCCTCTACAAGTGATATTATAGATTTATCTTCTTAGCAAAGTATATGGTAATAATTGATGAGTCTGAGATACCCCCTCCCCACTTTTAATTACCCCGTGACGCCCCTACGTGTTGATACAATGGTAGTCTGTTCATCTGTCAAACTGTCCGTGTTAAACAGCATACCCTTATATATATATATATATATATATATATACTAAATAGTAGCCGAGATTAATGTTAAGGTTGTGGGTATGGTTACAGGTGTATCGCTTAATGATGAGGACGTTTTGTATCGTGTACCGTAAGTTCTATGTTAATTAGAGATATGTATGGTAAAGTCTCCAATTATAATTTTATAATTTTGTTTAGGTATACCGACCTCCTCCTAATACCGACAACTCTCGTATCTCAGTAACTATAAGATATGTCAACAAATTATATATATATATATATATATATATATATACATTAGCTATTAGTAATGTAATGGTACATATAAATACGTATTTGATTTTCAAAATATTCAAACCTATAATTATTATTTTATAAAATGTAATATTATGGTTTTATTATTTATTATTTAATTTTATTATTTTTCTTTTTAAATATTTGAATAATAACTTTTTTTAAATATTGTAAAATTGGTCCCCTACTTTATTAATTAAAATAAAACGTAATTCTATGTATACAAATAATTTAATTTAATAATTATTAACCAATGTATCTGAATTATAGCAACCCATTATGGGGTGCATATGCATATTCTTTTTCTAATACTGATCCCCTAAATACCCTAATACCGACCCCATGTGATTTATAATATCCAATCAAAATAAACCCGAGTTTTACTTTAAAATATTTCGTAAGTTGTTTGTGTATCATTGATATAGATTTAGGATTCGTGATTTCAGTTGATTATATATTATAAATATTTGATCTATACTATTTTAATATAATTACTATAAAGTTTAAATTTAAATTTAATATTAATATTAAACCATAAATTCAATAATAAATAAATTGTGATCATGTTGTAATTAATTAAATCTATTAATATATGTTATTTTGATTGACTATTAATATACTACAATTATATCTACTACGATTTGGTAGCGGTTTGGTAATAGGAGAAGGGGGTCGGTATTAGGCAAATATATCCATTTATGTATCAACTGTTTATTGTTATCAATATAATTATATCAACAATTTAAATAGCCACATTATTCATTGATATAATATTACCCTAATTAAAAAATGTCAATAAAATATATTGAATATTGAATAAGTTATTACAAATAATCATATATACCTTGTTACCTCATGCCGTCGAGTCGAAACCGATCCCTGGCGAGGTCCATGGTAGGTATTCCCCATCCCGCTCTGTCTCTAGCATCTATATTTTTTATATTGTTTAGCCAGGTGAAATGTGGTCTGCCTCTTTCTCTCCGACCTTCCATTCTTCCCAGCATAATTTTCAATTCCATCACATATTCTCTAACAACGTGTCTGAAAAATGATAGGGCAAATTTGACAAATCTAGATTCGATGGTACTTTTAGGTTTTATTATATCAATTATCTCGGCTATTTCTCTTCATATCTAAGTAGGTAACTCCGAGCAGTTTCTTCCAGCACCATAGTTCGAAATCATAATTTGTTTCCCTCTCTACCTGTTTGATAGTTCAGGTTTATGTTCCATAGAGTATAATTGGAAATACCAGTGTTTGAACAATCATTATTAGGTCGTTAGGCTGAGGCCCCTGTCTTTGAATATATATATATATATATATATATATATATATATATATATATATCTGACGTGTATACTCTATAGACTTCCCATGGCACATTTTCCCATTGCGAGTATTATTAATGGTTACATATCGGTGACTCCATCATTTGTAATTAGAACTCCCAGGAAGATAGATTTATCAACGATTTCGATATTGTTTTCATCTACTATAATATATGCTCCAATTTACCTGTAGTCATCACCTTTGTTTTCTTGACATTTAAATATAATCCGGCTTCTTCGTTTGCTCTTATGAATTTTGTAAATAGCTCTGTGCGATCATATTTTATTCCTGCTATCAATGTAGTGTGGTCAGCATATCTAAGGGTTGTAAATTTCCTTCCACTATACTAATATCTGTATCGCACTTTTCCAGGACATCTCGCATTATTATTTCTGAATAGATATTGAATAGCAATGGAGATAGTTTGCATCCTTGCCGTACTCCTTTACCAATCGGGATGTTGCTTGTTTCACAATACTCTGTCCTTACAGTCGATTCTTGATTATTGGTTTCTAGGCACTACTATAAAATGCTCTTGTACTCGTATATATCTTTGAGAGTCTACCATAGTATTTGATGATCTACACGGTAGAATGCCTTTTTGTAGTCAATGAAGCACATGAAGAGTTCTCTTTGATGATTTCTAGCTTTTTCCATCGTATATCTCAAGTTAGAAATATGATGGGTCGGTAATTGGAGACTCTCCCCTATCTGTTAGCTATCATCGGAGAATGAACAGGTGGACAGGTTTTCCGACACCATAAATTGTCTTAGGATGTAGTACGTAGATAGCTAAAGATTATCGTAGGATATTTCTAGACCCCGCGTGTTCTCATAACAACAGGCCCCAGGATTAGTAACCTTTAGTCGACTTCGACAGGTACACGACTAATGAAAGCGACACGAGTTCACACGTGCGATATCATATTGTTTTGTGTGGGGTCGATGGCTCAGTGGGACAACCAAACGCTAGTAAGCCAGAGGTCCCGGGTTCGACTCCAGGCAGTTCTTGATTTTCTCTTGTGTTTATAAAGAACATAATAAACGATAAATCAAAACACAAGAAAAAAAATGTTACTATTTGTATTGTATTGTCCGGGGCCTCTCACAGTTATTTATAACATGTACAAGTCTATGACTTCTTGAGGGATCCATTTGTATCCGCTATTTGTATTGTATTCAATATATATATATGAGATTTCAATAAATAAATATTATTATATACATAAATCATATGTGTATCGCATGATATATACATGGGAGTCGTTTACCATTACACTGTATACATATATGCTATAGCATTAGCTGTATGTTAGTATAGTAGTAGCAAAGCCCTTTGGTAAAGGCTTTGCTAGTAGTACATATATCATTGTAGGAGACTAACCATGGTGCTATGGAATTACTCGCATGGCCACCTATAGGTATATATATATATATATATATATATATATATATATATATATATATAATTTGCAGAGGATTCTACTGGAATTATCAAATGAGTCACGCATTGCAAACAAACATATTGATACGCATATATACCTGTGCTAGCTACACTGGTATGGATAGGAACACTTAGTGTACTGTATATAGTACGTTGCATATATATCCTACTTGATATATATGTGTGTATGTGTGTGTGTGTATGTGTGATATATGTGTGTGTATGTGTGATATATATGTGTGTATGGCACATCGATATAAAGAAAGTTCTTTATATCGATAGTGTACGGATGCCGGTGTAAGAAATAAATCATCGATTAATGTACTATTTGAAATTGATGAATCGGTCGACCTACCTATATAGGTCTTTAAATCATGCGCTTATTGCCCGCGCGTGTGTGTACGTGTATGTGCATGAGTGAACGCGTGTGAGGTTGCATACACGATTTGTTTTTATAGATTTTATATGTTTATTCTTTTTATTCTTTATTATCGGATTAGTTTTTTATAATGATTATATATATACATATATATATGTATGTGTGTGTGTGTATATGTGTATTTATGTGCAAGAATGTGATTATATTTTAACAATAGATTAGGTAATACTAGTTAGTTAATATTAACTTAATTAACTTAATACCTATAGGTATACTAGTATACTATAGTATAATATTATACTATAGTATAACTATAGTTGATATCATGACCTACTGCATGCAGTGTTTATTTACCGTATCAATTATAAGCATAGATGTATAGTTTACATATGTGAACTATAAATCTATGCTTATAACGCATCTGCGGGCACACATCACACCGAGATCACACAACACACGAGCCTATCCGGTACACACACACACACATACACACACATACACATACACGCACACATTGCAGTACTTAACATCACATTTTGTCTTGATATATATATATATATATATATATATATATATATTAAGTACTGCAATATATATATTATTGAAAGCGATATCGAGATAAATATAATAACATATATATATATAGGTATAGGTATATATATATATATATATATATATATTAGTATTACAAATTATAAGTATTAAAAACATAAAAAAAAACAGTATTAAATGTTTAAAAAATTTTAAAATTACTATTTATCAAAACTATTTTATATTTATTTTTCAAATTTTACGTTTTATATATTTAACTTTACATAACTAATAAAAAAAAAAAAACTAAACAGTATTAAAAATTAAAAGTATTAAAATAATAAAAAACAGTATTAGAATTAAAACAATTATTAACAGTATTAATAACCTATAGTAACCTACAAATATATATATATATATATATATATCATTATTATTAAAATTGACATAAAATATGTGATACAAATATTTAGATTCTTTATAAATATTATATTACAATTATGAAAAATGTATTAATTATATTTTATACTTTGTTTTGGATGCTAACATGGGAATCAAATATTTGTTTTAGTTTTGTTTTATTCTTTCTTTTATATTTTGTTTTAGTTTTGTTTTATTGTTTATTTTAATATCTATTTTTATGTAATTTTATTGTATTTTATCCCAATGAAGATGATGAAATATGACATTACACTACTGTTAGGAGATATCGAATTAAAAAAGCTCATCGCTTTCACTGATTCTCCTTAGATATTGTCTATAAACTGAATTCATTCATTCATTCATATATAATATAACAAATAAATGTAATCTATAAATGACATTCGCGCACATACACACATACACACACATACACACACAAACATACATACACACACTTATGCGAGTTTAATAATAATAAATGACCGGTATAACCTATAGGGACTTGGCTATTAATGACTATCAGTGACTCGGCTATTACTGACTGGCAGTGACTCGGCTATTACTGACTGGCAGTGACTCGGCTATTAATGACTATCAGTGACTCGGCTATTACTGACTGGCAGTGACTCGGCTATTGATGACTGGCAGTGACTCGGCTATTAATGACTGGCAGTGACTCGGCTATTACTGACAGGCAAGGACTCGGCTATTAATGACTGGCAGTGACTCGGCTATTAATGACTGGCAGTGACTCGGCTATTAATGACTATCAGTGACTCGGCTATTACTAACTGGCAAGGACTCGGCTATTAATGACTATCAGTGACTCGGCTATTACTAACTGGCAAGGACTCGGCTATTAATGACTGGCAGTGACTCGGCTATTAATGACTGGCAAGGACTCGGATATTAATGACAGGCAGGGACTCGGCTATTAATGACTATCAGTGACTTGGCTATTACTGACAGGCAGGTACTCGGCTATTAATGACTATCAGTGACTTGGCTATTAATGACTGGCAGTGACTCGGCTATTAATGACTGGCAGTGACTCGGCTATTAATGACTGGCAAGGACTCGGCTATTAATGACTATCAGTGACTCGGCTATTAATGACTGGCAAGGACTCGGCTATTAATGACTGGCAAGGACTCGGCTATTAATGACTATCAGTGACTCGGCTATTAATGACTGGCAAGGACTCGGCTATTAATGACTGGCAAGGACTCGGCTATTAATGACTGGCAAGGACTCGGCTATTACTGACTGGCAAGGACTCGGCTATTAATGACTGGCAGTGACTCGGCTATTAATGAACGGCAAGGACTCGGCTATTACTGACTGGCAGTGACTCGGCTATTAATGACTGGCAGTGACTCGGCTATTAACGATTGGCAAGAACTCGGCTATTACTGACTGGCAAGGACTCGGCTATTAATGACTGGCAGTGACTCGGCTATTAATGACTGGCAAGGACTCGGCTATTAATGACTGGCAGTGACTCGGCTATTACTGACTGGCAGTGACTCGGCTATTAATGACAGGCAGTGACTCGGCTATTACTGACTGGCAGTGTCTCGGCTATTACTGACTGGCAGTGACTCGGCTATTAATGACTATCAGTGACTCGGCTATTACTGACTGGCAGTGACTCGGCTATTAATGACTGGCAGTGACTCGGCTATTAATGACTGGCAGTGACTCTGCTATTACTGACAGGCAAGGACTCGGCTATTAATGACTGGCAGTGACTCGGCTATTAATGACTGGCAGTGACTCGGCTATTACTGACTGGCAGAGACTCGGCTATTAATGACTGGCAAGGACTCGGCTATTAATGACAGGCAGGGACTCGGCTATTAATGACTATCAGTGACTTGGCTATTACTGACAGGCAGGGACTCGGCTATTAATGACTATCAGTGACTTGGCTATTAATGACTGGCAGGGACTCGGCTATTAATGACTGGCAAGGACTTGGCTATTAATGACTGGCAGTGACTTGGCTATTAATGACTATCAGTGACTTGGCTATTAATGATTGGCAGTGAATCGGCTATTAATGACTGGCAGTGACTCGGCTATTAATGACTATCAGTGACTTGGCTATTAATGACTGGCAGTGACTCGGCTATTAATGACTATCAGTGACTTGGCTATTAATGACTGGCAGTGACTCGGCTATTACTGACAGGCAAGGACTCGGCTATTAATGACTGGCAGTGACTCGGCTATTAATGACTGGCAGTGACTCGGCTATTACTGACTGGCAGTGACTCGGCTATTAATGACTATCAGTGACTCGGCTATTACTGACTGGCAGTGACTCGGCTATTACTGACTGGCAGTGACTCGGCTATTAATGACTGGCAGTGACTCGGCTATTGATGACTGGCAGTGACTCGGCTATTAATGACTGGCAGGGACTCGGCTATTAATGACTGGCAAGGACTTGGCTATTAATAACTGGCAGTGACTTGGCTATTAATGACTATCAGTGACTTGGCTATTAATGACTGGCAGTGACTCGGCTATTAATGACTGGCAGTGACTCGGCTATTAATGACTATCAGTGACTTGGCTATTAATGACTGGCAGTGACTCGGCTATTAATGACTATCAGTGACTTGGCTATTAATGACTGGCAGTGACTCGGCTATTACTGACAGGCAAGGACTCGGCTATTAATGACTGGCAGTGACTCGGCTATTAATGACTGGCAGTGACTCGGCTATTACTGACTGGCAGTGACTCGGCTATTAATGACTATCAGTGACTCGGCTATTACTGACTGGCAGTGACTCGGCTATTACTGACTGGCAGTGACTCGGCTATTAATGACTATCAGTGACTCGGCTATTACTGACTGGCAGTGACTCGGCTATTGATGACTGGCAGTGACTCGGCTATTAATGACTGGCAGTGACTCGGCTATTACTGACAGGCAAGGACTCGGCTATTAATGACTGGCAGTGACTCGGCTATTAATGACTGGCAGTGACTCGGCTATTAATGACTGGCAGGGACTCGGCTATTAATGACTATCAGTGACTCGGCTATTACTGACTGGCAGTGACTCGGCTATTACTAACTGGCAAGGACTCGGCTATTAATGACTATCAGTGACTCGGCTATTACTAACTGGCAAGGACTCGGCTATTAATGACTGGCAGTGACTCGGCTATTAATGACTGGCAAGGACTCGGATATTAATGACAGGCAGGGACTCGGCTATTAATGACTATCAGTGACTTGGCTATTACTGACAGGCAGGTACTCGGCTATTAATGACTATCAGTGACTTGGCTATTAATGACTGGCAGTGACTCGGCTATTAATGACTGGCAGTGACTCGGCTATTAATGACTGGCAAGGACTCGGCTATTAATGACTATCAGTGACTCGGCTATTAATGACTGGCAAGGACTCGGCTATTAATGACTGGCAAGGACTCGGCTATTAATGACTATCAGTGACTCGGCTATTAATGACTGGCAAGGACTCGGCTATTAATGACTGGCAAGGACTCGGCTATTAATGACTGGCAAGGACTCGGCTATTACTGACTGGCAAGGACTCGGCTATTAATGACTGGCAGTGACTCGGCTATTAATGAACGGCAAGGACTCGGCTATTACTGACTGGCAGTGACTCGGCTATTAATGACTGGCAGTGACTCGGCTATTAACGATTGGCAAGAACTCGGCTATTACTGACTGGCAAGGACTCGGCTATTAATGACTGGCAGTGACTCGGCTATTAATGACTGGCAAGGACTCGGCTATTAATGACTGGCAGTGACTCGGCTATTACTGACTGGCAGTGACTCGGCTATTAATGACAGGCAGTGACTCGGCTATTACTGACTGGCAGTGACTCGGCTATTACTGACTGGCAGTGACTCGGCTATTAATGACTATCAGTGACTCGGCTATTACTGACTGGCAGTGACTCGGCTATTAATGACTGGCAGTGACTCGGCTATTAATGACTGGCAGTGACTCTGCTATTACTGACAGGCAAGGACTCGGCTATTAATGACTGGCAGTGACTCGGCTATTAATGACTGGCAGTGACTCGGCTATTACTGACTGGCAGGGACTCGGCTATTAATGACTGGCAAGGACTCGGCTATTAATGACAGGCAGGGACTCGGCTATTAATGACTATCAGTGACTTGGCTATTACTGACAGGCAGGGACTCGGCTATTAATGACTATCAGTGACTTGGCTATTAATGACTGGCAGGGACTCGGCTATTAATGACTGGCAAGGACTTGGCTATTAATGACTGGCAGTGACTTGGCTATTAATGACTATCAGTGACTTGGCTTTTAATGATTGGCAGTGAATCGGCTATTAATGACTGGCAGTGACTCGGCTATTAATGACTATCAGTGACTTGGCTATTAATGACTGGCAGTGACTCGGCTATTACTGACAGGCAAGGACTCGGCTATTAATGACTGGCAGTGACTCGGCTATTAATGACTGGCAGTGACTCGGCTATTACTGACTGGCAGTGACTCGGCTATTAATGACTATCAGTGACTCGGCTATTACTGACTGGCAGTGACTCGGCTATTACTGACTGGCAGTGACTCGGCTATTAATGACTATCAGTGACTCGGCTATTACTGACTGGCAGTGACTCGGCTATTAATGACTGGCAGTGACTCGGCTATTAATGACTGGCAGTGACTCGGCTATTACTGACAGGCAAGGACTCGGCTATTAATGACTGGCAGTGACTCGGCTATTAATGACTGGCAGTGACTCGGCTATTAATGACTGGCAGGGACTCGGCTATTAATGACTATCAGTGACTCGGCTATTACTGACTGGCAGTGACTCGGCTATTACTAACTGGCAAGGACTCGGCTATTAATGACTATCAGTGACTCGGATATTACTAACTGGCAAGGACTCGGCTATTAATGACTGGCAGTGACTCGGCTATTAATGACTGGCAAGGACTCGGCTATTAATGACAGGCAGGGACTCGGCTATTAATGACTATCAGTGACGTGGCTATTACTGACAGGCAGGGACTCGGCTATTAATGACTATCAGTGACTTGGCTATTAATGACTGGCAGTGACTCGGCTATTAATGACTGGCAGTGACTCGGCTATTAATGACTGGCAAGGACTCGGCTATTAATGACTATCAGTGACTCGGCTATTAATGACTGGCAAGGACTCGGCTGTTAATGACTGGCAAGGACTCGGCTATTAATGACTATCAGTGACTCGGCTATTAATGACTGGCAAGGACTCGGCTATTAATGACTGGCAAGGACTCGGCTATTAATGACTGGCAAGGACTCGGCTATTACTGACTGGCAAGGACTCGGCTATTAATGACTGGCAGTGACTCGGCTATTAATGACTGGCAGTGACTCGGCTATTACTGACTGGCAGTGACTCGGCTATTAATGACTATCAGTGACTCGGCTATTACTGACTGGCAGTGACTCGGCTATTACTGACTGGCAGTGACTCGGCTATTAATGACTATCAGTGACTCGGCTATTACTGACTGGCAGTGACTCGGCTATTAATGACTGGCAGTGACTCGGCTATTAATGACTGGCAGTGACTCGGCTATTACTGACAGGCAAGGACTCGGCTATTAATGACTGGCAGTGACTCGGCTATTAATGACTGGCAGTGACTCGGCTATTAATGACTGGCAGGGACTCGGCTATTAATGACTATCAGTGACTCGGCTATTACTGACTGGCAGTGACTCGGCTATTAATGACAGGCAGGGACTCGGCTATTAATGACTATCAGTGACTTGGCTATTACTGACAGGCAGGGACTCGGCTATTAATGACTATCAGTGACTTGGCTATTAATGACTGGCAGTGACTCGGCTATTAATGACAGGCAAGGACTCGGCTATTAATGACTATCAGTGACTCGGCTATTAATGACTGGCAAGGACTCCGCTATTAATGACTGGCCAGGACTCGGCTATTACTGACTGGCAAGGACTCGGCTATTAATGACTGGCAGTGGCTCGGCTATTACTAACTGGCAAGGACTCGGCTATTAATGACTGGCAAGGACTCGGCTATTAATGACTGGCAAGGACTCGGCTATTAATGACTGGCAAGGACTCGGCTATTAATGACTGGCAAGGACTCGGCTATTACTGACTGGCAGTGACTCGGCTATTACTGACTGGCAGGGACTCGGCTATTACTGACTGGCAGTGACTCGGCTATTAATGACTGGCAGTGACTCGGCTATTACTAACTGGCAAGGACTCGGCTATTAATGACTGGCAAGGACTCGGCTATTAATGACTGGCAGTGACTCGGCTATTAATGACTGGCAGTGACTCGGCTATTAATGACTGGCAAGGACTCGGCTATTAATGACTATCAGTGACTCGGCTATTAATGACTGGCAAGGACTCGGCTATTAATGACTGGCAAGGACTCGGCTATTAATGACTATCAGTGACTCGGCTATTAATGACTGGCAAGGACTCGGCTATTAATGACTGGCAAGGACTCGGCTATTAATGACTGGCAAGGACTCGGCTATTACTGACTGGCAAGGACTCGGCTATTAATGACTGGCAGTGACTCGGCTATTAATGACTGGCAGTGACTCGGCTATTACTGACTGGCAGTGACTCGGCTATTAATGACTATCAGTGACTCGGCTATTACTGACTGGCAGTGACTCGGCTATTACTGACTGGCAGTGACTCGGCTATTAATGACTATCAGTGACTCGGCTATTACTGACTGGCAGTGACTCGGCTATTAATGACTGGCAGTGACTCGGCTATTAATGACTGGCAGTGACTCGGCTATTACTGACAGGCAAGGACTCGGCTATTAATGACTGGCAGTGACTCGGCTATTAATGACTGGCAGTGACTCGGCTATTAATGACTGGCAGGGACTCGGCTATTAATGACTATCAGTGACTCGGCTATTACTGACTGGCAGTGACTCGGCTATTAATGACAGGCAGGGACTCGGCTATTAATGACTATCAGTGACTTGGCTATTACTGACAGGCAGGGACTCGGCTATTAATGACTATCAGTGACTTGGCTATTAATGACTGGCAGTGACTCGGCTATTAATGACAGGCAAGGACTCTGCTATTAATGACTATCAGTGACTCGGCTATTAATGACTGGCAAGGACTCGGCTATTAATGACTGGCAAGGACTCGGCTATTACTGACTGGCAAGGACTCGGCTATTAATGACTGGCAGTGACTCGGCTATTACTAACTGGCAAGGACTCGGCTATTAATGACTGGCAAGGACTCGGCTATTAATGACTGGCAAGGACTCGGCTATTAATGACTGGCAAGGACTCGGCTATTAATGACTGGCAAGGACTCGGCTATTACTGACTGGCAGTGACTCGTCTATTACTGACTGGCAGGGACTCGGCTATTACTGACTGGCAGTGACTCGGCTATTAATGACTGGCAGTGACTCGGCTATTACTAACTGGCAAGGACTCGGCTATTAATGACTGGCAAGGACTCGGCTATTAATGACTGGCAGTGACTCGGTTATTACTAACTGGCAAGGACTCGGCTATTAATGACTGGCAAGGACTCGGCTATTAATGACTGGCAGTGACTCGGCTATTAATGACTGGCAGTGACTCGGCTATTAATGACTGGCAAGGACTCGGCTATTAATGACTATCAGTGACTCGGCTATTAATGACTGGCAAGGACTCGGCTATTAATGACTGGCAAGGACTCGGCTATTAATGACTATCAGTGACTCGGCTATTAATGACTGGCAAGGACTCGGCTATTAATGACTGGCAAGGACTCGGCTATTAATGACTGGCAAGGACTCGGCTATTACTGACTGGCAAGGACTCGGCTATTAATGACTGGCAGTGACTCGGCTATTAATGACTGGCAGTGACTCGGCTATTACTGACTGGTAGTGACTCGGCTATTAATGACTATCAGTGACTCGGCTATTACTGACTGGCAGTGACTCGGCTATTACTGACTGGCAGTGACTCGGCTATTAATGACTATCAGTGACTCGGCTATTACTGACTGGCAGTGACTCGGCTATTAATGACTGGCAGTGACTCGGCTATTAATGACTGGCAGTGACTCGGCTATTACTGACAGGCAAGGACTCGGCTATTAATGACTGGCAGTGACTCGGCTATTAATGACTGGCAGTGACTCGGCTATTAATGACTGGCAGGGACTCGGCTATTAATGACTATCAGTGACTCGGCTATTACTGACTGGCAGTGACTCGGCTATTAATGACAGGCAGGGACTCGGCTATTAATGACTATCAGTGACTTGGCTATTACTGACAGGCAGGGACTCGGCTATTAATGACTATCAGTGACTTGGCTATTAATGACTGGCAGTGACTCGGCTATTAATGACAGGCAAGGACTCGGCTATTAATGACTATCAGTGACTCGGCTATTAATGACTGGCAAGGACTCGGCTATTAATGACTGGCAAGGACTCGGCTATTACTGACTGGCAAGGACTCGGCTATTAATGACTGGCAGTGACTCGGCTATTACTAACTGGCAAGGACTCGGCTATTAATGACTGGCAAGGACTCGGCTATTAATGACTGGCAAGGACTCGGCTATTAATGACTGGCAAGGACTCGGTTATTAATGACTGGCAAGGACTCGGCTATTACTGACTGGCAGTGACTCGGCTATTACTGACTGGCAGGGACTCGGCTATTACTGACTGGCAGTGACTCGGCTATTAATGACTGGCAGTGACTCGGCTATTACTAACTGGCAAGGACTCGGCTATTAATGACTGGCAAGGACTCGGCTATTAATGACTGGCAGTGACTCGGCTATTACTGACTGGCAGTGACTCGGCTATTACTGACTGGCAGGGACTCGGCTATTACTGACTGGCAGTGACTCGGCTATTAATGACTGGCAGTGACTCGGCTATTAATGACTATCAGTGACTTTGCTATTAATGACTGGCAGTGACTCGGCTATTACTGACTGGCAGTGACTCGGCTATTAATGACTGGCAGTGACTCGGCTATTAATGACTGGCAGTGACTCGGCTATTAATGACTGGCAGTGACTCGGCTATTAATGACAGGCAAGGACTCGGCTATTAATGACTATCAGTGACTCGGCTATTAATGACTGGCAGTGACTCGGCTATTAATGACAGGCAAGGACTCGGCTATTCATGACTATCAGTGACTCGGCTATTAATGACTGGCAAGGACTCGGCTATTAATGACTGGCAAGGACTCGGCTATTAATGACTGGCAAGGACTCGGCTATTAATGACTGGCAAGGACTCGGCTATTAATGACTGGCAATGACTCGGCTATTACTGACTGGCAGTGACTCGGCTATTAATGACTGGCAGGGAATCGGCTATTAATGACTATCAGTGACTCGGCTATTAATGACAGGCAGTGACTCGGCTATTACTGACTGGCAGTGACTCGGCTATTAATGACTGGCAGTGACTCGGCTATTACTAACTGGCAAGGACTCGGCTATTAATGACTGGCAAGGACTCGGCTATTAATGACTGGCAGTGACTCGGCTATTACTAACTGGCAAGGACTCGGCTATTAATGACTGGCAAGGACTTGGCTATTAATGACTGGCAAGGACTCGGCTATTAATGACTGGCAAGGACTCGGCTATTAATGACTGGCAAGGACTCGGCTATTAATGACTGGCAAGGACTCGGCTATTAATGACTGGCAAGGACTCGGCTATTACTGACTGGCAGTGACTCGGCTATTACTGACTGGCAGGGACTCGGCTATTACTGACTGGCAGTGACTCGGCTATTAATGACTGGCAGTGACTCGGCTATTAATGACTGGCAAGGACTCGGCTATTAATGACTGGCAGTGACTCGGCTATTACTAACTGGCAAGGACTCGGCTATTAATGACTGGCAAGGACTCGGCTATTAATGACTGGCAAGGACTCGGCTATTACTGACTGGCAAGGACTCGGCTATTAATGACTGGCAGTGACTCGGCTATTACTAACTGGCAAGGACTCGGCTATTAATGACAGGCAGTGACTCGGCTATTAATGACTGGCAGTGACTCGGCTATTAATGACTGGCAAGGACTCGGCTATTACTGACTGGCAGTGACTCGGCTATTACTAACTGGCAAGGACTCGGCTATTAATGACAGGCAGTGACTCGGCTATTAATGACTGGCAGTGACTCGGCTATTAATGACTGGCAATGACTCGGCTATTACTGACTGGCAGTGACTCGGCTATTAATGACTGGCAGTGACTTGGTTATTAATGACTATCAGTGACTTGGCTATTAATTACTGGCAGTGACTCGGCTATTACTGACTGGCAGTGACTCGGCTATTAATGACTGGCAGTGACTCGGCTATTAATGACTGGCAGTGACTCGGCTATTAATGACAGGCAAGGACTCGGCTATTAATGACTATCAGTGACTCGGCTATTAATGACTGGCAGTGACTCGGCTATTAATGACAGGCAAGGACTCGGCTATTAATGACTATCAGTGACTCGGCTATTAATGACTGGCAAGGACTCGGCTATTAATGACTGGCAAGGACTCGGCTATTAATGACTGGCAAGGACTCGGCTATTAATGACTGGCAAGGACTCGGCTATTAATGACTATCAGTGACTTGGCTATTAATGACTGGCAGTGACTCGGCTATTAATGACTGGCAAGGACTCGGCTATTAATGACTATCAGTGACTTGGCTATTAATGACTGGCAGGGACTCGGCTATTAATGACTATCAGTGACTCGGCTATTAATGACAGGCAGTGACTCAGCTATTACTGACTGGCAGTGACTCGGCTATTAATGACTGGCAGTGACTCGGCTATTACTAACTGGCAAGGACTCGGCTATTAATGACTGGCAAGGACTCGGCTATTAATGACTATCAGTGACTTGGCTATTAATGACAGGCAGTGACTCGGCTATTAATGACTGGCAGGGACTCGGATATTAATGACTGGCAAGGACTCGGCTATTAATGACTGGCAGGGACTCGGCTATTAATGACTGGCAAGGACTCGGCTATTACTAACTGGCAAGGACTCTGCTATTACTGACTGGCAAGGACTCGGCTATTAATGACTATCAGTGACTTGGCTATTAATGACAGGCAGTGACTCGGCTATTAATGACTGGCAGTGACTCGGCTATTACTGACTGGCAGTGACTCGGCTATTAATGACTGGCAGGGACTCGGCTATTACTGACAGGCAAGGACTCGGCTATTACTGACTGGCAAGGACTCGGCTATTAATGACTGGCAGTGACTCGGCTATTAATGACTGGCAGTGACTCGGCTATTACTAACTGGCAAGGACTCGGCTATTAATGACTGGCAAGGAATCGGCTATTAATGACTGGCAAGGACTCGGCTATTAATGACTGGCAGTGACTCGGCTATTAATGACTGGCAGTGACTCGGCTATTACTGACTGGCAGTGACTCGGCTATTAATGACTGGCAGTGACTCGGCTATTACTGACTGGCAGTGACTCGGCTATTAATGACTGGCAGTGACTCGGCTATTAATGACTGGCAAGGACTCGGCTATTAATGACTATCAGTGACTTGGCTATTAATGACAGGCAGTGACTCGGCTATTAATGACTGGCAAGGACTCGGCTATTAATGACTATCAGTGACTTGGCTATTAATGACAGGCAGTGACTCGGCTATTACTAACTGGCAAGGACTCGGCTATTAATGACTGGCAAGGACTCGGCTATTAATGACTGGCAAGGACTCGGCTATTACTGACTGGCAAGGACTCGGCTATTACTAACTGGCAAGGACTCGGCTATTACTGACTGGCAGTGACTTGGCTATTACTGACTGGCAAGGACTCGGCTATTAATGACTGGCAAGGACTCGGCTATTAATGACTGGCAAGGACTCGGCTATTACTGACTGGCAAGGACTCGGCTATTACTAACTGGCAAGGACTCGGCTATTACTGACTGGTAGTGACTCGGCTATTACTGACTGGCAAGGACTCGGCTATTAATGACTGGCAAGGACTCGGCTATTACTGACTGGCAAGGACTCGGCTATTAATGACTGGCAAGGACTCGGCTATTAATGACTGGCAAGGAATCGGCTATTACTGACTGGCAAGGACTCGGCTATTACTAACTGGCAGTGACTCGGCTATTACTGACTGGCAGTGACTCGGCTATTAATGACAGGCAGTGACTCGGCTGTCACGTGACTGGCAGTGACTCGGCTATTACTGACTGGCAGTGACTCGGCTATTACTAACTGGCAAGGACTCGGCTATTAATGACTGGCAAGGACTCGGCTATTAATGACTGGCAAGGACTCGGCTATTAATGACTATCAGTGACCCGGCTATTACTAACTGGCAAGGACTCGGCTATTAATGACCTGCAAGGACTCGGCTATTAATGACTGGCAAGGACTCGGCTATTACTGACTGGCAAGGACTCGGCTATTACTAACTGGCAAGGACTCGGCTATTACTGACTGGCATGGACTCGGCTATTAATGACTGGCAGGGACTCGGCTATTAATGACTATCAGTGACTCGGCTATTACTAACTGGCAAGGACTCTGCTATTAATGACTGGCAAGGACTCGGCTATTAATGACTGGCAAGGACTCGGCTATTACTGACTGGCAAGGACTCGGCTATTACTGACTGGCAAGGACTCGGCTATTACTGACTGGCAGTGACTCGGCTATTACTGACTGGCAGTGACTCGGCTATTAATGACAGGCAGTGACTCGGCTGTCACGTGACTGGCAGTGACTCGGCTATTACTGACTGGCAGTGACTCGGCTATTACTAACTGGCAAGGACTCGGCTATTAATATCTGGCAAGGACTCGGCTATTAATGACTGGCAAGGACTCGGCTATTACTGACTGGCAGTGACTCGGCTATTACTGACTGGCAAGGACTCGGCTATTAATGACTGGCAAGGACTCGGCTATTAATGACTGGCAAGGACTCGGCTATTACTGACTGGCAAGGACTCGGCTATTACTAACTGGCAAGGACTCGGCTATTACTGACTGGCAGTGACTCGGCTATTACTGACTGGCAAGGACTCGGCTATTAATGACTGGCAAGGACTCGGCTATTACTGACTGGCAAGGACTCGGCTATTAATGACTGGCAAGGACTCGGCTATTAATGACAGGCAGGGACTCGGCTATTAATGACTATCAGTGACTTGGCTATTACTGACAGGCAGGGACTCGGCTATTAATGACTATCAGTGACTTGGCTATTAATGACTGGCAGTGACTCGGCTATTAATGACTGGCAGTGACTCGGCTATTAATGACTGGCAAGGACTCGGCTATTAATGACTATCAGTGACTCGGCTATTAATGACTGGCAAGGACTCGGCTATTAATGACTGGCAAGGACTCGGCTATTAATGACTATCAGTGACTCGGCTATTAATGACTGGCAAGGACTCGGCTATTAATGACTGGCAAGGACTCGGCTATTAATGACTGGCAAGGACTCGGCTATTACTGACTGGCAAGGACTCGGCTATTAATGACTGGCAGTGACTCGGCTATTAATGACTGGCAGTGACTCGGCTATTACTGACTGGCAGTGACTCGGCTATTAATGACTATCAGTGACTCGGCTATTACTGACTGGCAGTGACTCGGCTATTACTGACTGGCAGTGACTCGGCTATTAATGACTATCAGTGACTCGGCTATTACTGACTGGCAGTGACTCGGCTATTAATGACTGGCAGTGACTCGGCTATTAATGACTGGCAGTGACTCGGCTATTACTGACAGGCAAGGACTCGGCTATTAATGACTGGCAGTGACTCGGCTATTAATGACTGGCAGTGACTCGGCTATTAATGACTGGCAGGGACTCGGCTATTAATGACTATCAGTGACTCGGCTATTACTGACTGGCAGTGACTCGGCTATTAATGACATGCAGGGACTCGGCTATTAATGACTATCAGTGACTTGGCTATTACTGACAGGCAGGGACTCGGCTATTAATGACTATCAGTGACTTGGCTATTAATGACTGGCAGTGACTCGGCTATTAATGACAGGCAAGGACTCGGCTATTAATGACTATCAGTGACTCGGCTATTAATGACTGGCAAGGACTCGGCTATTAATGACTGGCAAGGACTCGGCTATTACTGACTGGCAAGGACTCGGCTATTAATGACTGGCAGTGACTCGGCTATTACTAACTGGCAAGGACTCGGCTATTAATGACTGGCAAGGACTCGGCTATTAATGACTGGCAAGGACTCGGCTATTAATGACTGGCAAGGACTCGGCTATTAATGACTGGCAAGGACTCGGCTATTACTGACTGGCAGTGACTCGGCTATTACTGACTGGCAGGGACTCGGCTATTACTGACTGGCAGTGACTCGGCTATTAATGACTGGCAGTGACTCGGCTATTACTAACTGGCAAGGACTCGGCTATTAATGACTGGCAAGGACTCGGCTATTAATATCTGGCAGTGACTCGGCTATTAATGACTGGCAGTGACTCGGCTATTAATGACTGGCAAGGACTCGGCTATTAATGACTATCAGTGACTCGGCTATTAATGACTGGCAAGGACTCGGCTATTAATGACTGGCAATGACTCGGCTATTAATGACTATCAGTGACTCGGCTATTAATGACTGGCAAGGACTCGGCTATTAATGACTGGCAAGGACTCGGCTATTAATGACTGGCAAGGACTCGGCTATTACTGACTGGCAAGGACTCGGCTATTAATGACTGGCAGTGACTCGGCTATTAATGACTGGCAGTGACTCGGCTATTACTGACTGGCAGTGACTCGGCTATTAATGACTATCAGTGACTCGGCTATTACTGACTGGCAGTGACTCGGCTATTACTGACTGGCAGTGACTCGGCTATTAATGACTATCAGTGACTCGGCTATTACTGACTGGCAGTGACTCGGCTATTAATGACTGGCAGTGACTCGGCTATTAATGACTGGCAGTGACTCGGCTATTACTGACAGGCAAGGACTCGGCTATTAATGACTGGCAGTGACTCGGCTATTAATGACTGGCAGTGACTCGGCTATTAATGACTGGCAGGGACTCGGCTATTAATGACTATCAGTGACTCGGCTATTACTGACTGGCAGTGACTCGGCTATTAATGACAGGCAGGGACTCGGCTATTAATGACTATCAGTGACTTGGCTATTACTGACAGGCAGGGACTCGGCTATTAATGACTATCAGTGACTTGGCTATTAATGACTGGCAGTGACTCGGCTATTAATGACAGGCAAGGACTCGGCTATTAATGACTATCAGTGACTCGGCTATTAATGACTGGCAAGGACTCGGCTATTAATGACTGGCAAGGACTCGGCTATTACTGACTGGCAAGGACTCGGCTATTAATGACTGGCAGTGACTCGGCTATTACTAACTGGCAAGGACTCGGCTATTAATGACTGGCAAGGACTCGGCTATTAATGACTGGCAAGGACTCGGCTATTAATGACTGGCAAGGACTCGGCTATTAATGACTGGCAAGGACTCGGCTATTACTGACTGGCAGTGACTCGGCTATTACTGACTGGCAGGGACTCGGCTATTACTGACTGGCAGTGACTCGGCTATTAATGACTGGCAGTGACTCGGCTATTACTAACTGGCAAGGACTCGGCTATTAATGACTGGCAAGGACTCGGCTATTAATGACTGGCAGTGACTCGGTTATTACTAACTGGCAAGGACTCGGCTATTAATGACTGGCAAGGACTCGGCTATTAATGACTGGCAGTGACTCGGCTATTAATGACTGGCAGTGACTCGGCTATTAATGACTGGCAAGGACTCGGCTATTAATGACTATCAGTGACTCGGCTATTAATGACTGGCAAGGACTCGGCTATTAATGACTGGCAAGGACTCGGCTATTAATGACTATCAGTGACTCGGCTATTAATGACTGGCAAGGACTCGGCTATTAATGACTGGCAAGGACTCGGCTATTAATGACTGGCAAGGACTCGGCTATTACTGACTGGCAAGGACTCGGCTATTAATGACTGGCAGTGACTCGGCTATTAATGACTGGCAGTGACTCGGCTATTACTGACTGGCAGTGACTCGGCTATTAATGACTATCAGTGACTCGGCTATTACTGACTGGCAGTGACTCGGCTATTAATGACTGGCAGTGACTCGGCTATTAATGACTGGCAGTGACTCGGCTATTACTGACAGGCAAGGACTCGGCTATTAATGACTGGCAGTGACTCGGCTATTAATGACTGGCAGTGACTCGGCTATTAATGACTGGCAGGGACTCGGCTATTAATGACTATCAGTGACTCGGCTATTACTGACTGGCAGTGACTCGGCTATTAATGACAGGCAGGGACTCGGCTATTAATGACTATCAGTGACTTGGCTATTACTGACAGGCAGGGACTCGGCTATTAATGACTATAAGTGACTTGGCTATTAATGACTGGCAGTGACTCGGCTATTAATGACAGGCAAGGACTCGGCTATTAATGACTATCAGTGACTCGGCTATTAATGACTGGCAAGGACTCGGCTATTAATGACTGGCAAGGACTCGGCTATTACTGACTGGCAAGGACTCGGCTATTAATGACTGGCAGTGACTCGGCTATTACTAACTGGCAAGGACTCGGCTATTAATGACTGGCAAGGACTCGGCTATTAATGACTGGCAAGGACTCGGCTATTAATGACTGGCAAGGACTCGGCTATTAATGACTGGCAAGGACTCGGCTATTACTGACTGGCAGTGACTCGGCTATTACTGACTGGCAGGGACTCGGCTATTACTGACTGGCAGTGACTCGGCTATTAATGACTGGCAGTGACTCGGCTATTACTAACTGGCAAGGACTCGGCTATTAATGACTGGCAAGGACTCGGCTATTAATGACTGGCAGTGACTCGGCTATTACTGACTGGCAGTGACTCGGCTATTACTGACTGGCAGGGACTCGGCTATTACTGACTGGCAGTGACTCGGCTATTAATGACTGGCAGTGACTCGGCTATTAATGACTATCAGTGACTTGGCTATTAATGACTGGCAGTGACTCGGCTATTACTAACTGGCAGTGACTCGGCTATTAATGACTGGCAGTGACTCGGCTATTAATGACTGGCAGTGACTCGGCTATTAATGACAGGCAAGGACTCGGCTATTAATGACTATCAGTGACTCGGCTATTAATGACTGGCAGTGACTCGGCTATTAATGACAGGCAAGGACTCGGCTATTCATGACTATCAGTGACTCGGCTATTAATGACTGGCAAGGACTCGGCTATTAATGACTGGCAAGGACTCGGCTATTAATGACTGGCAAGGACTCGGCTATTAATGACTAGCAAGGACTCGGCTATTAATGACTGGCAATGACTCGGCTATTACTGACTGGCAGTGACTCGGCTATTAATGACTGGCAGGGAATCGGCTATTAATGACTGGCAGTGACTCGGCTATTACTAACTGGCAAGGACTCGGCTATTAATGACTGGCAAGGACTCGGCTATTAATGACTGGCAAGGACTCGGCTATTAATGACTGGCAGTGACTCGGCTATTACTAACTGGCAAGGACTCGGCTATTAATGACTGGCAAGGACTTGGCTATTAATGACTGGCAAGGACTCGGCTATTAATGACTGGCAAGGACTCGGCTATTAATGACTGGCAAGGACTCGGCTATTAATGACTGGCAAGGACTCGGCTATTAATGACTGGCAAGGACTCGGCTATTACTGACTGGCAGTGACTCGGCTATTACTGACTGGCAGGGACTCGGCTATTACTGACTGGCAGTGACTCGGCTATTAATGACTGGCAGTGACTCGGCTATTAATGACTGGCAAGGACTCGGCTATTAATGACTGGCAGTGACTCGGCTATTACTAACTGGCAAGGACTCGGCTATTAATGACTGGCAAGGACTCGGCTATTAATGACTGGCAAGGACTCGGCTATTACTGACTGGCAAGGACTCGGCTATTAATGACTGGCAGTGACTCGGCTATTACTAACTGGCAAGGACTCGGCTATTAATGACAGGCAGTGACTCGGCTATTAATGACTGGCAGTGACTCGGCTATTAATGACTGGCAAGGACTCGGCTATTACTGACTGGCAGTGACTCGGCTATTACTAACTGGCAAGGACTCGGCTATTAATGACAGGCAGTGACTCGGCTATTAATGACTGGCAGTGACTCGGCTATTAATGACTGGCAATGACTCGGCTATTACTGACTGGCAGTGACTCGGCTATTAATGACTGGCAGTGACTCGGTTATTAATGACTATCAGTGACTTGGCTATTAATTACTGGCAGTGACTCGGCTATTACTGACTGGCAGTGACTCGGCTATTAATGACTGGCAGTGACTCGGCTATTAATGACTGGCAGTGACTCGGCTATTAATGACAGGCAAGGATTCGGCTATTAATGACTATCAGTGACTCGGCTATTAATGACTGGCAGTGACTCGGCTATTAATGACAGGCAAGGACTCGGCTATTAATGACTATCAGTGACTCGGCTATTAATGACTGGCAAGGACTCGGCTATTAATGACTGGCAAGGACTCGGCTATTAATGACTGGCAAGGACTCGGCTATTAATGACTGGCAAGGACTCGGCTATTAATGACTATCAGTGACTTGGCTATTAATGACTGGCAGTGACTCGGCTATTAATGACTGGCAAGGACTCGGCTATTAATGACTATCAGTGACTTGGCTATTAATGACTGGCAGGGACTCGGCTATTAATGACTATCAGTGACTCGGCTATTAATGACAGGCAGTGACTCAGCTATTACTGACTGGCAGTGACTCGGCTATTAATGACTGGCAAGGACTCGGCTATTAATGACTATCAGTGACTTGGCTATTAATGACAGGCAGTGACTCGGCTATTAATGACTGGCAGGGACTCGGCTATTAATGACTGGCAAGGACTCGGCTATTAATGACTGGCAGGGACTCGGCTATTAATGACTGGCAAGGACTCGGCTATTACTAACTGGCAAGGACTCTGCTATTACTGACTGGCAAGGACTCGGCTATTAATGACTATCAGTGACTTGGCTATTAATGACAGGCAGTGACTCGGCTATTAATGACTGGCAGTGACTCGGCTATTACTGACTGGCAGTGACTCGGCTATTAATGACTGGCAGGGACTCGGCTATTACTGACAGGCAAGGACTCGGCTATTACTGACTGGCAAGGACTCGGCTATTAATGACTGGCAGTGACTCGGCTATTAATGACTGGCAGTGACTCGGCTATTACTAACTGGCAAGGACTCGGCTATTAATGACTGGCAAGGAATCGGCTATTAATGACTGGCAAGGACTCGGCTATTAATGACTGGCAGTGACTCGGCTATTACTGACTGGCAGTGACTCGGCTATTAATGACTGGCAGTGACTCGGCTATTACTGACTGGCAGTGACTCGGCTATTAATGACTGGCAGTGACTCGGCTATTACTGACTGGCAGTGACTCGGCTATTAATGACTGGCAGTGACTCGGCTATTAATGACTGGCAAGGACTCGGCTATTACTGACTGGCAAGGACTCGGCTATTACTAACTGGCAAGGACTCGGCTATTACTGACTGGCAGTGACTCGGCTATTACTGACTGGCAAGGACTCGGCTATTAATGACTGGCAAGGACTCGGCTATTAATGACTGGCAAGGAATCGGCTATTAATGACTGGCAAGGACTCGGCTATTAATGACTGGCAGTGACTCGGCTATTACTGACTGGCAGTGACTCGGCTATTAATGACTGGCAGTGACTCGGCTATTACTGACTGGCAGTGACTCGGCTATTAATGACTGGCAGTGACTCGGCTATTACTGACTGGCAGTGACTCGGCTATTAATGACTGGCAGTGACTCGGCTATTAATGACTGGCAAGGACTCGGCTATTAATGACTATCAGTGACTTGGCTATTAATGACAGGCAGTGACTCGGCTATTAATGACTGGCAAGGACTCGGCTATTAATGACTATCAGTTACTTGGCTATTAATGACAGGCAGTGACTCGGCTATTACTAACTGGCAAGGACTCGGCTATTAATGACTGGCAAGGACTCGGCTATTAATGACTGGCAAGGACTCGGCTATTACTGACTGGCAAGGACTCGGCTATTACTAACTGGCAAGGACTCGGCTATTACTGACTGGCAGTGACTCGGCTATTACTGACTGGCAAGGACTCGGCTATTAATGACTGGCAAGGACTCGGCTATTAATGACTGGCAAGGACTCGGCTATTACTGACTGGCAAGGACTCGGCTATTACTAACTGGCAAGGACTCGGCTATTACTGACTGGCAGTGACTCGGCTATTACTGACTGGCAAGGACTCGGCTATTAATGACTGGCAAGGACTCGGCTATTACTGACTGGCAAGGACTCGGCTATTAATGACTGGCAAGGACTCGGCTATTAATGACTGGCAAGGACTCGGCTATTACTGACTGGCAAGGACTCGGCTATTAATGACTGGCAGGGACTCGGCTATTAATGACTATCAGTGACTCGGCTATTACTAACTGGCAAGGACTCTGCTATTAATGACTGGCAAGGACTCGGCTATTAATGACTGGCAAGGACTCGGCTATTACTGACTGGCAAGGACTCGGCTATTACTGAATGGCAAGGACTCGGCTATTACTGACTGGCAGTGACTCGGCTATTACTGACTGGCAGTGACTCGGCTATTAATGACAGGCAGTGACTCGGCTGTCACGTGACTGGCAGTGACTCGGCTATTACTGACTGGCAGTGACTCGGCTATTACTAACTGGCAAGGACTTGGCTATTAATGACTGGCAAGGACTCGGCTATTAATGACTGGCAAGGACTCGGCTATTACTGACTGGCAGTGACTCGGCTATTACTGACTGGCAAGGACTCGGCTATTAATGACTGGCAAGGACTCGTCTATTAATGACTGGCAAGGACTCGGCTATTACTGACTGGCAAGGACTCGGCTATTACTAACTGGCAAGGACTCGGCTATTACTGACTGGCAGTGACTCGGCTATTACTGACTGGCAAGGACTCGGCTATTAATGACTGGCAAGGACTCGGCTATTACTGACTGGCAAGGACTCGGCTATTAATGACTGGCAGTGACTCGGCTATTAATGACTGGCAGTGACTCGGCTATTAATGACAGGCAAGGACTCGGCTATTAATGACTATCAGTGACTCGGCTATTAATGACTGGCAGTGACTCGGCTATTAATGACAGGCAAGGACTCGGCTATTAATGACTATCAGTGACTCGGCTATTAATGACTGGCAAGGACTCGGCTATTAATGACTGGCAAGGACTCGGCTATTAATGACTGGCAAGGACTCGGCTATTAATGACTGGCAATGACTCGGCTATTAATGACTATCAGTGACTTGGCTATTAATGACTGGCAGTGACTCGGCTATTAATGACTGGCAAGGACTCGGCTATTAATGACTATCAGTGACTTGGCTATTAATGACTGGCAGGGACTCGGCTATTAATGACTATCAGTGACTCGGCTATTAATGACAGGCAGTGACTCAGCTATTACTGACTGGCAGTGACTCGGCTATTAATGACTGGCA
The DNA here is from genome assembly GCA_964019155.1 of Osedax fenrisi. NCBI lineage: Eukaryota > Metazoa > Annelida > Polychaeta > Sabellida > Siboglinidae > Osedax > Osedax fenrisi. The sequence goes on along the minus strand of OZ025246.1, from coordinate 13,615,510 downwards.
GTGACTCGGCTATTACTAACTGGCAAGGACTCGGCTATTAATGACTGGCAAGGACTCGGCTATTAATGACTATCAGTGACTTGGCTATTAATGACAGGCAGTGACTCGGCTATTAATGACTGGCAGGGACTCGGCTATTAATGACTGGCAAGGACTCGGCTATTAATGACTGGCAGGGACTCGGCTATTAATGACTGGCAAGGACTCGGCTATTACTAACTGGCAAGGACTCTGCTATTACTGACTGGCAAGGACTCGGCTATTAATGACTATCAGTGACTTGGCTATTAATGACAGGCAGTGACTCGGCTATTAATGACTGGCAGTGACTCGGCTATTACTGACTGGCAGTGACTCGGCTATTAATGACTGGCAGGGACTCGGCTATTACTGACAGGCAAGGACTCGGCTATTACTGACTGGCAAGGACTCGGCTATTAATGACTGGCAGTGACTCGGCTATTAATGACTGGCAGTGACTCGGCTATTACTAACTGGCAAGGACTCGGCTATTAATGACTGGCAAGGAATCGGCTATTAATGACTGGCAAGGACTCGGCTATTAATGACTGGCAGTGACTCGGCTATTACTGACTGGCAGTGACTCGGCTATTAATGACTGGCAGTGACTCGGCTATTACTGACTGGCAGTGACTCGGCTATTAATGACTGGCAGTGACTCGGCTATTACTGACTGGCAGTGACTCGGCTATTAATGACTGGCAGTGACTCGGCTATTAATGACTGGCAAGGACTCGGCTATTAATGACTATCAGTGACTTGGCTATTAATGACAGGCAGTGACTCGGCTATTAATGACTGGCAAGGACTCGGCTATTAATGACTATCAGTGACTTGGCTATTAATGACAGGCAGTGACTCGGCTATTACTAACTGGCAAGGACTCGGCTATTAATGACTGGCAAGGACTCGGCTATTAATGACTGGCAAGGACTCGGCTATTACTGACTGGCAAGGACTCGGCTATTACTGACTGGCAAGGACTCGGCTATTACTGACTGGCAAGGACTCGGCTATTAATGACTGGCAGTGACTCGGCTATTAATGACTGGCAGTGACTCGGCTATTACTAACTGGCAAGGACTCGGCTATTAATGACTGGCAAGGAATCGGCTATTACTGACTGGCAAGGACTCGGCTATTAATGACTATCAGTGACTCGGCTATTACTAACTGGCAAGGACTCGGCTATTAATGACTGGCAAGGACTCGGCTATTAATGACTGGCAAGGACTCGGCTATTACTGACTGGCAAGGACTCGGCTATTACTAACTGGCAAGGACTCGGCTATTAATGACTGGCAAGGACTCGGCTATTAATGACTGGCAAGGACTCGGCTATTACTGACTGGCAAGGACTCGGCTATTACTAACTGGCAAGGACTCGGCTATTACTGACAGGCAAGGACTCGGCTATTAATGACTGGCAGGGACTCGGCTATTAATGACTATCAGTGACTCGGCTATTACTAACTGGCAAGGACTCGGCTATTAATGACTGGCAAGGACTCGGCTATTAATGACTGGCAAGGACTCGGCTATTACTGAATGGCAAGGACTCGGCTATTACTGACTGGCAAGGACTCGGCTATTACTGACTGGCAGTGACTCGGCTATTACTACCTGGCAGTGACTCGGCTATTAATGACAGGCAGTGACTCGTCTGTCACGTGACTGGCAGTGACTCGGCTATTACTGACTGGCAGTGACTCGGCTATTACTAACTGGCAAGGACTCGGCTATTAATGACTGGCAAGGACTCGGATATTAATGACTGGCAAGGACTCGGCTATTAATGACTATCAGTGACTCGGCTATTACTAACTGGCAAGGACTCGGCTATTAATGACTGGCAAGGACTCGGCTATTAATGACTGGCAAGGACTCGGCTATTACTGACTGGCAAGGACTCGGCTATTACTAACTGGCAAGGACTCGGCTATTACTGACTGGCAAGGACTCGGCTATTAATGACTGGCAAGGACTCGGCTATTAATGACTGGCAAGGACTCGGCTATTAATGACTGGCAGGGACTCGGCTATTACTGACAGGCAAGGACTCGGCTATTACTGACTGGCAAGGACTCGGCTATTAATGACTGGCAGTGACTCGGCTATTAATGACTGGCAGTGACTCGGCTATTACTAACTGGCAAGGACTCGGCTATTAATGACTGGCAAGGACTCGGCTATTAATGACTGGCAAGGACTCGGCTATTAATGACTGGCAGTGACTCGGCTATTAATGACTGGCAGTGACTCGGCTATTACTGACTGGCAGTGACTCGGCTATTAATGACTGGCAGTGACTCGGCTATTACTGACTGGCAGTGACTCGGCTATTAATGACTGGCAGTGACTCGGCTATTAATGACTGGCAAGGACTCGGCTATTAATGACTATCAGTGACTTGGCTATTAATGACAGGCAGTGACTCGGCTATTAATGACTGGCAAGGACTCGGCTATTAATGACTATCAGTGACTTGGCTATTAATGACAGGCAGTGACTCGGCTATTACTAACTGGCAAGGACTCGGCTATTAATGACTGGCAAGGACTCGGCTATTAATGACTGGCAAGGACTCGGCTATTAATGACTGGCAAGGACTCGGCTATTAATGACTGGCAAGGACTCGGCTATTAATGACTGGCAAGGACTCGGCTATTAATGACTGGCAAGGACTCGGCTATTAATGACTATCAGTGACTTGGCTATTAATGACTGGCAGTGACTCGGCTATTAATGACTGGCAAGGACTCGGCTATTAATGACTATCAGTGACTTGGCTATTAATGACTGGCAGGGACTCGGCTATTAATGACTATCAGTGACTCGGCTATTAATGACAGGCAGTGACTCGGCTATTACTGACTGACAGTGACTCGGCTATTAATGACTGGCAGTGACTCGGCTATTACTAACTGGCAAGGACTCGGCTATTAATGACTGGCAAGGACTCGGCTATTAATGACTATCAGTGACTTGGCTATTAATGACAGGCAGTGACTCGGCTATTAATGACTGGCAGGGACTCGGCTATTAATGACTGGCAAGGACTCGGCTATTAATGACTGGCAGGGACTCGGCTATTAATGACTGGCAAGGACTCGGCTATTACTAATTGGCAAGGACTCTGCTATTACTGACTGGCAAGGACTCGGCTATTAATGACTATCAGTGACTTGGCTATTAATGACAGGCAGTGACTCGGCTATTAATGACTGGCAGTGACTCGGCTATTACTGACTGGCAGTGACTCGGCTATTAATGACTGGCAGGGACTCGGCTATTACTGACAGGCAAGGACTCGGCTATTATGACTGGCAAGGACTCGGCTATTAATGACTGGCAGTGACTCGGCTATTAATGACTGGCAGTGACTCGGCTATTACTAACTGGCAAGGACTCGGCTATTAATGACTGGCAAGGACTCGGCTATTAATGACTGGCAAGGACTCGGCTATTAATGACTGGCAGTGACTCGGCTATTAATGACTGGCAGTGACTCGGCTATTACTGACTGGCAGTGACTCGGCTATTAATGACTGGCAGTGACTCGGCTATTACTGACTGGCAGTGACTCGGCTATTAATGACTGGCAGTGACTCGGCTATTAATGACTGGCAAGGACTCGGCTATTAATGACTATCAGTGACTTGGCTATTAATGACAGGCAGTGACTCGGCTATTAATGACTGGCAAGGACTCGGCTATTAATGACTATCAGTGACTTGGCTATTAATGACAGGCAGTGACTCGGCTATTACTAACTGGCAAGGACTCGGCTATTAATGACTGGCAAGGACTCGGCTATTAATGACTGGCAAGGACTCGGCTATTAATGACTGGCAAGGACTCGGCTATTACTGACTGGCAAGGATTCGGCTATTACTAACTGGCAAGGACTCGGCTATTACTGACTGGCAGTGACTCGGCTATTACTGACTGGCAAGGACTCGGCTATTAATGACTGGCAGTGACTCGGCTATTAATGACTGGCAGTGACTCGGCTATTACTAACTGGCAAGGACTCGGCTATTAATGACTGGCAAGGACTCGGCTATTAATGACTGGCAAGGACTCGGCTATTAATGACTGGCAGTGACTCGGCTATTAATGACTGGCAGTGACTCGGCTATTACTGACTGGCAGTGACTCGGCTATTAATGACTGGCAGTGACTCGGCTATTACTGACTGGCAGTGACTCGGCTATTACTGACTGGCAAGGACTCGGCTATTAATGACTGGCAAGGACTCGGCTATTAATGACTGGCAAGGACTCGGCTATTACTGACTGGCAAGGACTCGGCTATTACTAACTGGCAAGGACTCGGCTATTACTGACTGGCAGTGACTCGGCTATTACTGACTGGCAAGGACTCGGCTATTAATGACTGGCAAGGACTCGGCTATTACTGACTGGCAAGGACTCGGCTATTAATGACTGGCAAGTACTCGGCTATTAATGACTGGCAAGGACTCGGCTATTACTGACTGGCAAGGATTCGGCTATTACTAACTGGCAAGGACTCGGCTATTACTGACTGGCAGTGACTCGGCTATTACTGACTGGCAAGGACTCGGCTATTAATGACTGGCAAGGACTCGGCTATTACTGACTGGCAAGGACTCGGCTATTACTGACTGGCAGTGACTCGGCTATTACTGACTGGCAAGGACTCGGCTATTAATGACTATCAGTGACTCGGCTATTACTAACTGGCAAGGACTCGGATATTAATGTCTGGCAAGGACTCGGCTATTAATGACTGGCAAGGACTCGGCTATTACTGACTGGCAAGGACTCGGCTATTACTAACTGGCAAGGACTCGGCTATTAATGACTGGCAAGGACTCGGCTATTAATGACTGGCAAGGACTCGGCTATTACTGACTGGCAAGGACTCGGCTATTACTAACTGGCAAGGACTCGGCTATTACTGACAGGCAAGGACTCGGCTATTAATGACTGGCAGGGACTCGGCTATTAATGACTATCAGTGACTCGGCTATTACTAACTGGCAAGGACTCGGCTATTAATGACTGGCAAGGACTCGGCTATTAATGACTGGCAAGGACTCGGCTATTACTGACTGGCAAGGACTCGGCTATTACTGACTGGCAAGGACTCGGCTATTACTGACTGGCAGTGACTCGGCTATTACTGACTGGCAGTGACTCGGCTATTAATGACAGGCAGTGACTCGTCTGTCACGTGACTGGCAGTGACTCGGCTATTAATGACTGGCAAGGACTCGGCTATTAATGACTATCAGTGACTTGGCTATTAATGACAGGTAGTGACTCGGCTATTACTAACTGGCAAGGACTCGGCTATTAATGACTGGCAAGGACTCGGCTATTACTAACTGGCAAGGACTCGGCTATTAATGACTGGCAAGGACTCGGCTATTAATGACTGGCAAGGACTCGGCTATTACTGACTGGCAAGGACTCGGCTATTACTAACTGGCAAGGACTCGGCTATTACTGACTGGCAGTGACTCGGCTATTACTGACTGGCAGTGACTCGGCTATTAATGACAGGCAGTGACTCGGCTGTCACGTGACTGGCAGTGACTCGGCTATTACTGACTGGCAGTGACTCGGCTATTACTAACTGGCAAGGACTTGGCTATTAATGACTGGCAAGGACTCGGCTATTAATGACTGGCAAGGACTCGGCTATTACTGACTGGCAGTGACTCGGCAATTAATGACTGGCAGTGACTCGGCTATTAATGACTGGCAAGGACTCGGCTATTAATGACTGGCAAAGACTCGGCTATTACTGACTGGCAGTGACTCGGCTATTACTGACTGGCAGTGACTCGGCTATTAATGACAGGCAGTGACTCGGCTATTACTGACTGGCAGTGACTCGGCTATTACTGACTGGCAGTGAACGAACGAGTAACAAAAAACTAAACACACCGAACTACTTCGGTGTGTCTAATAGGTGTATCTCCGTCCCCGTGTATTGTTAATACATAAACTTTGGTATATAATATATACTATATATATATATATATATACGTATATAGGACATCTATAAATGATACTATATTATATATATATATATATATATATATATATATATGTCTATAGGTGTATAGGTATGGGTATATTTTGCATTTATATATATATATACATATATATATAATATAGTATCATTTATACCCATACACATGCAATGGTATTCACTTACATGTAAGTACATGCATGTACAAAAACACACGTATATATATAAGTATATATATATATATATAACTCAGAAGATGTAGCGAACTACTGGGTAGAAAAAAAGCAAGGCTTATCTAGTTCTACCCTGTTAATTATTCGAGAATGGAAAATAATTATACAAATATATATGATAAAAAATAATAGGCAATTTATAAATTTTTACAAAACTAAAAAAAAATAACTAAAAGGATGCAATCTTATTTGATAAAATTATATAAATAAATAATGAGTTATTCAATAAAACAACGACATTGTCATATCAATATATTATTTCCATAAAATATATATGAATATACATATACATATATATACACATATACACACATACGTACATTAATACACGCATATACAAATGCACACACACAAATACATATACATACATATAGGTTCACCCATACAAACATACCTACATAAACAAAAATATACATATACAAATATAAATATAGAAAATGAAAGAAGTCTCTATTATCACTATATAATTTAAATGAAGATACTGATGAATACATATTAACAAAAATAATTAAATGTAAAAATATAATAAATTACAGAAAAAATCTACCTAAAAAAATTGCAATTTGGATATTTATATTATATAATAAAAGCTCATATATATCAAATATGTACATTAAAAACAAAAATTAAAAAATTAATAAAAAATTAAAAAATTCCATTCCCGAGTAATTACTTCATCATGTTTGAATATAAATTAAATTAAATAAAATATAATAAATAAAATAAGTATATAAAATTAACTAAAAATAGTTTAAAGAAAATAAATAGTTGGAAAATATGTATAAAAGATATGTAAGATATATAAGATATGTAAGATATGTAAGATATAATATAAAATAAAGAATAAAATCAGTTAAAGCATTTAATACATCGAAATATAATTATATTTTAAACTTCGAGTAAACGTATTTATATTATATAATAATTTAAATCTGTTTTCAAGAAGATTCCATAAAAATGGACCATTGTGAGTTATGCAAAAAATTTTTATATTAAGACGGAAAGAAGGAATAACAAATTTAAAAACTTTTCTGACTATATATACATTGATTAATAGAGAACATATTTTTGATAATGATTGGTGTAAAATTATTAAAAATCCTAAACATAAATTTTAGAGTATTTAATTTTACAATATCAGTAAATTTCAAGATATTCAATATTTTATAATATTTATCTGTATTACATCTATTTGAAATATTGAAAATAGCTCTGATGGCTTTATTTTGTATAATAATTAATCTATTTAGATTATATATATATGTAGTAGACCATACAGTATTACAATAATTTAGATGAGGTAGAAAAAATGTATTATAAATGAGTTTTAATGATTTTATAGTAAGAGAATATTTTAATTTATGTATAATAGATACAACTTTAGAAAGCTTATTAGCTATATTATTTATATGTTTTTTCCAGTTTAATTTCTCATCTATAGTGATTCCTAAAAATTTATAATACCGTACCCTATTGATTATATTACCATTTATATGTAAAACAAAATTATTTATATATTTGTTATCATTAAACTTATCATGAATTAAAATGTAAGATGATTTATCTATGTTAATAGTTAGTTTATTTTCAGATAACCATATATTTAATTTCTTAAGTTAATTATTCATAGTTAATTTAAGAGTATTAACATCTTTATCTTTAAAAATTAAATTAGTATCGTCAGCAAATAATATAGGAATAGAAGAAATAAAAATAATATGTAAATCATTTAAAAATATATTAAAAAGTAAAGGACCCAAAACAGAACCTTGAGGAACACCAATATTAATATTTCTAAAATCAGACTTAATATCATTGTAAATGACACATTGCATTCTATTTTCAAGATAACTAGTAAAAAAATCTTTTGCAACACCTCTAAAACCATAATTTTCCATTTTAAGTATTAGTAATTCATGATCTATTGTATCAAAGGCTTTACATAGATCAATTGACAAAATAGCTGATAATAATTTACTTTCTAAATTATTAGTTATGTTTTCCATAAGGTAATTTAAAGCATCATTTGTACTACTATTTTGCCTAAATCCAAATTGAGATTCATTAATCTTAGAAAATGTATTCATGAATTCATTCATTCGATTTTTAATTATTTTTTCAAATATTTTGGAAAATTGAGATAATAGAGAAATTGGTCTATAGTTACCTGGTAACCTTTTATCTCCTTTTTTGAACAAAACAATAACTTGACTTTTTTTAAGTATGTTTGGGAAAATACCCTGCGAAATTGAAATATTAAAAAGGTGTTGTAATATATATTTAATTTCATCTATTGTATTTTTTATTAAGTTTATGTCAATTTCATATAAGTCTTTGGAAGTTTTCATAGTGCAATTTTCCACAACTTTAACAATTTCAGTAATTGAAATAGGGTAAAAATAAAAATTATTGTTATTTACTAATTCTGAAGGAAATGTATATTTATTAGTTTTAGGAATTTTATCTAATAATGATTTACCTAGAGTGCAAAAATGATTATTAAACATCGTCGCGGTTTTTAGATCATCTTCTTTGGTAATATTACTGAAAGGACACTTAATTTTATTTTTTGAATTAGGATTCAGAATTTCATTTATAGACCTCCATTTTTTTTTAATATTCTTTTCATTGTCAATTTTTTTTTCTAAATATAATTTTTTAGATAGTCTGATTAAAGATATTAATATATTTTTATAAGATATATATCTTTGTTTATTAAAAGCATTATTATTTTTAAGTAAACATTTATAAAATTTATTTTTTTTAGCAATACATTTTTTTAAATTGTCAGATATCCAGGGCTTATTATAAAAATCTGAAGTTTTTTTCTTTATTAAAGGACAATGTTTAAAATATAAATCAGTGTATATTTTACAAAAAGATTCAAACGCACTATTCGGGTCATTGTCATCACATATATGTTTCCAATCGTAATCAAATAATGATTTTTTTAAATAATTAATATTAGAACAATTTAATGATCTAAATGTTATATACTTTTGTTTAGTAAGTATTAAATTATATGTAAAATAATTATTATAAATTGAAAACATAGGTAGATGATCACTTATATCAGTAATAAATAAACCAACGATTTCTGGTGACGATTTACAATTTGTGAATATGTTATCAATAATTGTATTGGAATAATCACCAATCCTAGTTGGTTTGTCAATAAGTTGAAATAGGCCTAAAGAATTCATACTGTCTATAAAATATAAAATATTATTATCATTAGTCCGTGAAATATCAATGTTAAAATCTCCGCATAAAAAAATATAATTAGTCAATAGTCTAGAAAAATTATTTATTATAAAGTTTGTAAAATTAGTAATACTGGAAGTAGGTGAATTATATATACCACTTATTAATATTTTTTTATTATCATTAGTCAAAATTTGTAAAGTTAAAATATCTAAAAAATTATCTATTGATTTGCTTAGGTAGTTTACAACTTCAGATTTAAGTGAATTTTTAATAAAAATGGAAACTCCTCCACCCCTTTTATTTGTGCGTATAGTATGAAATGAATTATAATTAGATAATTCAAAATTTCCAATATCAGATTATTTCATCCATGATTCACTAATAATGATAATATTAAATTTAAATGTCAATTCATAAAGATAATTTTCAATGTGTTCATGATTATGAACAAAACTACGTGCATTTATATGGATAATAGAAATCGCATTTGAATTATCTATAGAAATAGTATTTCTATTGAAATCGATTTTATTAAAATATCTGCAGTTTGTAGTAGTGTCAATATCAATACATTTATCATAATCCATTTGAATAAATAATAAGATATAATAAGATGATATATATACCTACTTGATTTATAGCTTTATGTAAATTAATGGTTCTTACACTAGATTATTTAATTGAGATGTATCAGATATATAAATATTGTCATTATTATCATCTATATTAATATATACTTTGTTTTTATAAACCCAAGTTTTAAATATTTTTTTAGATTTTACTAATTTTCTGGTACTATATAAAATATTATCTATAAGTATATATATATATATATATATAATATAATAGATTTAAAGATATCCCTTACACACATTGTTCTAAGGAAACACATAACACACACGCGAAATCGTGTAATTAGATTTCGTGTACAAAACATGAACAGCGCCTCCTACATAGGTTTTTAATTAGGACAGCTGTTTAGTTTTAATGTACAATACATGAGCTTTATATTAGTAATTATATGATAACAATCAAGTGACTATTATTACTATATATATATATATATATATATATATATATATATATATATAGTTTTTAATGCTATACATATCTATGAGACGAATTAAGCTACTTGATATTGCGTGTAATGTAATAGAACAATTCAAACATTGTTTTTAAAAACAATTTTAATAAAAACTACGTCAAATCTACATCTATTTCAGTGGCGATACTTATACCTATATAAAGCTAAACCCAAACCCAAACCTAAGCCCATAAGCTAATACCCCAACTACAGCAGTATACCACCAGCATTGTTAGTCACGTATAACAATAGCCTGCGCCACTAGTAACCGCATACACTGTATTACAATAGAGTGATTGTGGCACCGGCTGCTAATCATGTCCGCCGATAACGGGAGATAACGGTCTACAGTGTAAGATAACGCGTTATTATCTGTTATCTAACCCCGTGGTGTGTATTCGGTTAATCACGTGGTATAGTTAGGGGCGCTACAACAGGGGGGAGGGCGGGGGGTATGCCCCCCGCCCCCACTTTACAATCTAGGGGTACCTCCTATGTATTGGTCCCCCCACTCCACTTTTACCACAAACATTATGTTGATCGGTTGGTCCTCCCTACATACAACATCGTTCCAGAGCCCCTAACTATAGTACGGCTATTATCTATATATAGACAATAGACTATATATATATAGTCTATTGTCTATAGACAGTCTATTATCTATAGTGTCTATTGTTAATATCTATGAAGTATGCATACTATCTATGAAGTATGTTAACAGAAGGATGTAATAATACCGCGTACTGTTGCACCATGGGGTCACGGTGGGGTCATGGTGGAGGAGCTATGTAAACCCCTCACCTAGTATATGTACAATGTACATATATAGGGGTAAACACCCCTATACGGGTTATCTATATACCCCATATGTAATCTTCATGCCCTATATATGTCGTCGATTCTTATTTTATATATTATTTATATTATACTGCACAGACTATTTGTTATTACATGGAAAGCATGAGTCACGCATCATGACCTATATGTCATAGGCTATGAATCATAGGTTATCATACATATCACGTTAGCACCGTCGATGTAAAGAAAGTTGTTGACATTTTCTGTATATCGATGGTTACCATCTATAGGTTAATCCGGAGGTTAAGTTTATAGGGTACGTAGGGGGTAATATAACAGCGAGATTTGCTTATGACATCACGATGTTATGTGATATATATATATATATATATATATTACATAATAAATATATATATATATATTACATAATAAATAATACCGGATTTAAGACACACGCGTCGCATGTCTATAGACTAGTGTATATTCATATATGGAATATATATTCCATTAGTTAGCTAGTTAACTAATAACTTATTAGTAATAATATTACTAATAACTTATTAGTAAGTAAATAATAGTAAACACTTTTATATCGTGTCTAATATAGCAATAGGTAAGTAGATATAGTGAACACAAAATACATATAGAATAACATATGAATAGTTTCGTGGAATAGTTTAATTATAAATATAATTAAAAAATAAATTTACAATGATTACATTTGATTCTACATTAATTTACAAGAACATACACGTGTATGTGAGTGTATAGCATACATATATGTATATATGTATATATATATATATATATATATATATATATATATATATATATATATGCACTTATTAATATTTAGTGTTTATATTGAGATCGGTAGTTACTGGCCATTAAAACGGACCAAGTCTGGTCATTAATGAGTCATTCGAAATGACCATTGTAATTTAGATGTTACGATGATTCGAGCGAAGTGAGTAATGCCGCGTGAATCATCGCCTAAACACGAATACGTCACTTACGTTACGTAATTAGGTGATTCATTGTCACAGATAATCAACGCTATTAGGCATGAAGGCAATATAACCAAATATGTATTATATATTGTTATACTATGAATGTTGTATACACACATACACACACGGGCGCATAAATGCAAACACATATTTGTATAGTATGCTATATATATATATAATGTATAATATATGTATGCTATTCGAATTCGAATATTGATAGGGAGTACATGATGCTTTGATATTATCTACTGGTATATTCATATTTAAACGATTAATATTGAATATAATATACCTATACCGTTATATATAAAGCTATATCCTGTTATATAAGTTAGTATGTCTTATAAATGGATTGGTCTATATTCATTCTTATGGGGTAGTTAGTATTGTATATCAAGCACTTGCGAAAAAATCGTTCAGGTAAAATTTTAGCATATTTATATACAGAAAGCTGCGCAGAAAATATGCGCAACGACGCCCCCATTCCTAACATAACTTAACTTTTACTATCAAAATCTGCAATTTTCGACGTTATATATAACATAACTGGATAAAAGTTTTAGAAAACAATCGCATGTAAGTAAATTAATAGATTGATATTAACTTCATAACTTTATATTATTTAAATATAGCGAAAAATGACATATTATACAATAAAATCCACAAATGATTGACGTTCCTAACATTTTTGTTTTAATAACTTCCGGCATTTGTACACAAAACTATACAGCTATGCCATAAAATACTGATTTATTCATTTTCATTATAATTAATTTATAATAATACATATTCGTATAAAGTATATTTTCTATTACACATTGATACATTGTTATCATCTTTTTAAACCCATAATTATTGAATTTATATCGTAAAATATAAACAATTACAATGTAGTTTTATTGAAATAAAACATACCTTTACTCTAGATACTTATATAGATATAGCACAATTATATATAATTAAATGATAATTATTATATTCATTAATTTAATATACTTTTATTAATATGATTTTTATAATATATACGATATTTAATGTAATAAAACGTATCAAATAAAAACTCACTATTTCAAATTATATAAATATAAATTTATCTGTTATTATTACTTTTATGATTCATAAATAATTTTTATAATATAATAAACAATATAAACTTAATGTCGTGTATATTGGTATTAATATTATATATAGTATTATATAATTATTTTAAATTAGAATAATTCATTTTTATTATAATTATATATAAAATATAGTTTGTATTTAATCAAATTATAATTCAAATATTTATTATAATATTTAAAATATATATTTAATATAATATTATTTAAAACATGTTTTAGCTGCCACCCATTATTTATGATACGAAGATATTGTTAAATTTAATTATTATTTTGTTATAATATTTATTTTAAACTCTACATATTTTAATGTTATTATTAATTAATTATATAGTTTAAATATTCACTCATATAATATAATATAATATATGAGTCATATATTGTTATTATTTGATAACATATTTCTAACAATATTCTTAATAATATGATTTAGTTGTAATATTAAATAATGAACATTATTATACTTACTAAACCGTATATAACTGTCAAAATATTATATATATATATATATATATTGTATAATATATACTATATAATATAGTGTAAAATTCATGTTATATTTACTTTCTTATCTATATTTTTTATAATTTCAAAATAGAGATTAGATTATGTCTTTTAATATTTATTAAATATGCAACTAATATCTTATATTATATTTTATTAATATTCTAATTATATTTTTTACTAATAACACCGCTACTTGTACTGTCGCTGCTGTTTTTACTGCTACTGGTGCAGATACTTTAACTCTTACGAATAATACTACAACATATACGTATGCTTCTACTACTACTACTACTACTACTACTACTATTACTACTACTACTACACCGACTAATACTACACCGACTAATACTATCACTACTACCTATAATACCATTGCTACATATACTAATACTTCTACAACTATTACCATAACCGTCACTACTACTATTACCACAATCACTATCACTACCATCATTACAACAACCACTACTACTACAACTAAAACTACTACTACTACTACTACTACTACTACTACTACTACTACTACTACTACTACTACTACTACTACTACTACTACTACTACTACTACTACTACTACTACTACTACTACTACTACTACTACTACTACTACTACTACTACTACTACTACTACTACTACTACTACTACTACTACTACTACTACTACTACTACTACTACTACTACTACTACTACTACTACTACTACTACTACTACTACTACTACTACTACTACTACTACTACTACTACTACTACTACTACTACTACTACTACTACTACTACTACTACTACTACTACTACTACTACTACTACTACTACTACTACTACTACTACTACTACTACTACTACTACTACTACTACTACTACTACTACTACTACTACTACTACTACTACTACTACTACTACTACTACTACTACTACTACTACTACTACTACTACTACCACTACCACTACCACTACCACTACCACTACCACTACCACTACCACTACCACTACTACTACTACTACTACTACTACTACTACTACCACTACCACTACTACTACTACTACTACTACTACTACTACTGTTACCGTGACCACTAATACTACTACAACTACTACTACAACTACTATAATATTACTACTATCATTATTTCTATCACTAAGTTAGTACTAATACTACTATTACAACATATCAAGTGATAGTAGTGCTACTAATATGATTTATATAAATAAGTAACTATATATATATATATATATATATATATATATATATATATATATATATATATATATATACATTTATATATATATATTAACTATAGGTAATAATAAAATAGATTGTTATTTATTAATCATATGTAACATTAAACTTGACTCGAATTAATCAACAATCGATAATATATTCTACTCTAAACAAACATACAAACACGCACACACACACACACATGAACATATACCTGCAATGCGGGCAATGTCCGCATTCAGCAAGCTATTAACATCATTTACATAATAATAATAACGGTAATACAGGAAAGGATATGGGGGCGGGGGGTGGGGTAATTAATGTTACAAATTACTGGCCTATAAATATGAAAATTGACCATCGCTGGGTAACCATCGGTGTGGTTATAATGACCGTAATGGTGTGAATGTGCGCGGCGTGTGTGTGTGGGTGTGATGTAACAATACTAGCAGTGCATAGCTATCTGATTACATAATCATCATTGTGTCCAGTGTGTCTGTATTCAGTGGTCATCATTCTAGATTGATCTCTAGCCATCGCACGATGTCATTCTTTATGTAGTAAGTAATTATATATCGTAGTCGTTTGTTGTCGTTATGTTATGCACTCGCGGTGATAAGATTAGCCGTCCGTACGTCTACATTATAAAGATTTAGTATTATTGATTGAGTTAATTTTATTTTTATTTAATTAATCTTATTATATTTTCTCGGGACACAATTTAATACATATTTGTATAGGGTAAATAAACATATGTAATATTATAAAATAACGTTTAAAAATAATAGAAATTTATTTGTAAATATTTTAGGATATATGGTATAATTTATGGTATAATATAAACATTTATGGTATAATTTTGTTTTAGATTAGAATTTAGTTTAGAAAGTTAACATATATTTATATTATTCTTATAAGAAATATATACATACAAAAACATTAATATTACCATTATATACATATAAACTCAATGTAATAATAAACTCATATATTATTTATTCGCATAGGATAGTATATTATATATTATCTATTTAAATTATTAAGTATTTAAAATACTAATTTTATAATTATATATTTATATATATATATATTTTTACTATCTATTTAACGATAGGCGTACAGTAGATATCATAGTTTATCAATTAATATTATTTTTATCATATATTGAGGTATATTAATATATTATATATTAATACTTGTATATATATACTTGTAATATTTGTAAATAACAAATTCTATCCAGTATTATAATATTTGTAATATTTGTAAATAACAAATTCTATCCAGTATTATAATATTTGTAATATATATATATATATTTTGAATTTTGGGATCCTAATTTCCGCTTAATTTCACCGTATCGTATTTGATTAAACTCACACTCACGAGACAAAGCCCCTTTACACCCCCTCCTTTGTTCCTATTCAGCAATAAAGATCATCTCGAGCGGACCCTATACCAGCCGTACCTGCCCCTACCCCGCCCCTATTACCACCCCATTATGGCGAGTCAACACGCTAATCCGACGTGGTCTTCAGCCTCGATGATTACGACACAAGATGGTTTCTATCTTCATTGTTATCGTTATTAAAGGGTGCATATGTAAATATATATGTAAAAAACTGTATTTGTATTATTAAAAGTAATATTAGTATTATTATTAAAATTATATTAAATAAACTTTCATTTCTATTCAAATTCAATTAAATTGTTATTATAATTATTATTATATTTAATATTAAAATTGGCATAAAAAGGGTTTCACACTAACTCAAACGCAATTATTTACTCTAATAATTAGGTGTAAAACCACTTTTACAGAGATTTAAATAATGTAGTTAAACTTTAACCTCTAATAATTTCACACAAGATGGTTTCTATCTTCATTGTTATCGTTATTAAAGGGGTTCACACTAACTCGAACACAATTATTAACTCTAATAATTAGGTGTTACGGAGATTTTAATAATATAGTTAAACTTTAACCTCTAATAATCAGAGTTAATAATTTCGTTCGAGTTCGTGTGAACCCTTTTTATGCTAATTTTAATATTAAATATAATAATAATTATAATAACTATTTAATTGAATTTGAATTGAAGTGAAAGTTTATTTAATATAATTTTAATAATAATACTAATATTACTTTTAATAATACAAATACAGTTTTTTACATATATATTTACATATGCAAATATATTATTATAATTATGATGATTATGAAAATTGTAATTTTAGAATAATAATACTTATAATTATAATAATAATACTTATAATTATAATTATAATAATAATATTAATTTCAATAATACACATTATAATAATTATATTTGTAATTATCCATTATATAGAGTAATTATAATATTAATAATAATTTGTTTATTTGTTATTTATTTCAATAGCTTATATTATTATATAATATTTCAATTATATATTTTCTTAAATAACAAACCAATTAATAAATTATATTGTAATAATAAATTATTATTAATAATTATTTTAATTATAATTATAATAATTCTGATAATATTTATATTTTAATACATAATTATTTTAGTAATATTTTTAATATTGAAATATAGTTTTTGTTTATTAATATTTGTAATATTGATATATAGTTTTTGTTTATTAATATATATTAGTTTATTTCTGTATACGAAATTATATATGCTATTATAAAGTGTTTATTATAGATATTAGTAGGCTCTATCATTTCCATTATAAATCTAACATTTGTATACAATAAAAACTTTATTCTGCCATAGTTTATGACAGATTTAAAAAATTAATAAATAACTGCAGTATCTAAACTTTGCATTATTATTCTATTCATTTAATATGTGTTGATAGCTAGAATATTATATAATGTATGTTTCAACATAATATGCTTATTTTACAATTAATGATGAAGTAAAAATCATATTATTTAAATATAGAGTAAAATATGCATTAAAATAAAAAATATATTTTTAATTTTTTACAAGCATTTCATAAGACACGTACATAATATATTGTAAGGACAGAATTGAAATTAAGTATATAATAATAATAATAATAAATATTTATTAGAAGTTTTAAATTGTACATTTTTTTTCGTATGAAATATATAATTATTTATGTTATTATTTCTCTAAAGGGCTTCCATAAAGGGCTTCAGATTAAGATCAATATCTTTTCTATGCTGTCGCCCGATAAAGAAGAGTTACATTTTATATTAGTTACGATCTTACCTACTATTTATCATTTGTTTATAATATAATAAGGCATTTAAATTTAGTATCTTATCAAAAGTTATATTATTCAAATGACATTATATATATATATTGAACATTTTCATAGGGGAATTACATAATGTACACGTCATATAATTGTATTAATTTACATAATGTACATAATTATCATTATAATGTACACGATTACTAATGATTGCCTGCCTAATTACCTAATCTCCACAGTGAACATGATGAACTCTGTGACCGGTGCTAGTCTAAGCATGCCGAACCAGCACGCAGGTCAGTCTATGCTCAGTCCCCTCTTCTCTTCCACCCCCTCTCTTCTCTTCCACCCTTTCTCTTCTCTTCCACCCTTTCTCTTCTCTTCCACCCCCTCTCTTCTCTTCCACCCCATTTCTTCTCTTCCAACCCCTCTCTTAGTCACCCCTATCTTCTCTGTCACGCCCTCTTCTCTGTATTTCCCTCTCTTCTCTATCTACCCCTCTATCTATGTATCTCCCTGTTAAATAGTGTAATACCACACCTTATATCTGCATTCTTCCTCTCACTTCTACCCAAAATAGTATCCTTTATTTATATACCCCTATCACTCACACCATCTATCTCTCATCCTCCTCTCTCTCTACAATTGTGAAACCCCTCTCCTCCTCCTCTTCCTAACCACCCACACCATCTATCTCTCATCCCCTTCTAACAGCGGTGATCCCTACCTCAGCCCTCCCTCATATCTCCCTCATATCTCCCCCTCCCTCATATCACCCTCGTATCTCCCCCTCCGTGAAATAGTCGACAGCGGTGTCAATGATACCAATACCCCTATCTTCGTCACCCACCCCACTCTATCTAAACCCTACCCCACTCTATATCTAACCCTACCCCACTCTATATCTAACCCCACCCCCACTCTATATCTAACCCCTGCCCCACTCTATAACTAACCCCCGCCCCACTCTATAACTGACCCCTACAGACCATCAACGTATTCACAGTAATGCCAATGGCATCGTTACCCCCTACGTCAGCCCCTCTTTAACCCCCCCCCCTACCCCCCAGGACGTCAAAGTGTCGACAGCGGTGCTAATGACGCGACTAATGATGACCTGAATGCGGATGCTGAGGGGGTATGGTCACCTGACATCGAACAGAGCTTCCAGGAGGCGCTGTCTATCTACCCCCCTTGTGGGCGCCGTAAGATCATCCTTAGCGACGAGGGTAAGATGTACGGTTAGTGATGTAACAGTTCTAAGCATAACATTAACCGACTAGTGATCTCAAATATCAAATATGTCATTTTTATCAACATTATATTCTATTAGATAAATGTTAAAGTTTCGAGAACAAATTTTGAATATTTGAAAATTGCGAGATAAATTAATTATTCGATACCACCGCCATTGTTAAGACAATAGCGAATAGTACAAAAACAATGGCTTACATAACATAGTGTTACGTAATGCTTACATCGCACCTCTACTGAGGCGAGGTAACGCGATACCTCGGCATAACAATACAGTTTAAACAATGGTTGCGATTATGTATCTTGTTACGGCTACCTCTAATACAACAACAATGGTGGTCACAATGATGGTGGTGGTGACACCTAGCACATCACCTCCACCACTATTGCACAACACACATCACATCACATCACCATCACCTCCACCATAACACCACAACCACCACCATCACATGCTTCATCACTATTACACCACCAACAACACCATCATCACCACATACTCTATCACTATCACACTACATCTCCCATCACCATCATCACTACATCTCCCATCACTATCACACACTATACCCTACGCCGTAACTCAGGTCGCAATGAACTGATCGCTCGCTACATAAAACTACGAACGGGCAAGTCACGCTCCAGGAAGCAGGTGTCCTCCCACATCCAAGTGCTGGCAAGGAGGAAATCTAAAGAAATACAATCCACGTTAAAAGTGATTATTATAACGAACGCTAGCGCACCACCACTAGTAGCGCCATCTGTCAATTCAACCAATACAAAGTTTATTCGTACTATATAATATATAGTATATATAGTATATATAGTATATAATATATAGTATATATATATAAGTCAGAGTGATTTTGTTGTTGTACGAATACATTTTGTATGAAGCAACTTATTACGCATTGACATACGTACACCCCGCTGCGTATCAATAGTATCGCCCCGTCCCACCCCCTACATTACCACCCCCAAGGACACCGTCTCCAAGGACAACAAAATAATACAATCGATTCCGTTGACGCGAAGGACGTCGCCATCGATTCATAACGGCTATTCTGCCTCTTTGTACGACAACCAGGTGCGGAGTGTGCTATTACTACCACTCACACACTCACACACCGGTGTGCTGCTACTACTCACATACTCACACACACAAGTGTGCGCTTACCTTCGCGTGTGTGCGTGTTCCGTAACACAGCGATGCTAATACCCGCCCCCCGCTTAGCTTAATGCCTCGTGCTAACCCCCCCCCCGCCCCCCATGGGTACCCCTCCCCACCCCTTTAGGACCCCTCGTCTAGAGACAAAGCTCTACAGACAATGTCCACCATGTCTTCCGCTCAGATCGTCAGCCCCATACAGGGTGGGGGTGCCGGTACTAAACAACCCCCTCAGGAGCTACTTGCCGATGAAGCTATCACTCCAGATGTAAGACTTCTACTGTCGTTGTTGTCATCATAGTAGTAGTAGTAGCGGTAGTCTGATGTTCCTGATAGGTTCTGGTACTCCCTTTCTATCCCTATGTCTCTATCTCCTTATCATTTCTATTAGTTATTATTATTTATTTCCCTCCCACTCTCTTTCTCTCTCTCTCTCTATCTCTCTCTCTCTCTCTCTCTCTCTCTCTCTCTCTCTCTCTCTTTCACTCTCCTCACTCTTCTCTCTCTCTCTCTTACTCTATCCCTATTCTTTATAAATGTCTTGTTATAGCATTATATTTGACTTCCCCCAGTATAGCACATGTATAACTAAAGGTCACAAACACACACACACACAAAGTAGAGATAATAAACCCCACGCAATGTACTTAACTAACCCTGCTGCCACCCCTTAACCCTAACCTTTCCTTTCACCCTATCCTAACATTGTCTATATGTATTACCACTAATAGGTGTGTTCACAAATACTAACTCACTTGTTAATACTAATTCACTAACTGATTGCACTATTACCTGATGGCCTGCTTTAATTATTAAACGCAACAATAAAGTATGTTATGTGGTACGCAAATATTTATATTTACACTTTCGATTATTAAATTGGACTATATATTTTCTTAACTTAACTTATCAATCGAGTGACAACGAGACTATGATGACTATTAATAGAGATCTAGCCTCAACAATAGAACTGCGTATATTGCGTCGTTAACTCTCTTTTTTCTTACGTAATTATCTCGGCGTAATTTACGCGAGCCGATCATAAAAGTAATTTATGAGTTCCATTGATGCCTTAAGCTATGCTGCTGTAAGCTATGCTGCTGTAAGCTATGCTGCTGTAAGCTATGCTGCTGTAAGCTATGCTGCTGTAAGCTATGCTGCTGTAAGCTATGCTGCTGTGTCTTAATCATTGAGCCCCGCTGCCTAGCCTATCTACTATTACACTATCACCATAATAATAACTAATATCTACGCATCGATTCACAGTTTTGGAACGCGTCCAATCAAGAGTTAGTATACATTAGCCCACTTATGATGTATGTCCTTCACGCGGGGGTGACTCAGGTGTGATGTTTGTGGTATGGACCCCCACCCCATAGTATAAAGCCCGTGTATCAAACCTCCCAATACCCCGCCCCACAGCATAACACCCCCAACACCCCCCCCCACAGTATAAAACCTGTGTATCAAACCTCCCAATACCCCGCCCCACAGCATAACACCCCCAACACCCCCCCCACAGTATAAAACCTGTGTATCAAACCTCCCAATACCCCGCCCCACAGCATAACACCCCCAACACCCCCCCCACAGTATAAAACCTGTGTATCAAACCTCCCAATACCCCGCCCCACAGCATAACACCCCCAACACCCCCCCCACAGTATAAAACCTGTGTATCAAACCTCCCAATACCCCACCCCACAGCATAACACCCCCCCACCCCACAGTATAAAGCCCGTGTATCAAACTTCCCAATACCCCGCCCAATCTGCCCAATCGTTACCCCTATCGGCATTGTCTAATCTACATCCGAATCATGATCAAACGAATAACGTTAGTCTCACCACAATCACCACCATGAAGATATCACGTTGTTCATACAATACATTGTTATATTAATACATATGTGTATAGTTTAAATAATTTATTTATATAGGTGTTTATAATGAATACCTATCATTTTGTTACCATGTCTATTCATATATAGTAATTTCTATTAGACTTATACACACATATATATATACCAAACACATAACACAGCTCATTTCACTTTTATTACGTACAAGTTACATATTTCACGTTAAGAATGATCAAATCTGAACTCACGTGGTATCCTTTATAACTACGATTTAGCATAAGTTTATTCTCTTCAATTCAATACATAACAAGATATACTTGTAAGACAACGTAGAAAGTGAATGTGGACCTGTGCAATTATATCGCACGCTATGCATGTAAAAGATAGATATGCGAATGTCACTTTTACGATAAATTAACAAAATGATATCTAACTATTTTGATTGGATATTAGTTATATATCAAATATTAAAAAAGTGACTTCTATGGATTTAGATTACATATTTCAATAAAATATTATGATAATTTCACTGAGTATTTGAATACGAAAATGGTTCATTATTATCAATACAAATATAAATAAATAATAATAATGTGAGATGTAGTAGTAGGTTTCCACTCTATCGCAATGGCAATACACTAAACTCAATCGCACAGGTCCACTCTCTCCTTATGATAGATGATACAACACAGTAGTCCCTCTCGTTCACTGAACACACATATGTTCAACTCATCAATACAGCTACGATGTAGTAGTATCACTAACATCACTTCTACTACAACAACTTTTAACTTTAAGTGATTGATTTATTGTGGCCCGATGTACAGAATATATCGTGTTGGAATGATGCTGCAATGATTATAATAATAAGTGTCGTTGACCCACTGATAGCTGATAGTCTAGACCACACCACTAGTACTGCCACCTATAACTACTATAGGACTTTATATCTAATTTTAGAATGTAACACCACTACTATTACTATTTCTGCCATCTATTACTAGTAGTAATGTACTACTTGAAAGTATTGACACCAATAACTACTACTACTACTACTACTACTACTACTGCTACTGCTACTGCTACTACTACTACTACTACTACTACTACTACTACTACTACTACTGCTACTGCTACTGCTACTGCTACTGCTACTGCTACTGCTACTGCTACTGCTACTGCTACTGCTACTGCTACTGCTACTGCTACTGCTACTGCTACTGCTACTGCTACTGCTACTGCTACTGCTACTACTACTACTGCTACTGCTACTGCTACTGCTACTGCTACTACTACTACTACTACTACTTGACTACTACTACTACTACTACTACTAGTGCTGCCACCTATAACTAATACACCCCACACACCACACAGAACATAATAAGCGCGGGCCCCGCATGGAAGGGCAGAAGTATAGTGGGGGAACGGCTTCGGCTCGTCGAGTTCCTCGCTTTCCTTGAGACCACTAATAAGATCACTAAAAACGTTAGTATCGTTGTGTATGTGTGTGGGTAGGACATACGTGGATGTCCTTCGTATCGATATCACCTAGTGGTGAGTGTAGGACATTATATGTATGTGAATGTTATTGTTATTGTTATTTGGTGGAGTCCTTTCATCCCATCCAGGAGCTTAGATGAAGTTTTCACTTATAACCATATATGGCTCTAATGTCCCTTCGAAGCCGCTCTCATGTTAAGGCATCCATGGTTTTAACGAGAGCCGATCATTTATTTATACACATTTATATAAGATCACTTCTAAATAATATTTTAAGACCCATTTTATAAAATTAATGGTCCGGACAAGGCTCAATATCACTAGCTCTGTACTGTTACGACCATATCACCACAAGGTATCGTAAGACATACTGAACTTTCATAGTAACGTTATTTAATGTACAACTAGCCTGATAAGATGCTCTCATTTACACTACTACTAGCGTCCCCTACACTAACATCTACCACTAGTAGCGCCCCCTACAGTAACATCCACCACTACTAGCGCCCCCTACACTAACATCCACCACTAGTAACGCCCCCTACACTAACATCCACCACTAGTAACGCCCCCTACACTAACATCCACCACTAGTAACGCCCTCTACATTGTTCACAGCTCGACAAACATCTGTTCGTGTACATCAGCAGTGAACTTACCTACGACGATCCTCTTCTGGAGGTTAGTACTACCCCCCCTAGTATTATGTACAGTAGTTATTGCCCATACTACCTATGCTTCAAAGCACTTCTATAGTTCACAGTTTGTTTGTTAAATAATGCAAAAGTTCAAACTCTGCTTCATAAATAAATGAAAAAGAAGAATTTGTAACGAAGCTGTATTGTGGGAAGCTTTATTTTGAATATAATAAAAAGAAACCTCTAAAATAATACTATTAAATGAGGCACTAATGTAATGATTTGTTAACATTCATAAATACCAGTTGTCTATATTGTTTATGAGATAGACGAATTCATTTTAAAATGTATAACATAATGAGTTTCTGCGTGTATTTAATCAGAGATATGCAATTACATACATGTACTGTGGTTTTAAGCAAAACTTCAGTTTGGTCCATGACTTTAATTTTTAAAATGTTGAGCTTCAGTTCGGGTTCATTTCAAACACAATTGTGTATATGTGTGTGTGTGTGTGTGTGTGTGTGTGTGTGAGTGTATGTAGCATAACCAGCTATATCACCCCCACCCTCAACAGGCTGTAGATGTTGTACAAATCTACGACAAGTTTCCAGAGAAGCAGGGCGGTCTCAAGGAACTCTACGGAAGTGGACCTAAGGAGAACTTCTATCTGGTGAAGTTCTGGGTTAGTGGACCGTAGTGCAGTTATTTCACGCCCCTCCCCCCCCCTCGTACAGCATACAGCATCACCTCGCTCGCAATAAATGCTTACAGAAAACACACAAAATTAACTATTGAATAACTACATGATTTATAACGCTTCGTTGATATTGTGAACTTATATAATGAATACATCTCCTAATTCAGTATCATACGTATATTATTATAATGCGCGCCTTCCTATCGTCTGTATACTTCTTATTTCCCGCTAATACTATTACCATTGGTATTAATTACATTAGCTATCGATGAATTAATTTAACATTATTTTTAAATATGCAATTTTAATTATATTAACAGCTAGATCTATGCGTTAATGCGACGTAAAATATGTTAATAAGCGTGTCACACCTATTATTTGTATTATTATTCTCATTCAGACACCATTTAAATATGGAATATACAATAACGTAACATAGAGGGGTATGGGGTAACATAATACTATTAGTAGTGAATGTACGTGGAGATCATGTGTTATATTACATACATATTTCATTTGATTATGATATTTTGCTAGCGTTTTGTATACATCTGTATTGTGTGCAGCCTAATTCTAGAGGGCAGAATATGTCATACCACTCTTTATTAGGGACTATCTCCACCCTAGGGACTATCTCCATCCCTAGGGTTGTATCCATCCCATATGGATTCCTGACCACCCCGAGACTTCCTCTCTAGTTTTTGTTTCACACATTCAGTTTGTTGTATTTAACGCTTTCACTATATTCATATTCATTTTGGGATATGTTTAGTACACGGCCCGTTTAATTCAATATCAATTTTATAATATATTTATTTTAATTTCTTGTTTCGTGTCGGTTTGTTTCTCTTTATTTTAAATTCACTACTATTATTATAATTGTATTCGTGTTGCTAAATAATAAACTATTTATCTATCTATCTATCTCTCTACTATTACCACCACTACTACTACCACCACCACCTCCACCACTATCACCATCACTACCACCTCCATCACTATCACCACCATCACCACCACCACTACTACTACCACCACCACTACCACCATCACTACCACCACCACCACCACCACTACCACCATCACTACCACCACCATCACTACAGGCTAATATGAACGTGAATATCCCCGATGAGAAGTTGAATGCTTTCTACGGGGTGACCAGTAGGTAGGCATTACTCGCAGCAGTAGATCTCTATCATCACTAGCATCACTACAGTCAACGTGTATTACTTGATATCTACTTGTATCGTTACTAAGCGATTCATAACGAATTTATCATCGTATATATTGTAGTATTGTAATACTATAATATTTTAAAAATATCTACATAAATATTTTTTAATAGATACAAAATAAATCATCACCTAGAACTGTACTCCTGTACTACTAATACATACGGAATATAAACATGTATTATTATCATGTTATTAACACCTCCACTTTCAGATACGAAAGCAATGAGAAACTAACAATAGAATGTTCCACTAAAGTTTGCTCTTTCGGTCGGCAAGTTGTGGAGAAAGTTGAGGTTTCATGATTATATTGTCATAAGATAACAATAGAATGCATTGTTATTGATAATAACACACTAATGACCTATATAATTATATATCATATATACTATATTATTATAATTGTCATCATTATTTTATATTATATAATTTGTATTAAAATATAAATTTAGATATAATGATGATTTATTTTACTTACATTGTCTATGTAATAAACTTAAATATTTCCATATAGTATACATTATAAACATAAAGTTTTATATTTTATTTTTAGCATTACATTTTATTTTATTATACCAGTATCAAAAGTTAAAAATATCAATCCTTTGTTTGATAATAAAATAATAAATTAAATACAAATGTAAGTAATTCTGCTATAAGATACCAATACTATTAATTATTAATTATTAATTATAACTTCTATGAATATCATTTATATCAATCTAATAATAATGCATCTCTTTTAGATAATATCTATTTGATAATGTATTTTAGAATTCTTCAAAAATTATGCTATTAAATGTTTAATTATTAATATGTTCAATTATTTGTATCATTATGTAATACTGTTAATGTATTTAATTTTAGAATCAAGTAGCATAGCATTCACAATTAAGCAATACATGAAAACAAACTTTATTATAAAATAGTCTTACAATATAGTATATTTATATCATTAGGGGCCGGCTAAACAGCAATAATTTAGTGAAGATAGGAGTTTTGTTGTTACTAAAAGTACGATAACTTCTGAAATAACAGAATGACAACATATTTTATAGTCTTATTACATTTAAATCTTTATATACATTGAGCCATAGAATCACTATGAGAATGAGAGATACAAAACACTAATTTAAAAATAAAAAAATGTCCAGTAATTTTAAGGAATTTTTAGTTATAAGCTATATTTTTAGTTTATACTTATAAATTTATTAAGAGTTATTTATTATAATTAAGTTCTGACAGAATCATTTAAATTTATCAAGTAGATAGTGTTTATCAAAAGTTAGTGATGTTCAAAGAATCCAAATTAAGTTTAAATATAAAGAGCAGTAATATCAGTTTTTAAAAAAATTATAAATATTTAGTGTCATTTTAATGTCAATTTGTATATGGTTATTTTTATAAATGTATAATTATGACACTTATGGTTACTTTTATGCAATAAGCCCTATATTAAATTTACTGATTTTAATATAATATAATTTTTAATAAAAAATATATTTATTTCAAAAATCGATGTTTCGTCTGCCCTTAATATTACTTTGTCATCATTTATTCTATCACAATCTTCTATTACAAATTATATGCATATTTATTTAATTTGTTGCTAGTAATACATATTGTATATTACTGACTGACTATAATAGTATGACATTAATATTCCTAGGTACTGTATAGTGTAATATTTAATAAGTATTTATATTTATATTAAAATTATACATATAATTAATTCTATTAAATAATGAAACAAGAATTTTATATATTTTTGTACAATTTCTATAGGATTCACATGGATCTGTATTCACATAATTATATTTCAAATTATTAACAATTCAATTTTATAAAAAATAATCTGATATTAATTAAATCAGAAATTATTTCTTTTTAGAATTTAATATCCTATTTTAAAAATAAATATTTATAGATACATTTTAACAAAAAAAATTAAACCCTTTTTTATATAATAAAATGTTGTGGTTTTTAAGAATAACAATACTAAAATAATATAATAACTACTAATATACATATATATATATATATATATAATTATCTTCATGTCTATGATTTCTAATTATAGAGTATCGAATATTCCCTCCGTTTTTATAATATATAGCAATAGTGACATAATTGAACTACACATCACTATCGCGAGTCATAACCAGATCTCCATAATTATTTCACTCCAACCTAATATATATATATATCTAAGTATATTATACACATTAAATGCTAGACTGCGTTCATGGTAGTACACTACTTATTAATTAGATGTATATCATATAAGCCATGACTTTATACACAGCCCTCGTGTTAAATATCAACCCGGAAGACATTCTCCTAGGTATAAGTATCATAACTTATGATTCGTAAGATATATTTTCTTTTTTCGTTTATTTTTACGGCAACTATATCCAACGTTTCACGTTATTTCATTGGTTATTTTCCTATTATTATTATTTGTTTATTTCGACGTATGTTATCGTTAGCGATATTTATACTTTTATTTCACTACATTTGCTTTAATAATCTCACAAGTATAATACCGTAATGTAACCGATCCCTCCCTCCCTTTCGCTCGCAGACTGAGTCGGGTACCCTAGAGAACGGCAAATACCAGTACAAGCTGACCAGGTCAGCGATGTGTGAATACATGATCAACTTCATACACAAGCTGAAACATCTGCCTGAGAAGTACATGATGAACAGCGTACTGGAGAACTTCACCATTCTACAGGTTAGAGGCCACAGTGTGAGGGCTATCTACTAGGGATATCACTAGGGGCGATGCAACAGGTGGGACAGAAGGGGATATGCTCCCCCCACTTTAAAACTAGGGGGATCTCCTATGTATTGGTCCCCCCCCCCCACTTTTACCACAACATTTATTTTGATTGATGGTCCCCTACATAGAAAATCGTTCCAACGCCCCTAGCTTTTATATATCTCTCACTACACACTACAATAAACCCTATATACTGATGGTTGTGACTTCTTCTATACAGCTATATATGGGTCTATTGCTACTGCTCATTATACTATGTATTTATATATTCGCTCTATAAGTATGTATTACTAGTACTATGTAACTTTATACACTAATATATTGTTTACAACAGTAGATATTCTATTGTTTAAGATATAATTCTATGTATTCTATGTGGGGTTCCTGTAATTTTAATATAAACTTATTTTACCATTTAAAAATGGT
Organism: Osedax fenrisi; assembly: GCA_964019155.1. Lineage (NCBI taxonomy): Eukaryota > Metazoa > Annelida > Polychaeta > Sabellida > Siboglinidae > Osedax > Osedax fenrisi. Next base: position 13,585,499 of record OZ025246.1, on the reverse strand, counting down.
AACAACAAAAAACTCTTTTAATGTTAATTGATAGTAATAACTTGTAAAAACTGACGAAAACTAATTATTTTTCTAAATATAATTATTTTGTTTTAAAATATAAAATATTGATTTAGTTTTTATATTAAAAGATAAAGTATTGATTTTTTTAGAAAAAATCATAGAAATACAATGACAATATTTATAAATAATTTGAATATAATTTACAAATAAATATCATTTATAGAAATGTTGTGATTTTTAATATAAAATTATAAAACTAAACAATATTATATTACAATCATTAATATTTTAATTACAGATAACATTTGTTTAATAAATACAAAATATTTATAACATTTTAAGGGGAGGGAATTTCAAGTTAAAATCCAATAAACTTCTAACAACAACAATTATTATTATTACATAATACTAATTTATAATATATTTGAAAAAAAAACAATTACATCTATTATATGTAGTATATAATATATAAAGTAAGAAACATATAATTATGCCTTATATTTTATAACAACATTTATTTTTCATAAAATTGTTGATGAATTTTCTCTAAATTATTATTGTATGCTACTATGTATTCAAGTTATTCTCAGATAATATAGCTATATTACTTTTTTTTATTGATATTTACATATATATATATATATAAATATCATATTTATGAATAATATCAGTTAAGATATTTAATAAATATAATTTATACTAATAGATAAAATAATATGTCAGAAATATCAATAAATAAATATCACAAAAAAAATTAAATAAAAAGATTCTATTAATATATTAGAAATATATCTTCATTATTGTATAGCAATGCATATCTAGTATATGACATTATGTGAACACCCTTTTGAATAGACATATGTATTGACTATCTATTTACATGTAAAAGGAAGCAGCATGTTGTATGACTGCAACTCTCCCCTTAAAGATTTAAACTCATTAAAATGTATAAATAACAGTCAATAAATATTAATAAAATAATAAAAACCAAATAATGCTTATGATACAATTATTATTTGATTACAAATTTAATTACGCCAACATTAAGCTGAATATTCTAATTATGAATTGTTTATATATTGAAATGTAAAAAGAAATTATTTGTATGGTAATACATTATTACGAATAATAGTTATTTATATGTAATAGCCAAATATTACCAAACTCTATCATTTTACTAAATAATATAAAGTAAAGTACTAATTTAGTATATTGTAACTTATCCTAACATAATATGATCCATTTATCATAACATTTTATGATTTAAAGTTATATTTGATAATTACATTACATGATAAATTACATTTGATAATATATTTTTATTTAAGGGCACAGGGCACGGGTAAAAATCATGAAAAAAAAAATTATTTGTAATATTATTTTATAATATTATTTATTTATAATATTTGAAATATTATCTTTAAAATGGTTTATTTACGTAAAATAAAACTAATAAAAAGAAGCATTTTAAAACAACTATAAAGAAAAAATAATATTTGTAATAAATATTTTGAAATAATTAATTTATTATATATGTGATTTCGTAAAATGCATATATTTACGTGGTTATAAAATCAAATTTCAAAATCTAAAAACTGAAGCAAAGATTATTATATGATGCAATTGTGTATAGGTGGCGTTTTTATTATTATAAATATAAAATGTGACAGCTGGCGTCATAACATATAACTATAACGATATCTATATTACATTTATATACATATACTCGTATACTATTTATAACTGTTTATTATTCGTATTCATTATATATATTCTACATAATATATATATATTATTTTTATATAACTATAACGATATCTATATTACATTTATATACATATACTCATGTATTCATTTATATATAAAATTTGTATATGCTTTTTTGTTATGATTATATGATGTATTATTTATACTGATTTATACTGATTATATTATTATTCGTATTCATTATATATATATATATATCCTATATTAATTTTATATAACTATACTGATATCTATATTACATTTATATACATGTATTCATTTATATATATATATATATATAATATGTCATTTATATGTAAAATATCAATAAAATGTAACTTTAACTTTAAACTTGATTTATACAAAATAATTATTTTGACCAACTACGTTCACTATAATTTCAATAAGTTTAGTAATATTACTTTATTCTATTACATTTTTGTTGCATTATATCCATAACATATGTAGCTTTATTATTATAGTTTTTGTATTGATAAGAATTTATATTTATTTTTAAAATGGTATTTTTGTAACATTTTTGTTAATATTTTGTATGTCATATACATAGATATGCATAACTCTTAGATTATTAAAAAAAAACTTGGAAATTATGAATAACAATTATCAGATTAATTAGTATACAACTAAAAAAAATTTTTATAATTTTAATATAAATTACTTAGTGAATTAAGTTTTGAAAATGAGTCCTTTTTTGTATCTTTTACATGTAAACGAAAAACCCGTGCCCCGTGCCCTTAAGTAGTTATAAAAACGATATCTATTCATTTATAATTATTTCACAATAATGGTTTTTAAATGAGGACTTATTGAAATTATTGAAATTATTATAATTGTGAATTATAAATAATATTAATTTCTTATTTTATAATAAAGTTAATTTCACATTGTGATATATAAATAGTTGTGTATGGAATAATGTTTTTCAATGACAAGTATACAGTATAAAATGTTATTTTTAATTAAAAAATATATTTTATGTTTTAAAATTATACTATTTATTTAAATAAATTATCGAAGTATTGTATTATATCATTAACCCCTTTGATTACATTTAGATAATAACCTATTTTATTATATGTTAATAATATAATATTATTTAATAATATGACCGACTTATGATATTTAATCTTTTTTTTTAATATAAATATATATTATATTTTATATTCGTATGTTACGTGATGAACGTTACATGATTATCAATCAAAAATAATAGATTCTACGATTCAAACTTTTCCATTATGTGATATGTCTATATATTTAAAAATGATTATAAAAATAATACACTTTAGTTAATGAAAGAATTATAATTTGTAAAATACCTATAAACCGATAGAAACCGTTTTTTTGGTTTCTATGAAAAAAACCACAAACCCTGCTAGATATATCATCATTATTATGCTACTACTCGTTTATACCATCACTAGTACTACTAGTGACTAGCATTATTATATCTGTAACCATATTCAACTACCACTACCAGGTTGTGACGTGCCGCGAGACAAAGGAAACTCTTCTCTGCATAGGCTACGTGTTTGAAGTAAGCACTAGTGATGCCCGCCACCATATCTACAAGCTTATACACGACTAGCTGGAGAAAGAGAGAAAGAGAGAGAGGCGTGTATAGGTGATGCTATGCATGTATCACCAACACTATCACCTACCACTATCTGAGATTACTGGAATCCCAAACGCTCGCATTTATCTTGTGGTACTTCCCTATTTATACACACACAACACACACCTATACACCACCGCCACCAAACACACACACACACCAACGTAACGCTACGAAATAGAGACGAAGGGAAGATGAGATACGGTGCTTTTCATGTTTTTACAGTATTTCTTATGTTCAAGGCTCATATTAGCGATATTGCTACACTACTGTATATTATTACTGTCTATTACTACTGTTATTCAACAACAACTGTATATTGTTTTCATATTTTTTATAAATATGTTTTAATTTAATAAAATAATAAATATATGATTTATTGAAAAAAAAAACAACGAAGTATAAATAATTAATAAAACAAACGATCTTAAACGATCTCAAATAATCTTAACGTGTATTAATACTTGCTTGTCTTGTATCTGTAAACGGGAAATGATTTTAGTTCTTTTAAATATAAACTTTATTTATATATGTTATATATATATAGAGTTATTAAAATAATTTTAAAATTTTTATTTTTATATAATCATGTTTATAAACGTATATAATTTTCTTGAGTTAATAAGCTGTTATATTATTAAAGTAAGAAGTAGGTGTGAGGCCCAATAGTTAGCCCCACGCTCCGTACTAACGGTGCTAGCATCGGATCCCCGTTCCTATGGACATGAAGGTACCGAAAGTACCGCCTCCTTGTATCATTGTCTTGCCTACGTTTGTTAACAGCTCCCGGCCCCGGTAACCGAATCTTTAGGGGGTGAGGGTTAAAGGGGTGTAAGAGGGTTATATCAGTGCTTAGTTAAGTGGGACAAGGGAGAGGTTATGGATCTTACGGTGCTAGGTTAAAAAAGGTTAGGGAGAGAGGTATAAGGGAATTTATCCTAAAGCATTTAGTTGATGATGGGGTCGATTAAGGGGGTAGGAGAGAGACAAGGGGTTACTAAAGGGGGGAGGTCACATAGGATAATAAATAGGGTATAACTCTACCATTTCAACATATGCGTGTGATTCACACATACCAACAATATCTGGGGTATTCCATGGTGGTATATAATAACAATATGTTGAGGAGTAATACATTACGGTCGCAGGTGAAGTACATATTTTATAGTTTTTTTTTATTTTATAATATTTTAATTAGTTATATTTATAGATATTAAAATATTAATTACTAATGTCTAATTAATAAATATATTACTATAATTTTATATATAAATATAAATCTTTATATATACCTATATATGAGTATATAAATATATATACATAAATTCATGTCTGATGATTATTTTAGAAGCATACATAAATAACCATCCCGCATTTGTAATAATGTTAATCAACTCACACTGTTCAATAATTCTCACAATTTAAATGTCCATGTCGTAGAAATATTGTGATTTTAAACTAATTAAATTACTATTGAAATTTAACATTAATTACAGGCAGTGTTCCATAGGTTATTACCGCCTATGGTAATAACCGGTAATAACCTGTCCGGTAAAAACAGCTTTTTACCATGGTAAAAACCTAGTGTTGTCTATATAATTAAATATAATATTATCTATATTATATTAAACCTACTAGTGTCTATATAATTTACAATTATATATTATTTATAGATTTTATATTTAATAGATAATATACAATTATAAAGTTAAATAATACTACATTAAAATCAATATTATAAGATTTTTTATATTAAAAAAAAAACTTTATTAATTTTGACTCTATGTAAAGAAAACATTTTTAAAATAAATAATATCATATTGAAATAAATGAGTAAATAAGTCAATATATATATATATAAAATATTGAATATAATAATATATTTATTTTTGCATTAGTAAAAGGAAAGCCCATTCACACCAAATAAAGCGAGCGATTTTTCACCGATATGCGCAGTAACGAAATCGTCGAGAAATAGTTAAATATTTAGAGATATCTCGAAATGATGAATAGTGATATTGTCACGATATCGATGATATATTGGTGATATATCGATAGGGGTGTAGCACAGAGAGAGAGAAAAATCCGTACGATATTGGTGAAAAATCGGCCAACTTTTTCGGTGTGAACGGGACTTAATATTGTAAAAAATAATATATATATTAAACAATAGAACTAATAATATTTTCATTGAGAAATTATTTGAATATATTCATTATTTGATTTTATACCATGATATTTAATTAAATATATCTATATATATTGTTAATTATATATATATATATATATATATAAATACTGAATAGAATATTTATTTTTATATATATGAAATTAAATATAGTTTTTACAAATATTTTTTACAATACTGTATAACTATTTAGTAATATTTTCATTGTGTAATTTTATGAATATATAACACAGTATGATTTTATTTCATTTATAATATTTATAAAATATATCCAATTACATCAACTTGTTAATTTTACAATATAAGGGTGGCAGACCTAAAAATCCAGTTGGATTTAAAATAATAAATGTACTATAAATGGCATAATAAAGCAGACAAATGTTGTCAAATTTTCAAATAAATTTGCTAGATTAATTAGCCATAACATTTATATATAAATGAATTAATATTACTTTAAATTTCAATATAAATTTTTTTTAAAGGTATTATATTTTATGAGTACTAGGTTTTTACCGGTAATTACCGGTTATTATCGGTTTTTACCGTAAATTAATATGGTAGAGATAGGTTTTTACCGGTTATTACCGGTTTTGCCCGGTAAAAACAGGTTTTTACCGAAAATAATGGAACCCTGATTACAGGTGAAATCTTTTAAAAGTATAAAACTAACTAAATATTTGAAAAAAAAATTTTAATTCGCTTAAATAATTAAAATTAATATTTCAAGTCTTTAATTTTAATATTTATATTAGAATACCTATTTAAATACCATATTTTTATTCCATACAATTGGTAATGCATAATATTGAATATAATTCTAGAATTTTATCTTTCATTTTTAATATGTGTATATATATTTTGATTATATTTCGATTATATTAATTGATTATATATAGTATATAATTTATTTGTAAATACACTCGGTATAAAAATATCACATACATTTCATATCGCGAAGGTTATGCGAAAGTGATAAACAAGGTAAATAAACAAGTTATGTTCACAATAACAGCGTGAAATCCACGTTAACAAAGAGTTGGATATGACGATCCACTCACTAATTGAAAGGGCAGCTACGAGACTGTATAGTATTCTAGTGTAAACTCCCCTAAGGGTGGCAATGGAAACATTGGTCCCTTTACATGTAAAACATAGGTGGAAAGCTGGGTCTGCTATAATCGCATTATCTCTTAAGATTGTATTTATATTATGTAGATTAATATTCATACGTATAAGTTGTATAGCGATGATGATAAGATGAAGGAAATGAGTATATATTGGATTTTACTACTTTCTATTACGATGTGATCTTTGTATCTCTAGAATGTATGCGTGTATTATAATTAACTAATATTATTACTAATTTATATTAATAATTTATTAGAAATAGTATATATGTACTCGGCAAATTTCATAATGATGCATCAAAGGGTTCAAAATTGAGGCGAGTTTAAAAAATGTGAAAAAATATTCTGAGTTAGCTTCCTATAGTTTTAATTGTATATTTTGAATAAATACATATTTTTTACGAGCTGATGTTTAAAAATTGTATTATACTTATTCTTACTTTTAAATAACATGTTATATATCATTATCTAGATTTTTATATTTAAAAATATAACTAAAATTAAAAAAAATCAAAAAATGAGGGCCAACGAAACATGATTTTTTAAATAAATAATAATTATTATAATATATTATAATATATAGTTTATTAAGTAAACAAAAAAATAGATATGAATTAATACCCGAATCGACATGGTACAACAATTAACATCGGGTTTACGTATAATAATCAAAACGCCTTGGTGTATGCATGCCAAACATAAATATATACTATATATCATTATATATATATATATATATATATATATATTGATAGATCAAAAGTGTATTGAATTACTGGTTATATATAAAGAAAGATATAATTATATATATAGAAATATAATTATATAACATATATAAACAAAATATACAAAACATGCCTCACTATATACTAGTGATGTAAATGATGCTCACATCTAAAGCACGATGCAGTCTCATTCTCAGTTACCTAAAGTCTCAACTCGGCTCGGGCTCATTTTGTTAGAGTCTCGGCTCGGGCTCGTTTTTTTCCGAAATTGAAAGTCGTGGCTCGGCATCAATAACCAAAAGCATCATTTACATCACTAGTATATACCTCACTATATACCGAGGACATACTACGACGAGGAAATACTACTACGAGGACATATACCGAGGACATACACCGAGGACATACTACTACGAGGACATACTATAAGGACATACTACTACAGCGAGGATATACAACTACGAGGACATACAACGAGGACATACTACTACGAGGACATACTACTACTACGAGGACATATACCGAGGACATACTACGAGGACATACACCGAGGACATACTACTACTACGAGGACATACTACTACGAGGACATACTACTACTACGAGGAAATACACCGAGGACATACTACAACTACGAGGACATACTACTACGAGGACATACTACAACGACGAGGACATACTACTAGACAAGGACATACACAGAGGACATACTACAACTACTACTACTCGAGGACTTACCGTAATGCGCTGAATCCCCCGAACAGGGCTCCACTGGCCATCCCGACGCAGAACCCGATCGTGAAGCCCATCTTCATCTTGTCGAAGCACGACTGTTGACCTCCTCCTCCCATCGCGTGTTGGGGCGCCACTGGCATCTAGTGTGTGAGTGTGTGTGAGTGGGTGTGTGTGTGTATGTGTGTGTATATGTGTGTGTATATGTGTGTGTATGTGTGTGTATGTGTGTGTGTGTGTGTGAGTGGGTGTGTGTGTGTATGTGTGTGTATGTGTGTGTGTGTATGTGTATGTGTGTGGGTGTGTGTGTGTGTATGTGTGTGTATGTGTGTAGTAGTAGTAGTAGTAATAGTATTTATTTATACACAAAGATTAATATGACATTCTACAATGTGTTTTACTGTTTGTCGAACAGTTTACAAGTGTGGGTTCCCGGATGATTTAACGATCATCCGTAAAAATAATATAATAAAATAATATAATAAAATATAATAATAATATAATAATAATATAATAACACAGTATGTATGTGTGTGTGTGTATATGTATGTGTGTGTGAGTGGGTGTGTGTGTGTATGTGTGTGTATGTGTGTGTGAGTGGGTGTGTGTGTATGTGTGTGTATGTGTGTGTGTGTGTGTGAGTGGGTGTGTGTGTGTGTAGTAGTTAATACGCAATGGAATAATGGTAATAGGATAAGGATAAGGATAATTTATTATTGCAAACAAATTTAATTTTTAGCAATAAATGGATAAATAAAATAGTCAAATTAACTTTCGAGGTGTTTGGCCAGAGTAAACAATAATGCAATTAAATATTATACATTCAAACATGTATGTGTATAAAATACACACGAGATGACGTTAAACAATATGGTAATGAAAAAAGAATAATGGTTTACAGGTAGTATCGGCTGCTATCGTGAATGAGGCGTTCGTATCCACAAATATAAGTTGTCGCCGGCGCCGAAAGTAATAGTCGCCGAGAAGCGGGCCTCATATTGCTTGTTTTATATGTTGTCGTCATCGCTACTCGACATATCCCCGCGCGCGCGCGTGTGTAAGGTGAGAAGCGGGAAGCTAGTAAGGCGACGTGTTAACGGCTCGTATAATCCAATGTTTTATTTTTATTTTACTTCTCCGTTTATTTCTTGTTTTTTAGTATCGCGTCGTTTTGTCTTACTGTTCCATCACATTTATATATTTTGTTTATATATGTTATATAAGTATATGTTTATATATAATTATATCTTTCTTTATATATAACCAGTAATTCAATAAATTGTTGATCTATCTATCTATCTATCTATAGTAATAGTGTATACGAGAAACACGAGACTGTGAAACAACGGGTACTAGTTATTTTGTATCGATTAGATGTTTACGAACGAAATAAATCCTACCGTATTAAACGTGACGTATCGCGAAATGACTGCTATTCGTGTAAAACTAATTTAGACTCTCTGATTAAAGATCTACGGACATATTTGTACGCCTACGCATGTCCATAAGCGTCTGAGTGTCCTTCCATACATCGTAATATTATTTATGTATTGAATCGCGGATTATAATATTATTCTATTTAGCGAATACAAATGGACCCCGCAAGAAGTCATAAACTTATACATGTTATAAATAAATGCGATGGGCCCCGGACGAATCTACGGTCTTTTTCACGGTCATTTAATGACCGGTGGGGTCATATCTCCGGTCATTTATCCGGTCATAACTATTGGTCCACAGGGTCATTATTTTATAATATATAGTGAAATTATAAAAATAATGGTTTATTTATACTAGAATATACGTATTATATTTGGATTATTATTATATTTAACTTATATTTACTGATAACATCATGTTAAACATGTATATTAAGGTCATTTCTCCTGTCATAACTATTGGTCTACCGGCCATTTCGGATTTTATAAAAATTATAAGTAAATATAAGTTAAATATAATAATAATCCAAATATAATACGTATATTCTAGTATAAATAAACCATTATTTTTATAATTTCACTATATATTATAAAATAATGACCCTGTGGACCAATAGTTATGACTGGATAAATGACCGGAGATATGACCCCACCGGTCATTTAATGACCGTGAAAAAGACCGTAGATTCGACCGGTGGACCAATAGTTCGGTTGATCCTAATATTATATAATTTGTATTATTTAATATAAATGGTAAATTTGTTGTTAATTTGTTTACATTCATAAAGTAATTGTTTAAATTCTACATTCTATTAAATTATTAAATTAAATTATTTTTAAAAGTGTATTTGAAACTGTATTTGATCAAATACACCAAATACGACACTCAAATACAAATACATCACTGAATAATTATTCAAATACAAATACAAAATCGAATACACAAAATCAGCGTATTTAAATACAAATACAAATATACGTATTTGATCCCATCCCTGAATAAGTGTATATGTATATTTTTGATACAAACTATATATTTTATATCAAAATAATACACACTTTAAAATAATCACCGCACTCGACATTCATCAGATATCAGTTCACTGAGGTACATATCACATACATATGTAGCGTATATCATATACATATGTAGTGTATCACATACATATTTAGCGTATATCTCATACATATTTAGAGTATATCACATACATAATTAGTGTATATAACATACATATGTAGTGTTCGGTGTATCATTACATAGTGCATATGTATAACAGATTTAAGATAGTTTATCGAAGAGTCATATAGCTAGTACATTTTATTGTTATTGTTTTTATTATTTTATTTTTGTGGAGACCAATTAAGTACTCATTAGTTTTCATGCATTCATTCATTTTTAATATATAACAAAGCAATATTATATATTGGTTTTAAATAGTATAAATATCTGTGCTTTGAGAAAAATCTGACTTATATTGAATGTAATAGAACATTGAAAATATTATTGCATAAAAACCTCGTCAAACCTAAATCTATTTCAGTGCAATGACTACTATTAGCAGTAGCACGAGTAACTATTAATTACGTTTGGTAGATAGCCTAGCCTATATAGGTAGTGTTGTATGTTAGCTTCGTAACGTATTTGGTGCCATCATGATGTCATCATATGATGATTATAATTATCTTGATATCAGATAATCTCAGATTCATGTTCTATTCGCAATATAAAAAAGGAACGTTTACACTAGAGGTGCCACCAATATATGACTACTAGTTTAGGCGATGGCGTTTTCGGAGTGGATAAGCCCGCTTCTAGTTTATATTATGTATGTACATATATATATTATATATATATAGAATGACAGACGTTTCGTATAAGAATTTCAGTCGTTTCGTATAAAAGACGTTTCATATAATAATTTCGTCTAATATTTGTATACGAAACGTCTGTCACCTTATATATATATATATATGCGTGTACGTGTATGTATACGTGTATAATACACATATACTGTATGCGATAAAAGAGTAACAGGTAATATGCTGATTTAACAAATACTCACAACTTTGTTATGATTCATCGCTGGTCCACATCACCTAGTTAATTATGCTATTTATTACGACACAATGTAAACGTATGTTACATACTATGTAGAGGTATGTATCTCCACTCCGAAAGTTCGCATCGCTATCGAATAAACTATTTATTATATAATCATGGCGCCTCTATCGCAAAACAACCTATACGGGTAGTACATATCACATAGAATCTATGTGATATGTACTACCCGTATAGGTTCTATGATAGATAATTTATTATCTTAAAATATTAGTAAACATTATAATAATGATCATTTATTGTTATAAATACTAATAATATACCATACTAGTAATTATTGTAATGCATTAATATAATAAATCATACTTAGTAATTTATTATCCTATATATTAAAATGAAGATCATTGTTATATAAATATTAATTTAGTGATTTAATAAGTATAAGTTAATTTAATTTCAAATTATTTTAATTAAATTATTATAAATTTATAAACATGTTCATAAATGTTGGTTACATGCAAACTAAATTAAAATTCATGCTAACATTAATAAATATTATATAATATGATATGTGAAAAAGAAATAATTTGTATTTAAATATTTAAAGCTTAATATTAATATTTAAAAAAGTATTATTTGACATTAATTTTAATATCGTTTATTTAAATTTAAGGTCAAAGGTTAAAGTCAATGATAATATTCCATCTCATTATTATTGTAATAGAAAATATAAATTAAAATGATAATAAATAATAAATTATTTTTAAATGTTTATAAAATTTCAAGAAACTTTTCAACATCACAATTAATTAAAAAATCGTATGATATAGTAATATGTGGAGGGGGTATGGTAGGAACATCATTACTTTCCAAACTAGGTTTATATCATACAGTTTTATATTTATTTATTTTTATGGGTTACATGAAAATCATTTTCAAAATGATTTTGATTTTAAATTCGATTTACTAAATAATGTAGGGGGTACATGAGGTTCAGCATTAAAGCCGGCACATATAATGTGTATATAATAAATGCAGGTGGTACGTCGCGATGAATCACAGTTATGTAAAATTGTGTAATATCTATTAACTTTAAACTTAACATTTAAATTTAACCTAGATTTAACAATCATTCAATTATTAATATACAATGATTCATTGTTACAATGTAACATTGAATGATAATTGTTAACATAATAATTATATATTTACATATGCATTACAGTAATGCAGTAAATAGTAATGATTTATATTACTTAAATACCAGCCTAGCAGTAACATCAGTGAAGTTTTCTAGGAAATTAATCTGAATTCAAAATTGATTTAATAATCATTATTGATCATTATTATAATGTTATTTTGTAGGAATTATACTGACATCGGACCCAGGGTTGGCAAGGCTTTTAAAAACCTAATTTAGGTTTTTAGGTTTTTTAAAAAACCTAAAATGTGTTATTTAGATTTTTTATTTTCTTAAAATATTAAAATTATAAATAAGATTTTTTTGATAATTATATATGCATACAAAAATGATTTAATAAGTTTTATTACTATAAATATATTTATTTAAATGATGATAATGCTAATATTTTTAGTGATGATGATAGTAATACAGAATATAATGCAATATTTATTAATTATACAATATTAATGTAATTTATTTTTATAATTTATTCATAATATGCCCCATATACTATATCCCCTACCAACTCTTTTTTCTATATATCCAATTAATATTTACATATTATTATTATAGGCCGACATACTAATGTATAGGCTGATAGTTATGTGTGTATATAAAATTATGTTATTAATATATATTGTATATAATATAACATTCTAATAATTATCAATATATATTATAATAATCAATATCTTCAACAAATATGTGGATATATCAAATATTTTGCGAATCAAAGATATAACACTCCCTATTATATATATGCAACGTAATTTATAAATACTACCTACCGCTGCTAGTAGTAGTATCGAAATCACTGAAATAGATCTAGTTTTGGCACGATTTTTCTACAACAATGTTTTCATTGCTCTATTAAGTTACATGCAATATAAATTAGTTTTTACTCTTCAAATATATATTTATAGAATTTAAAACTTTAAAATTTAGTCCTGTTTTTACTATTTTTACCATTTACTCTTCGTATTAATTATATCTATATATAGTTCAGCTCTCGTGTCCTCGATGCAGACACACGACCCTCCTATTGTTAGCAACACCAAATTGACAAGTCGCTTTCGCATTATTCCGTTAACTAATTCATATCGATATTATATATACATATATATAACTTCACTATTAGGTGAATAATTTACTGAGAAATATAACGCCTTCCGCGAAATTTTTACTTGAACTCTCGGTTTAATACGTGACTTATTTGGGGCCGATGTCAGTATTCAGCATTTTGTAGTAGCGTGTATTTATATAGTAAATAAGATTAATTAAGAATAATAATACAAAACTGATTGAGACAAATAGTTTTAATAAACTTACAAAGTTCTCGAATAATATATATATGATAAATGTTATAATACTATAATAATCAATATTTGTATAATATAATAACATCATTATAGAAAAAGTTATAATAAACTTACAAAGTTCTCGAATAACATATATAATAATAAATATTTTATAATATAATATAACGTCATTATAGAAAAAGATCCGTTATTGGCGGATAAAAAGATACTACTTCTAGAATCATCCGCCGAAAACAAAGTTGACATAGACGATGAAGCGCGCCCCTTCACGAATCGGCAAGTCAACAACATCTACTTATAATATCAATAAAACTAATATATAGTCTTTTATACATATATGGTATACTATAGTTAGAATATATATATTAATGTGTGTATATATATATATTAATGTGTATATATATATATATATATATATATATATATATATATATATATATATTAAATATATATTAGTTGTTCAACGACATTAATATATGCTCACTAAATAAAACTAATGCAAAAATTTATCGCAAGCTAATTTAAAATGAACATTTTCGAATATAAATAGAATATAATATACTGATTTGCACGCGACTTCGCAGCGACTAAATGGGATTTAAACCCTTAGCCCTCTTAGCTGACATACTTGGCAATATTACACTACACTATTTGCAAATTTAAATTGTAGTCTACATAGATCAAACATAAACGTTAGAAGCTTAACATATACACAAACGTGGTTTCCGATCGAATATTCACCAGCAATTATACGGCCTCAACTTTACACAAATACCTGTTATCGCGTACATCCCATTGATAGTATATGTCTTTTTATATAATATACGCTGCATATATGTATATAATACACTAAATTAGTATCACTAATATACGATGTATATAAATATTACTAATATACAATATATATATATTATATTATATAATCAGAATCTGATTATCATATATTCGTCGAACGTTCACGAACTTTCCGTAATCAGTTACGGTATTAGAGTACAAAGTTCCGTACAGTACTAACAACACGCGCCCTACCCCCCCACCCCACAGGACGTGCGCTCTGAGTCATGCCACCGTAGACCTACTGAAGTCAATAGACGCGTGGACCCACATCGAGAACAACCGCTTCAGAGAGGTATAGCGAGTCGTAGCGATTACTATCGCGTAATGTTTCTATCGTCACAGATTATAGATAGATAGATAGATGGAGTTTATTGTTTAAACAAACAATAATACAAAAAAGATCAACTTA
The DNA here is from genome assembly GCA_964019155.1 of Osedax fenrisi. Classification (NCBI taxonomy): domain Eukaryota; kingdom Metazoa; phylum Annelida; class Polychaeta; order Sabellida; family Siboglinidae; genus Osedax; species Osedax fenrisi. Next base: position 13,570,096 of record OZ025246.1, on the reverse strand, counting down.
GAATATAGACTAATATATATATCATGATTTAAAAATGCCGCGTTACAAATAGTTAAGATATCGAGTTAACAAATGATAACAAAAAGAGAATAATAATAAGGGGATTTATTCTGTTCAAACACTTCATCAACGATTAGGTCATTGTTATCAAGATACCTTTGATGTTATGTCACAAATTAGGGCGATATAACACATTCATTATTTATATCGTGTAGTTATTATATAGATTTGTAAATAATAGCACGACAATAATATGAACGCCCGACATCACGTTCTCCGTGACATAGTTACAATCACATCCGTAAGGTGATATCACCACGATTACTGTTAACCCTACTACCACCGTCAGCCCTACTAAAACATCAAACCCCATTCCACCACCACTTCTAATAGCACTACTACTATCACTTCTACACCAGCCCCACCACCACTACCGCCCCACCACCACTACCGCTCCACCACCACTACCGCCCCACTACCACTACCATAGTAACAGCTATCATCACCCTTAATACACTCACCGGTATCACTCAAGGCTCCACTTTACAATCATCGTTACCATCACTTCTAATACAACCCCGCTGTAACAGCATCACTACCTCTATTATCTATCCAGCATCGTCGTCATTCATCGCTACCGGTATCACCTCTACCCCAACCACTACCACAACCACTACCACAACCACTACCACAACCACAACCACTACCACTACCACTACTATCATCATTACCATTACCAGTACAAGCATTACACTTCTACCACTACTACTACTACTAGCTCTACAATCCACTATAATAACCACCGCCACCATCTCTACTACTACTACCAGCTCTACAATCCACTATAATAACCACCGCCACCACCATCACCATCATCACTATCACCATCTCTACAACAACCATTACCACCATCACTACTAACCATTCAACCACGACCACTACCCATGACTATTACTACTATATGAAGTATCTACAACCACACTCCCTACATGCGGGGTGCACCTACAATATTACTATTACTACCCAGCATTATACGTACCCACCCCTACTACCACCGTTATCACACCAACCGACCCTACTAATCCCTCCGCTACCAACACCCCCCTATTAACCCCCGCCGCCCCGCCCCCCAGGTAAAGATGATGCGGGTATGGGACAGCGTTACGGACGCCATGCTGACATTCCACTCGGACGAGTCATCGGACCGCGACTGCGTGGCTTACATAGTAGAGAACCAGGTGATACTGACCGCTATACAGCGGAGCTTGACCACCGGGGAGATCAGGTATCGGGCCAAAGTAGCCGGTTAATGAAGTATAGCGCTATTTATAAGTATTTATCTGATCATATATAACCATCACTGCCTGCGTGGCTCAGTTGGCTAAGGAAATATTGTATAGCGCTATTTATAAGTATTTATTTCATTTTATCTGATTATATATAACCATAACTGCCTGAGTGGCTCAGTCGGCTAAGGCGTCGGATACACGAGCAGTAGGGCGCGGGTTCGAGCCTCGTCCGCACCATTAAAATAGGTCTTAAAATAATATTTAGAAGTGATCTTATATAATTGTGTATAAATAGATGATCGGCTCTTAGACCGTTAAAACTATGGTGCAGCTTCGAAGGGACATTAGAGCCATATATGGTTAAAAGTGAAAACTTCATCTAAGTTCCTGGATGGGATGAAAGGACTCCACCAATGAACAATAACAATAACAATATATTATCATAGCATAGTTCTTTATTCTTACTTATCGCACAATTATATATGAAGGGGAGGTACGTACCTAGCTCATACTTCGCGCACGCAATGTAACTAGATAGGAATTTACAATAAATGCCTTACAATAAATTCAATTACACACATTTAATAATAGTTTAATATATTTAATCACATAATTTGTTTTTCTATAGTTAAATAAAATATCATCCTATTATGAAATACTTTTTTTTTACATACCCATTCATTCAAATATGTATTATATATGTTTATAAATATATGTTTTATATATCATTAATAAACAAAGATAAATTAAAATTTATAATTATTATTAAAAAAAAAAAATGTTTACAACCTATTGTATTATTATTCTACTTATATTGAAAATTTCATATCATTATTTCTATTATTCAATGAGATATTGCATGTTGAGTGATAATAATAGATGAAAAACATTATTTTGTGTAAATGGCATTTAAAGTTTATTACGATAATATTTTTTTTATGAATTACTATTTAGAAAATGATATCACATACATATATGTACTTGTATAGAATACATAAAATATATGATATAAAAATACCACCTCCCGTCAACCATCTATTTGTTGTCATGACGATAACACATACGTGAATAACACGTACTATTATAATACACGACTAATATAGCTTCATCAGATTCGTATAGTGGGTGTTTATTTTATTATTATCAGATTTAAGTTTTTACATCAGGGTAATTATAGAAGCAATGCTTATCGAGATAATTGCTCGGGTATAGTTAATATATAACGGTAACTCTCATTACCCCGAGCCCCACTCCATCTCCTCACTACTTGTGTACACATGAACCTATATCGCGATTGCTATTTCTTCCGCTTTCGTCTATATTTCTATAGACATATTCTTACAAGATTTCAGATTGATTGAATATAATTAATTATTGTAACGATGATTAGTTCGATAATTTGTTATATTTTTTTTTTAAATAAGTTTTTTAAAATAAAATATAATACATTCAAAACATATCATTCATAATTAAATATATTTAGATAGCCGCTATATATTATTATATAGAATATGAATACGCATTAAAACAATGCACAATCGAATGATACTACTTCCCCGCATTAACTTAACATGTATTTCGTTCCTTGATGATATTCCTGTAAAGTATTCCTTTAAGTTTATCTTTACTTGATATCAGCCTAGGTATTCTATGGTATTCTGGGTAACAACACTCGATGAGTCTTATGTTTGAAGCCAATTAGAATAAATAAGAAACCGAACATTTGCATTCATACTTATTTTATCATAAAAATAACGAAATAATTATTACAACAAAATAACGATTAATAATAAATATTATCAGGTTATATAACTTAATACTTGGATGTTTATACATATAAGCGAATGCATAACGGTTTAATAATTCTCCCATCGATGATCTCATTAAGGTGATACTTTATTAAAAGCTGTAAATTTGAATAGATTTTAATATCTCGGTATATATATATAATTCAACATTGTGTGAACTCTATATATTTCATTATAAAGCAATTTGAATGTTCTATTTTCACTTACATTTATTTTATACGTTTATTTATATATATATATATATATTTCAATATTCTAATAATTTATAAAAATAAATTAAATGTAGTTTTTAAGACAGTATACAGGAATATATATTATATAATATATATTATATATATATATATATATATATATATATATATATATATTCCATGTCATATAATTCATATATTCCAGTCTTAAAAACTACATTTAATTTATTTTTAATAAATTATTAGAATATTGAAATTAGCTTAATAACTATATATTATAATAATTAATAAACTATTGATACACGTAGATTGAATATTAAGTATATGATATACATTGTTATAGGGCAATCTTTAATATTAATAACTGACCAAATGGTGACATTTAACCTCCTCCATTCTATAAATAGAATACAACTTTGATAACGAAAATGAAGTAGGAATAAAACTTGAAAACGGTGAAGAATTGACCTCTAAACTAGTGGTTTGTACACACACACACACACACGCCGCAGTGACCTCTAAACTAGTGGTTTGTACACACACACACGCGCGACGCAGTGACCTCTAAACTAGTGGTTTGTACACATACACACACACACGCCGCAGTGACCTCTAAACTAGTGGTTTGTACAGAAACACACACGACACAGTGACCTCTAAACTAGTGGTTTGTACACACACACACACGCGCGACGCAGTGACCTCTAAACTAGTGGTTTGTACACACACGCGCGACGCAGTGACCTCTAAACTAGTGGTTTGTACACACACACACGCGCGACGCAGTGATCTCTAAACTAGTGGTTTGTACACACACACGCCGCAGTGACCTCTAAACTAGTGGTTTGTACACACACACACGCCGCAGTGACCTCTAAACTAGTGGTTTGTACACACACACACACACGCCGCAGTGACCTCTAAACTAGTGGTTTGTACACACACACGCGCGCGCGACGCAGTGACCTCTAAACTAGTGGTTTGTACACACACACGCCGCAGTGACCTCTAAACTAGTGGTTTGTATACACACGCGCGACGCAGTGACCTCTAAACTAGTGGTTTGTACACACACACGACACAGTGATATACACACACGAGCGCATTATTATTGCATTAACGGGGTCCCACTACTAGTGTTTCAGGAAATGTTGTCTAGAAAGTGATTTTCTAGCGAGTTGTAGCGGGAGGACCCCTTTAAAGTTACGAAATTAAGAGTGTATCCATCTATAATTGTAGTTAACTTGCTAGAAAATCACTTTCTAGCTAATATTTCCGGACATTATTTCCGGAATTACTGGTAGTGGGATACCCCCTTAATACACGCGGTATATTACATAATAACGGTATTACGCAATAAGATGACATAATAACCGTATTATGCAATTGTATGACATGATAACGGTATTACGCAATAACGATAACATAATAACGATGCACAGATAGGAGCCGACAGCTTCAAGTCTAAGCTGAGGGAGAGTCTGAACATAAACACCATCGCGTGGGACTACCAGCAGGCAGGGCTAGTGGCCTCGCTGAAACTCTCACCGGTTTACACCCTACCCCTCCCTTTACCCCTTTAGTACCCCTAGTAATACCCCTTGCCCTACCTCCTTTAGTACCCCTCCCCCACCCCCACATTTCTTAAAACCCCATAGTAGTACCCCGGATCCTACCTCCCTTAGTACCCCTGCCCTACCTCTCTTAGAACCCCATAATAAACCCCTGCCCTTCCTATCTTAAAATCCCCTGCCCACCTTACTTATAAGTACTTATAAGTACTATAGTTCCCCTAGTATAGTATTAACTCACATACCTCTCACAGTACCTAATAGTATTAGTACCTCTCTTTCCTAATAGTAATGGCCCACGCACCATCTAGTACTAACTACCATAGCCTAATATTAGTCGTACTCTGACCCCACCACCTACCTTAGTGCCCCCTGGTAGCGGGTCTCCTAGTAACCCCTAGTAAAATCTCTCAACCCCTAATATTAGTCATACTCTGACCCCCGTTACCTTATTGCCCCCTGAAGTAGTAAGTCCCCTATCCCCTAGTAACCCCAGGTAACAACTCTCTCCCCCTAATATTAGTCGTACCATCCAACAGTGCCTCGTAAGTGGTTCCTTGAGGCGTACTGCCTCCTCCCCCCACACTTTTATTGTTTCCCTGATTTTGAATTTCCGATTGCACAAAAATTCATATTTTTCATAATGATGATATCCTAATCCTATCTATTTAGAATAATAACCTAACGCAGTATACATCATTAGGAAATGTATTCTAGTTAGTGTTGTGAGTTAAAAAAAAAACGTTTTAAACAAACGTTTTAAACCGTTTTAAACATATAATAAAAATGAAAAAAACAGAAAAAAACAAGATACATACATTTATACATATATTTATTTAATTGTTAATATTTAAATTTTAATTTTAATTTAATTTGACAAATAATAATTTCTCTGATCTTTTTTTGATATAATAAATTTTATAATAATTGAAAAATGAATGATTATTTAATAAATGTATAAAATATAATATTATTATTATAATAATAAAGTTAAATTAGATTTCTTTTATGTTTTGATATAATAAATTGTATAATAATATATATTATGTTTAATATTATATAAAAAAATAGTATGACATTTTTTTAATAATAATATATTAATATAAAGAAATATGAAAGTTCATAATATATATTATTATATAATTTATTATATCAGAATATAAAATAATTCTAATTTTACTTTATTATTTATAATAATTTATTATAAAATAAATATGAAAGTTCATACAGATTTTATAATATTAATTATATAATGTACATATATCTATAGATTGTTATACAATCTCTATATCTATAACATTAAATAATACAGAAATACTCAGTGTTATATTGTAACAAAATAAATATTATAATTATTATAATTGTTATACTAATTGATAGTTTGACAATATGCTTTAATGATGCTAATAATACAGATAATATATTATTTTAATTATTACGGCTTATTCATATAATATGTACTTAATTTTTTATTATTTAACAACATATCTACTTTATTTAAATAATTTTATTTTTTATAACAGAAAAAAACGGAGAAAAAACGAATAAACGAATTAAAAACGAAAAAAACCATTCAAAACATGTTTTAAACAAACATTAATAAAAAACGCGTTTTTTAACAACACTAATTCTAGTAAATAGTTTTTCACATATAAGTTATCACACAGCTATTTTAGGAATTTGAAACCCAATTATAAATCATTAAAAATGCAGCGCCGGCTCACCCTTATGGTAATAGTACCTCGCCCCGTCTTATCGAACCTTATATAATCTGTAATATATCCATTACGTAATCCATCGAGGCTACTTTCCTCCTCGATAAGTATTAACATTACTCTGATCATCCTGGTAATGACTCATAATAATAGTAACATATACTATATTACGTGATATTACGCAATCACCGCCATCTATTATGACATCATCATCATCGCCCCTGTCTCTCTCTCTCTCGTAGGAAACAGTGGACAACTACACGGCGTGGCAGAGATTCCTGCCCACCGGTCCTATCGCCCTACTTCCTGTTTGTATACTACACACTGACCTCGTGTCTGTCTGTCTCGTACGCATACATAGATTTATAGAGATTGGTAGTGACGTGATTTATTTTCAACATGCATGGTGCCTCGATTTAGGTATCTTAATATGGCTGACCATCAAATATAAAGTATTATTTAATAACATTAAATGTTGCAAATTATATCGCAGTATAAATATATAATATAAATAAATATAAATATGTATTTTGATTTAATTGAAACGCACTTTATAAGCGTATAGAGAAAAAAAATCAAATTTATTTTAAAATCAATATTATTTGTTTGAATATTTTTAATTAAATGCATGTGTTACGATGGTCGGCCATCTTAAGTTTCCTAAATCGAGGCACCATATCTGTTGAAGAATTTTACATTGGCGAGATATAGCAATATCGATCTATATAAAATACATATCTATGATTACATAGTATACCTTATATTACCTATTATTCTTTACAATGCTAGCTGTTATTGTTGTTACTATACAATTATAAATATATAAATATTGTATTATGGAATAGATAATTAAATAAGTCATTTCATGTAGACACTACAGAATATAGACATTATATATACATGTCATTGTGAATATACATGTCATTATGATTGATGATGTAGTCATTGTGTTACGCTACTTTTTAATTAGATAGATATACAATATCATATAAGCCATGACTTTATACACAGCCCGTGTTAAGTATCAACCCGGCAGACATTCTCCTATTAATAACATTAGTCAGTTTGAAATGTAATATAGGCCGCATATGTAAGAGTGGCCTATAAGATATAGGCTATATGATGTAGGCTATATCCATGCAGTTAAAGGGTAGTGTACGGCAATGAATTAATATTTCTATTTCGTTGAACATAAATCCGTTGTATATTCATTACAATTTTAATGTCCGTTTATTGATGCGAGTAACTGCATCGAGACAGTAGACTTCACACGGCAAGGCTTGCAGTGGATTAGTGATATTTAGTATATGTGTATCCTCTGATGGCTTATATATTATTATGTTAGTTACTACTGATAATATGTATACAATAATATCAATAATAATAATAAGTATATCGTCATAATTGTAATAGTAATTATAGACAAACACGGGGGAAGTTGATTCACTATTGTTCCGTTCATTGTTGTTACTCCGTACGTTATTATTTCTTTGAATTAATGTATATGTTGTTATATTGTTATTGTTTATTTGTTATTTTTATTTGGTGGAGTCCTCTCATCCCATCAAGGAACTTAGATTAGGTATTCACTTATAACCATATATGGTTCTAATGTCCCTTCGAAGCCGCTCTCATGTTAAGGCATCCATGGTTTTAACGAGAGCAGATCATTTATTTATACACAATATATTATATATATATATATATATATACTATACAATATATATCGCTTAATCGTAATAACCCGATGTTCACGTTATATTAATATTTACATTGTTTGTAAAGCCCCCCCCCCCGATTGCGTACCCTACCTAGCTATTCGTGCACACAACAATACAACACTCCAACCGCGCAGCTATCGAACGACTACAGCAACCTGATATGGTCGACTTCCCTCGACGAGTGTAAACGTCTGAAGTCTCTGACCAATGAGGAGTTTGTGCTCGAGGTGAACCATGCCCTGGTGAGTAAGCGACGCCCCCTCCCCCCACACCTGGGCCAATAGTCTTTCTAAGACAATATCTATATTGCGTCCTAGGAAACTCCTTAGCTATCTCCGTGATATTAAATATTGTCTTAAGATAATGCCAGGACAACTTATTTTGTCAGACCAACAGGTCCTTGGTTACTTCTATTATCGGTGACCAACGTATTATTTATAACTCTATCTTATTATCAGTGGAACATCTATCTCTCTCTCTCTAACTCTCTCTCACACTCTATCTCTCTCTCTATATCTTTATATCTCTCCTCTCTCTCGCTCTCTCTATATCTTTATATCTTTCTCTCTCTCATTCTCTTTATCTCTCTCTCTCTCTCTCTATCCCTCATTCCACTTCTATTATCACACTGACACACACCTCTCTCCTACTATCAGTGGAACACGGCGAACAAGAACGTCGCCCTGGCAACGATGACTAAAACCCTCGACAACGTGTTCTCCACCCTCGGATTAAGTAATAGACACGCCCCTTAGACACGCCCCCTTAGACACGCCCCCATAGTTACTATCGCTTAGTTACTATCGAACCTTAATTAATACTACATTTACTACTTCAGTTACTACCATAATTATACCCCAAATTCCTAGTATATATCACCCCCTACTATATTATATACCCTTAATGTTGTAATTTCACTCACTATCGTCTAGTTACCCATAATGCAGCAGATTAGACACACACCTTACATCGATACGCCCATAAGTAATACCTCTACTATCAATAGAACCCCACCTTCCCAAGTTAGCCCTATATTATTGACACTTCTAAATCTAATCCCGCTCCCCTAGTAATGCTGCTATTATCAATAGAACCCCACCTTCCCTATTTACCCCTACATTATTAATACTTCTAAATACAATCTCGCTTCCCTAGTAATACCCATATTATTAATATACTCACTGCTATGTAATTCCAATATTATCTGTACATAAATAATGCCCCGTTCCCTAGTAATACCGGCCCAACCCCCTAGTTACACCTCTAACCCCGCCCCAACCCCTAGTTACACCCTTAACCCCGCCCAACCCCCTAGTTACACCCTTAACACCACCCCAACCCCTAGTTACACCCCCGCACCCTTCACACGTAGACGGCGACAGTAAACAACTGCCCCCAAAGATAGTAGAAGTGGACACCGACAGTAGGGCGTTCTTCCCGCTGTCTTTGATGCACGCATCGCAGTACGTCTCACGGCGAGCTGCTCTAGTCGGGTTAGTCAGTGTGTGTTTGTTGTGTTAGTCACTGGTGGGGGTTATGTTATACACCAACGTGTGGGTTATGTAATCTGTGTGGGTTATGTAGGGGCTCTACAACAGGGGGGACGTGGGGGATATGCCCCCCCCCCCCCCCCGCCACTTTAAAATCTAGGGGGACCTCCTATGTATTGGTCCCCCCACCCCCCTTTTAACACATCATTTATTTTGATTAGTTGGTCCCCCTACATACACACCATCACTCTACATACACACCATCGTTCCAGCGCCCCTATCTTATGTACATGTATGTGTTATGTAGTAATATCACTCCGTTAAACATACAGAGTCGTCGAATCGTGGTAGTTAGCCGATTTTCGGGAAAACACGTTAAAACACGCGTTACATATCGTGGTAATAATAATAATCATTATATTGATTGATTGATTGATAATTTATTTAAGCGAATACATAGTCGACAATGGTATCGAAAGTATAAAGTAGGGCATATTTTCTAACGATACGTTACGGAAATAAACAAAGAATAATACGAAATTAAAACGTTTCGCGGTTACCGTAAAAATAAATGAAAAATAATCGAAACAGCAAAAATAAACAAAATTATTATATATTAATATATAATAATCATCATCATCGTCGTCATTAATTAGAAGATGGATGTTGCACTAATGGATAAGGATGCGTGTTATATAAAGGTAGTGTGTTACGCAATAGTATGTTATGTAATAGTGTTTAGTTATGCCAGTAATAGTGTTATGTAATAATAGTACATTATTATAAGATGTTTTAATCTACAATAAAACGATTTGAAAATTCCCTTTTTATCTGTTCTAAATGACATCGAAATAAGACGTCACTTGCGTCGTTGACGGCCCGTGATGTATTCGTATTGCTCAATCTCTCAGTTATTACTAGTGCCGTAATCGCTGTGTGCACATACTATTCCTGTAATCATATTATATAATGTTATTAGATATATATATATATACTTATAACTAATAACTTATATAAATCATATACACTACCCTATTGTAAACCGCATCACTCTAACTACACACACACACACCCACCCACACACACACCCACATGCACACACCCCCACCCATATACACACACCCCCACCCACACACACCCACACACACACACCCCCTTACACACCCACACACACACCCCCTTACACACCCACACACCCCCTTACACACACCCACACATACAGAGACGCAGCTCACAGAATACATCCGATGTGCGGCCAGGTTAGACTTACGTTAAGCGCTGTTCTCGCTTTTCTCATTGTCGCGCAACATCACAGCGTATATATATGATATATAATAATAATAATACATATTTATTAGAAGTTTTAAATTGTACATTTTTTTTCGTATGAAATATATAATTATTTATACGTTATTATTTCCTCTAAAGGGCTTCAGATTAAAATCGATATCTTTTCTACGCTGTCGCCCGATATTTCTTTATTACATTACATCATATTGCTTTATTACATCATATATATATATATATATATATACATACGTTTCATTACATCACACTATTATATGGCCTTATTACATCGTCTTACATCGTATCACATCATTACATTTGGGTATTACACAATCTTACAAATATATGTATTGAGCATTGCACTGTAATTAGTTTAGATATATTTTATTTTAATTCTTTTTTTGTTCACACGGCTTCAAATCCAGAAAGTTTACTTTCGCCATGTTTCGCCGATACATTCGCCATTATTTTAATAGTTTGTCAGATAATTTTAGAGGCATGATTAATTCATTATGTTTTTTATTGTATATATTCTATTTTTTTCTTTTTGTTTTATTCATCCGTGTTTCATGTCTCATTATATGTACTTACTCGTTACCCCTAACCCTATCCCACATACCCATATCATTCGTACATATAATAAACTATTAATCTATCTATCTATAATTAAATATCACATCGTAAATATCACGTATACAATCATCCCTCTCTCTCTCTCTATTTAATTACATCTTCTTCTATCATTACATCACTCTACAAGTAGTAATAATAGTAATAGTATCGACGACGATGACGTAAGCGTTGCATTACCCCCTCTCCCCCCTCGGCAGGGTGTGAACTTGGGTTTCGGAGACGTTACGACGTTGAGCGCTGTGCTGTCGGATGCCGTACACGAAGGACATGACATCGGTGACCTCTCGCATCTGTTGACCTACGAAACCGACCGACAACGCAAGGTCGTGCTGACCTTGGCGGCCACGGATGCCCTCGCTAAACTTAAAGGTTTCGCGTGTGTACATTGACGGTTCAGATTCGTAACTTTTTTATAAATATTGAGCGCGAGCATTTTAAAAGAACTAGATAATAATTGCATTAAACAAAAACTATAACAAAACTAATCTTATTAAATTTTGAAGATATAGGAATTTTAATGTGGAGGAGATATGAGATTATTTTAAACTACGATTTATTAAATTAAAATTGTTGTTATATCTTTAACTATAGTTTTAATTATATATTTTTGTATACGACAACATTTTTCTAATATTATTCATTATTTGAATGTATATATGTGAAATATATATTGATTTATATATTTGAAAAAAAAGTTTATGAATTATTTTTTAAAATATTTGTAATCGACTGGATTAATAATAGGGTTATTTAAATTTGTTAAATTGTTTGAAATCTTTTTTTTAATATTTAAGATCTTATTGCCAGAGAAATCTGAAAAAAAAATGTTTCCATTATTATTTTATTAATAACAAATTATATATTATAATAATATTGTATAATCATTAAGTTGAATTGATATTAGCTTTATTTTAAAATTATTTTTTTATAATAATGTGAATTCAATATATGAAATAGCGGTATTTTTTTTAATATTAAATATTTATTAGCATTTTTAAAAGCTCTAGCGCAGGTAAAATAATGCATATAAAATAAAAAAAATTATACCATTTTGACAGAAATACTTATATGATAAATTCACTAGCAATATCTGTAAAATTAATGTACAGGTCTACTAGCAATAATAATTATTGATTAGAAGTTTTAATTATTATTTTTATTTATTACGGATCTTTCTCGTGAATTTTATGTATTATTTGTGATTACTATTTATATACATGTATATAACATAGCCTATTCAGTATATACTTATACACTATATATACATATAATTATAATCATATTTATACTTTACATATGTTTACACGCATTTAAACTTCCAGGAGACAACATCCTCTTCTCTGGCATAAGAAGTCTTTCTCTGCAAGTTGCGAATGTCTTGCCCCCAGTTAAGGTTTATACACTCTATATACACTCTGCACACTATTTCCAGTATTTATACACTCTTTAAACACTATTTATGCATATACTATTTATACACTTATATATACCCTGTCTTTATACACTCTTTAAATACTATTTATACACTTATATATACTCTATATACACTATGCACTCTATATGCGGTCTTTATACACTCTATAAACACTATATATATACATATACTATTTACATAATGTTTAAATATTCTATAATCGTTAAATAACCAAACTAAATACCACATTTTTTCAGAATCAATTAATAAAAATGGCCTCTTCATGAAAACCTGACATTTATTGTGAATTATTGTTACAAATAACAATAGTAGTATATCTATTGTACGATATTTATTATTATTAAGAGTAATTCGCATAATAATTAGTTAATTATAAATCATACAAATAACAATAATCTTTATTTATTTATAACTTAAATGTACTTGCTATAGCTAACATTATATTATAATTTGTTTACAATTATATAGTGACTTCTGTATTTGGTATAAGTATGTAGGATATTTATTAATAAATATTGAATACAGAATAGTTTATAAATATATACACACTATTCAGTGAAATCAATTATGAACAATTATATAATAGATAACTTTTATTAAATGAAAATGATTTATTTTCCTATATTGATTGATTGATAATTTATTTAAGCAATATATATAGTCGACATATATAATCGAAAGTATAAAGTATACATATTTACTAATGATAACATACGTTATTGAAATATATAAAGAACAATACAAAACTAAAATGGCGAAAAATGACCAAAAATAGAAATATATATAGCATATAAATAATCGAAAATAGAAATAAAATAAATTATTTTGTTAAAGAGCATTGAAATATTATATTTCTACTTTAAATATAATGAATTCTTCTTAACTTTGTTACCTGTAATAGTAATACATTATTAATTATATAGTTTAATATATAAATGATACATTTTAAATATATTACAAACAGAACATTTTAAATATTAGATAAACTAGAATGAAACAAACAAATAATGTAATAATTGAAAAAAAAACTGTTTCTTTTCAATTTTTATAATGTTAATGATAATAATAATAATATAATGCAATAATAAAGATACAAAATAAAACATAAATTAATATAATTTCTGAAAGTTGTCAAAACAGATATTGTTTATTTTATTTTTAAAAGATGATACAGATTTTATAATATTATATAATGAATTCCATATATATATATATATATATATATATATATATATATATATATATATTATTGTAGTAACATTCTGTTTAGAGAAGTGTTTTTAATCTTTCAATAGTAAAGTTTAAGTATATAGTATATATACTATATACGTATAATATTCAGTACATAACATATAGTTAAGAAACAACATATAATTATATATAGATATATCTATATCTATAACTATAACTATAGATAATAGTTTATTGAATAGATTCAAAATGATGGGTAACCTAATAATAGTGACAGTAAAGTATAAATAATACATATAAATAAGTTGTGATTTACACTCGCCGAAAGTAAACAATAATGCAGGCAATATTAGTGACGTTAAACACACAAGCTGAATACAATCATCAAATAACTAGAGAAGAGGTTTCGGGTTGGTCAGGCCCATACAGTATTATATGCCCGTTATAAATCCTGAGGGTGGATGGGCGCTGTATAGTGGTTGTTTGACATCTCTTTGCACCTAGAATAACAAATAATATAAATTAATTATACAGCAGGTAAGATTTTATACCAAAATAAAGTTAATAAATATTTACTTTATAATTACAAAACGAGAAAAACGATAACATTTAAAAAGAAGACTTCAGATTTATGAATGTTGAGCATATATATTGGCTTTAATATTTAGAGTATCAATGTGCTTGATAAATAGGCTTGGAGATTTAGCCAGTTATATATATATGTGTGTATGTATAAAATTTCTATTTCACTGTTTTCTTATTTGTTTTAGAATATTAATATACTTGATTTAGATAATAATGATGCTATTGTTTTATCAACCGATGTTGATATTTTATCAATAATGTTTTTTGAATTTATACTAGCATTTAAACTATTTAACTCATTAATATTTGGGGTTAATGATTTGATAATGTCATTCTGATTATGTATGATTATATTTAATTTGTTAATGATAATATCATTATCAAATTTTATATTTATTTTTTCTTTTAATATATCCGTTATCTTTAACTTTATCATCTACATAATCATTATCAATATACTTGTTGTTGTTAATGATGTAGCCTTCTTGATTGATCTAGTCATATTATATAAATATATATATATGTGTGTGTATGTATGCATACAAATACCCAATTATATATGTAGATATATAAATTTATATAGTTTTTAACTATATACAAATTTACACTTTCATATCACATATATATTTATGCACTATAAAAATCAATAAAACAAAATATATATTATAATAAAATTAATTCACAATTTATTTTATGAAGAGAAAAAAAAATTATGTAATAGCAATTAAAGAAATACCAATTAAAATGATTTTGAAAAATCTACTATACAAAAGAAAATAAAATATATATTTTATAAATACTTATTATTATGCAAATGAAATATAAATAGAATATAAAATAATGTTTAAATTTTAAATGTAAATTCATAA
The DNA here is from genome assembly GCA_964019155.1 of Osedax fenrisi. Taxonomy (NCBI): domain Eukaryota; kingdom Metazoa; phylum Annelida; class Polychaeta; order Sabellida; family Siboglinidae; genus Osedax; species Osedax fenrisi. The sequence continues at coordinate 13,554,311 of OZ025246.1, read as the reverse complement.
ATGATAAATGAGTGTAAAAAAACACAACTGTTCATTTCGGCATTCAGAATTCAACGAATATATATATATATATATAAATATAGTAATAATATACAATAATAAGGGTGGACATCTGAAATTGAGAACACAAATATTTACAATTTTTGTTATATAATATTAAATATTAGATATTATCTTTAAAATGATATATAAATTATATTTGTATGTTAAATATAAATATAAAATATACACAATTTTAAAAGTATATCATTGAAATAAATTATAATAATAATTTTGAATAAAATTAAATTTAATAATTGTCATATTATATACATCAATATACATTAATGTAATGAATAAAATAATTTATAGAATTTTAAAAGTTAAAAAAATAATATTATAAATAACCATTTAAATAACCAATATTCATAGGTGACTATTGCTAAAAGCAGATCATTGGAATGTCTCATAGACATTATAAAGGCAAGTGGAAAACAACTATTTGAGATGGAGAACTATTTCGGGACCACAGGCAGTAACTTCATAGAGAAATCTCGACAGGGAGTATATTCGCAAATTAAGCTCAACTGCTGTGAAGCTGCAGGCTAGAGATAAAGAGCTCTCAAAAGAGAATATTTATCTAAGATATCGGATATTCTGAACATATATGTTTAAAACACGCATATATATATATATGCTGGGGGCGGTAGGGGGGTGATTTCAAGGAGGGGGCGTTTGGGGGGGGAATTTGTCAAGATTTGTATGTATATATATTGTTTCTTTCTCCCCGATTACACATGTATAGATGTGTAATAATAGATCTGTTCGGTGTGCACAATGTAAAACTAGGTCATATATAATATAATACTATTTATTACTATATTATATAAGAATAACTAATTTACAATAACACGTGCATTCATATTTCCCATTATAGTTCTCACTTTCACTGAAATGTAATTTCTGAGGCACCACATATTTTTTAGTTTTCTATTTTGTTGTTGCTACTTCATAGATATAATCCCCCATATAATAATATAATAACCAATTATAGATATTTTATATAATAAGTTTGCCTAACAAGAAGAAGCCGTCAGTATTCTGTGGAATATTTGAAATTTGGATTCAGTGAATCTATTTTGAAAAAAACTAATCCGTATTGTATTATTTTCAATAAAGAGTTTAGCAATGAGGCTATGAAGCCTTCTAGATTAATTGACCATTTCAGGAAAGCGCATCTTTATAAGGCTAGTAAACCTATAGAATATTTTGAACTGTTGAAAAATAATTTATTTCAAAGAAATACAATAAATAATTTTTCAAAAGTTATTTGAAAATTTTTCCACTGGAAAATTATCTTATAAAATTGATAGCAAAAACGGGCAAACCTCATACTATAGGTGAATATTTAATAAAACCTGTAATAAAAGAAATTGCAGCAGAATTAAATGAAAATACTAAAAAATTGATTAATTTAATTCCTTTAAGTAATAATGCGTAGAATTGATGACATGAATGACAATATTGAAAATAAATGATGTGACTATTTAAAAGAAAATCAATTCTCTATGCAAATTGGTGAGTCAACATTGCGAAATTATGAGTCATTATTATGTTATGTTCGGTTTATTTCGAATGGAGATATGAAGGAAGATTTATTATTTTCCAAGCTAATTCTTAATTGTAAAGGACTTACTGTTTATGAAGAAATTAAGAATTATTTTGAATTAAAAAGCATTCCACTAGGAAATTTGGTAGCTATAGCTACAGATGGTGCACCTTCGATGATAGGAAAATCTAGTGGAGTGGTATCTTGTCTGAAAAATATAATCCTTCACTATTCTCAATAAATTGTCTAGTGAACAGACAAAATTTGGTAGCTAAAGGGTTGAGCGTTAAATTAAACCACTCTTTAAACATAATAACAAGAACGGTAAATAAAATAAAACGAAGTAGCCTATCAGAGAGAATGTTTTTAAAATTATATGATGACAATGACGACACATATAATCATCTTCTATTGCACACTGAAGTCCGATGGCTGTCAAAAGGAAACTTTCTATCAAGGTTTCATAAATTGTATTCTTCAATGGAACATGTTTAGACAATCGATGTTGAGTTGCATGGAGAACTGAAGAATATCAAATATGATCTGGCTTATTTAAGTGATATATTCGAACATTTGAATATAAATAATAAATCTTTAATGATAAATTATAAATTTTAGATCTATCTCTATATTTATTATAGTATAATATAATATTTCATATTATGTATTTTAAAATATAATTGGATTATATTATTAAATATATATCATTAATTTTTATATTATGTGAAATATAAATTCAATATTACATTTTATATCGGTAACGATTTAAATCTCGTGAAAGTAAAGAGTATTATGAGTACATTTATAAAAAAAAAGTTGAAATTTATAAACAGCAACTAGGAAGAAATGAATTGTTACATTTTCCCCGATTACAAGACATGAATAATGAACAAGAGATCAACGAACATGATAAACTGGAATACATTTCACACCTTAACTTGCTAATAGAGAATATGAATACATAATTCCAATATTTAATTAAGCTTGACATACCACCATTATTACTTTCACCATTTGATTCTGACCTTACAGATTTTTCTCTAATTAGCTCTAATTCCTCAAATTCCTATTCAAGATAATATAATAGAAATTCAATGTAATGGTGAATATAAAGCTATTGGTTATGTTTCATTTTGAATAAAGTATGGAATTATTTATCCAGAAATTTGGAAATACATAAAGCTGTATTTGGTGGCATTTCCTACGTCATATTTGGTAGAAAGAGGTTTATTGAATTATTTATCTTTAAGAATATATTATAATATTACGTACTTACAGGTTTTAGCACTGTTATGAATATATTTTTTAAAAAATCGACAAACTGTTTAAAGATAATAAATAGAGGAGATTTGAGATTATACTTAACAAATATTGAACCAGACATAGAAGACATTTTAATATATCATCAACCACAAGGATCCTGTGATGTAAATTAATATTTATATCATATTATTATTACAATAAATTCTGTGTGTACTATTTAGCTTATATATAATGTATACATTATAAATAATGTATTATTAATTATAATAGGGTGGGGGCGAAAAATATTTGTTTATATAAAAGTGGACAATTTGAAAAAAAGTTGGGAATCACTGGTCTAATATATACCCAATATTTAATGTATATGAATATTTATTATAATTTATTTAACATTTTATATACATTTTTTTATATTTTTTCTAAAATAATAACTTATTGCAATATATATACAATACATTATAGGAAATGAATATGTACATAGTTAGTTAATATGCACTCATGATCATCCCTACAATACCAGAAAGCCACACATAGAAAATGTATAAACAGAGAGATATTACAAAGTTTTTTAACAATATTATTAACAATTATAATAATATTATTAAAATACTTTTATTAAAACATTATTTTATTATTCATTTAAATAAATATTTTAGATTATTATCTAATATTTAATATAGTAAAAATAATATATATATATATATATATTTATATATACTATTACAATTTTATGATAAATATGGTTTATTAATTTATCACATTCTATTTATTATATAACATTTACAAATATTACATATTTAAAATATTTGAATATACAGTATATATTATATACCCAATATTTTAGGTATATGAATTTTTATTTAAAACATTGTTTTATTATTCATTTAAATAAATATTTTAGATTATTATCTAATATTTAATATAGTAAAAATAAAATATATATATATATTTATATATACTATTACAAATTTATGATAAATATGGTTTATTCATTTATCACATTCTATTTATTATATAACATTTACAAATATTACATATTTAAATATTTGAATATACAGTATATTATATACCCAATATGTTAGGTATATGAATTTTTATTTAAAACATTGTTTTATTATTCATTTAAATAAATATTTTAGATTATTATCTAATATTTAATATAGTAAAAATAAAATATATATATATATATTTATATATACTATTACAAATTTATGATAAATATGGTTTATTCATTTATCACATTCTATTTATTATATAACATTTACAAATATTACATATTTAAAATATTTGAATATACAGTATATTATATACCCAATATTTTAGGTATATAAATATGTATTATAATTTATTTAAAATTATCTATACTTTTTTAAAAATATTATTAACAATTATAATAATATTATTAAATTACTAATAAATAAATATTTTAGATTATAATCTAATATTTAATTATAGGACAATATAGTAAAAATAGAATATATATATACATATGTATAATATTTATAACTTTACGATAAATATGCAGATTATTCATTTATCACCTGTAAAAAAGGCTCACAGAAGCGAAGAAGAGGCTGCCTCGAGATGCTTAGCGTGTGGACAGAGTTTAACTGCGATAAAGATGCTGCGATAGCGACCGGCAGCTCTAGACGTCATTGGGGATCAGAGGCTAGAATTTTCAGAATATTCAGAAACTAAAATACACAGAAGAAGAAAAGAAAAACGGTTTCTTAATTATATATATATATTAAATTATAAATATATATTGGAGAAACTAAAATTAACTATACTATCATTATTAATTATAATACATTGATTACATATATATATATATATATATATATTATAAATGTATATATATATATATTTAATCGAGTTATTATAATTAATATTGATAGTATAGTTATATATATATATATATTAAAATTATAAATATATATTGGAGAAACTAAAATTACTATACTATCATTATATATATATATATAATGTATACCGTGAAATGAAGCTTCTGTAATAATTAAAAAGTGTTACAGAATTGAGCCGATCAACTATGGACACCGCGAGGAGATCCAGTTTAACTGACATTAACGTACAGGATCTCAGCCACGTTAACCAGTCGATGTGTGCGATACTATAAATAGCGCTGTCTCTTCCTATTACATGTGACACGTGTCAGACCTATACGTGATAGCAGTCGGACTTATTTATGAGTTTTGGGAAATGGAACGCATTGCTACTATTGAACATCTGAATATAATATTCAACAGCAACGTAAAATATCTCGTAGTGATATTAACAAGGAAGTTAGAAGTGATACGCTCAGATGAATTCGCTCCTAATGCATACCACTATATAATTATGTTCCAGGAAATATTCCATAAACTAATCTCTGTGCATCTAGAGAACACATTAGAACTCTTGTTTAATTTAAAACTATATTTTTTAATACATATAGATTTGAAGCTGCTAATTGAAGTATATATATATATATATATTACACTGCTGTTGAATATTATATTCAGATGTTCAATAGTAGCAATGCGTTCCACTTCTATAATATATATATATACCTGTGAATCTAGAGATTACATTAAAACTCTGTTTGAAACTGATCATTTCTGAGAAAAACAGATCATTAAAATGTCTCATAGACATAATAAAGGCAAGTGGCAAACAACTATTCGAGATGGAGAAATATTTCGGAACCAGAGGCAGTGACTCCATAGAGAAATCTCGACAAGGAGTCTATTCGCAATTAGGCTCAACTGCTGTGAAGCTGCAGGCTAGAGATAAAAGGCTCTCAAAAGAGAATATTTATGTAAGATATCGGATGAGCTGAACACATATGTTTAAAACATAACTTTCTAAATATGTTCAGAACATCCGATATATTGCGTAAACATTCTCTTTTGAGAGCTATATTATATAAGTATATACATTTATATATATACTATTACGAATTTATGATAAATATGATTTATTCATTTATCACATTCTATATATTATATAACATTTACAAATATTACATATTTAAAATGTTTGAATATACAGTATAATATATACCCAATATTTAATGTATATGAATATTTATTATAATTATATTATATTATATATAAAGTATATATATTATATGATAATATATGATCATAAATACATGAATTGTACCTGAAATATAATTTATCATTAAAGAAACTAAAATATACAGAAGTAAAAGGAAAACAAATTTGCTCGAAGATAATGGTTTCTATATAATTATATATATATATATATATTTATATATATATATAATTAATTATTTATTAAAAAGAAATGTGTCTAAGCAAAATATTATTAATTTTACTAATGATCTAGCTGCATATGATTGGTCTACAATGAAAAGCAGCAGTGATGTTAATAAAGCGTTTAATGTTTTTCTAGAAGCTTTCAGTAATCTATATGATAAAAATTGCCCATTTATTTCACATACGATTAATAATAATAAAAAAAAATTAATAATAATAGTATTATATGGATTAATAATAAAATTAAAAATGCTATTAAAAAAAAAAAAATTATATCGAGATTCTCTTACTTTGAAAAATACAGTAAGTATTAATAGATATAAGATATATAGAAACAAGGTAAATGCTATAATACGTAGACAAAAGAATGCAGCTTATAAACAATTTTTTTGTAACAATAATTGTTCAGATATGTGGGTTAAAATTAAGAAATTAACTGATCATAAAAAATATAATACCATTCCCGATAATATCTGTTATGGTAATAATATATTTAGTAATTGTGAAAAAAAAAGTGCATTTAATAAGTTTTTTAGTTCAATAGCTACTGATCTACAAGATAAGTACTTACCAATAGTTAATAGTGAAAATAGATCATCCCACGAGAGATATTTAAAAAATCCTCAAAAAAATACATTTTATTTTTCACCTATATCTGCTAATGATATTTTGACAGCTATTGGGGATTGTAAATCTAAATCTTCATTAGATTTTTGTAACATTGACATGAATATAATCAAAATTGTTTTTAATTTTATTTTAGATCCACTAACTTAGATTTTTAACTTAATAATTTGTGACTCTACTATTACAGATAATATGAAAATATCAGTAATAACCCCCTTTTTAAAAAAAGGAAAACTAGATGATATTAATAACTATAGACCGATTTCCTTATTATCTCAATTTTCAAAGATTTTAGAGAAAATAATTTATAATAGATTTCTACATTTTATCGACAAACATAATTTATTATATGCTAAACAATATGGTTTTATTAGAAATTCTTCAACTTCGCACGCACTATATGATCACTATAATTTTATTGAATCTAACTTAGAAAGGAATAATAAAGTAGCCTCATTATTTCTAGATCTAAAAAAGGCATTCGATCTTGTAGATCATAAGATTCTATTTAACAAGTTAAAATATTATGGTTTTAGGGGCACTTCTAATCGTTTAATTGAGAGCTATCTGAAAGATCGAATGTTATCAACTAGAATAGATAATGAACTTTCTGAAAGAAATATCATTAATGTTGGGATGTTTACCACAGGGATCCATTTTGGGACCCTTACTTTTTATTTTATATATAAATGATATCCATATGGCCTTACATAATTTAAATATTAATTTTAATCTTATACTTTTTGCTGACGATACTTCGGTTAGCATTAGTGAACCAAGTAATAAGATTCTATGTAATAGTTTAAATTTAGTTATTTTAAATTTACATGAATGGTTCACTAATAATAGATTAATATTAAATATTGATAAAACAAAAGTATTACCTTACAAAGATGCTCATATTATTGAAGCTATATCTATTAATTCAACTAATATATGCTTAGTATCTAGTTATACTTTTCTTGGTGTTATTATAGATAATAATTTAAATTTTAAAGAACATATAAGGAAAATACAATTGAAATTATCACATGTTATTTATATATTAATAAAGCTAAGCTATATACCTATATATATTTTAAAGCTACTTTATAATCTCTTGTTTTTGCCTCATATCATGTATTGTTTAGAAATTTGGGGAAATAATTTTAATAATAACCTTCAATGCATTTCAACTCTACAAAAAAAGGCTATTCGAATTGTAAATAAAAACATCTTTAAAATTGTCAATAATATTTTTATTTTGACTAATACTAACAATTTATTTTTAATTTCTAATATATTAAAATTTAAAGATTTAATAATTTATAAAAATATTTTATTCATGCATAATGTACATTTAAAGAAATGCCCAAGCAGAATTTCATTATTATTTCCTACATATAATAATATATACAAAAATACTTTTCATAATTTTAAATTACCTTATATAAAATCAAGCCGTCATCATAATTCATTATATTTAAAGGCCCTAAATCATGGAATAATTTATGTTTAAATAATTTATTATTTACAAAAATTTATATAAAAAACTTTAAAAAAATATTAAAAAAACATCTTTTATCAAAATATGAAAATTAATTAAACAATTGATTGTAATCAATAATTATCTAATTTTTTTCTTTTTTTTACGGGTACTTTTTTTTTTTACTATTTATTATATCTTTCAGTTTTTTAATTTTAGTTTTTATTTTTGTTTGGTTAGTTATTTCATTTCATTTATAGTTTGGTATTCAGAATTTAACTCGTTTTTGTGCTTTTTTATATAACTTTACATATTTATTTTTAAACGACTTATTGATACATATTTGTTTATTCTTTACATCATCTATTTTAAACGTGACTTATTGATACATATTTTTTATTCTTTACATCATTTATTTTAACTTATTGATAACTCATTTATTTTTAAACGACTTATTGATACATATTTGTTTATTCTTTACATCATCTATTTTAAACGTGACTTATTGATACATATTTTTTATTCTTTACATCATTTATTTTAACTTATTGATAACTCATTTATTTTTAAACGACTTATTGATACATATTTGTTTATTCTTTACATCATCTATTTTAAACGTGACTTATTGATACATATTTTTTATTCTTTACATTTTAATTATTTATATTTACATTTTGTACTCATGAGAATCTAACTTATCTAGAATATGATGATTGGGGAAGTCCTCGCAAAAACAAATTCATTTGTTTATTAACTTCTCCATTATTTCATGCTTTATAACATGAAATAATAAATCTGATTTATTTATTATTATTATAATTATACATTAATATAAATAACAACATATAATTTATATTAATGTCTCTAGTCGAAGTCCTATCACAGTTGCGTCTACAGCAATTTACATGGCTGCACGGAACACAGTATATATGAAAACTCCAATGGAAATACGATTAGCTACCGGTACATAGGAGAACACCACCCGTATCGTATACAAGGTGATGTGTGAAAAGGAATCAGAGTTATTTCCCAAAGAGAATAATGTCATATATATTTATATTGGGAGACGATAAAAAAGGACGAGTTGAGGGTTAAAGGTTACATTTTAAATAAGAGTTAATAGTATATATATATATATTTTGTATAGATGTGGGTTATTTGGTTTAAAATGTTTAGTTGTTCTGTTTATTTTTTTTAGCTGCATTATATCTCAAAGTAAGCCTATACAAATTTATTTCGCATTTAAAATGTAACCTTTACACCTCAACTCATCCTTTTAGATTGTAACCCTTTATATATACTATTACAAATTTATGATAAATATGATTTATTCATTTATCATATTCTATATATAACATTTACAAATATTACATATTTAAAATATTTTAATATACAGTATATTATATACCCAATATTTTATGTATATGAATATGTATTATAATTTATTTAAAATTATCTATACTTTTTTTTAAAATTTTGTTGACAATATTATTAACAATTATAATAATATTATTAAATTACTTATTAAATAAATATTTTAGATTATAATCTAATATTTAATTATAGGTCAATATAGTAAAAATAGAATATATATATATACATAAGTATAATATTTATATATATATATTTATAAATTTATGATAAATATGCTGATTATTCATTTATCGCCTGTAGTAAAGGCTCACAGAAGTGACGAAGAGGCTGCCTCGAGATGCTCAGCGTATGGTCAGAGTTTAACTGCGATAAAGACACGAATGCTGCGATAGGCAGCTCTAGACGTCAGGGGGATCAGAGGCTAGAATGTTCAGAATATTCAGAAACTAAAATACACAGAAGAAGGAAAGAAAAACAAATTTGGTCGAAGATAATGGTTTCTATATAATTATATATAACTAAAATTAACTATACTATCATTATTAATTATAATACATCGATTACATATATATATATATATATATATATATATATATATATATATATATAATATATATATATATATATATATATATACTGATTTAAAATGTACATTAAGGTAGCCCGTTTTTGAATTTTTTTCTATCTCACTCAAAGTAGGACATCAATTATAATAAATAAATGTCTGCACAAAATATTAATATTGATAAAATGATAAGCATTTTAATGAAGAAATATTTTCATTTATGATTTAATGTAAATTCCTATGTTACTTATGTATTTATGCATGCACACTTTGTCATAAAAATTAAATATCATATGTATATATATATATATATATATATATATATTATAATATTAATAAAGTAAAAAATTGCGCAACAATTTCAAATTATTTTCTTTTTTTTATTTTAAATGACTTTATATATAGTTTATTTCTTAGATAACTTATTTTAATTAAGCATAAAACTTTGCCTATACGAATATTTGCGTAGTAACAAATTATAAAAAAATAATGTTTCCTACAAAAAAAAACTGACTAGTTTATCAACAAAAATGTGCAATAAAAGTTGTATTATAAAACTAATTTTATGGATAAGTATATCATATTTTTATATTAATCGTTATAATTTTATATTTATATAATTATGATAGACATATAAAAAATATTAATAAATGGTTAATCTATAATAGGTTATCATTAAATTTAAATAAAACTTGCTTTATGTCAATTAATTCAAGAACTATTATAAATATAAATTTAAATAACAGAAATATTGAGTTACATTTTATAAATTTGTAGGCGTAATTATAGACGATATATTGAACTGGAAACAACATATCTTGTTTTTAAAATCAAAACTAAAAAAAATCATATGGATTACCAACATTATTTCCAAATGTATTAATAAAAAAGCATTACTTCATGTATATAATTCCATATTCTTGGCTCATATAAAGTATTGTAACATATTTTGGGGAAATACATATAAATCTAATGTATCATGCATATATATTATTCAAAAGCGAATGATAAGGATTATATGTAAAAAACATTTTTTATATCATGCTAGTGGACTATTTATTGATAATTCTGTATTAAAAATAAATGAAATTACATATATAAGTACATGTGAATTTATGTTTAAAGTTTTCAATGATCTTCATCCTTATATAACAAATGCATTTTTTTCTGTAACTTCATCATCTCACAACACTAGGAGCATAAATAATTTCTCAATTATTAATTTCAAAAAAGAACTATGCAGAAGAAATTTAATATACGTTGGACCAATTACCTGGAATAAGCTTGATATTTTAAAAAATATTTCAAATTATAAATTATTCAGGAAACGTATGTATACAAATTTGTTATCTTCTTACTCAGTATACTTATAATCTAAATCTCATTTTTCTAATTTTAAATATTTTATCATGATTTTTATCTAATATTGTATTTTATATTAAGATCCACATTTTATTCTTATTTTAATTTATTGACGTTTATGTAAAAATTAAAAAAAAATGAATACCTTTGAGTGTTTTATTTTACAATATTTTATTTCCCCGACATTAATAATATTATTTTACTGAACTTTTGCATTTTATATTTGAATTTACTTTCTTGTTTTCTTTCTTTTTTGTATTGACGTTTATATAAAAATAATAAAATTAATTAAATACCTTTTGGTATTTCTTTTTTTTTAGTATTTTTTATTTTCCTCTGACTAATAATATTATTTGACTTTATTTTTAATTACATAAACATTTTGTATTGAACCTTTTTTCTTTTATATTTGATTATACTTCTTTGTTTTATTTCTCTTTATTGACATTTATATAAAAATTAATAATTAAAACTAACATTTTAGTTTAACAAATATTTTACATTCGTTACATTATTCTAAAGTATTACTAAAAAATTTCTAAAACTTATTTACTGAAATAAATTTATGAGAAAAAAAAATAATAAAATAAAAAAAATATACAAATAAAAATGTTACATACAGTTTTTACCATCTTTCTGAATATACTTTTTGTTATGTTTTATTCAGTTTTATTCAGTTTTACTTCATTTTTACTAATACATCTATATTTTTGTTTAGTGTATTTTATAGTACTTATTATTTATTTTAGTTATTTATTTATAAATAATTAAATGATTATTTCATAATTTTATGGTAAGTTCAAATAATTTATATTATTTTTCTATTTTATTCATTGTATTGTATTTATGTAAACAGGAAGTCATCTAATATTTTATAATATTTTATTTATATAGTTTATTTGGAATTGCTTTAAAATTAAGGGTAATTGTCCTGATAAGCTTTAGCTTCTACAAAAACCCTGGTGTAAACCTAAATCTGATAATAATAATAATAATAATAATAATATATAATAAACATTAAATTAATTAAATTATAATATTGATAATTTTTATTTTCGATTAAATAAATTATAATATATATATTCATGAGATATATGTGATATCTATATGCACGCAGTACATATGTACAGTTAACACGAGTGTATTTATATGAGAGTATATACATATACACATATACATATATATATATATATATATATATATATATATATATATGTGTGTGTGTGTGTGAATTAGCTGATATCGTATACAATACGTATACACTACGACATCATATAGTGATGTAACACACGCATACTCTATCACTATCATACATCATTGTCTTTGTTAAGGATTTAAGGGGATGGGTAGGCAAATTCCACAATTAATTATTTATGTAAAACTATCTATATACAATACATCTGATTTATAATCAATAAATAGGAGTATGATATAATTTATTATGAACAAATTAGATTTTTGTGAAAATATAAATTATTGATATAATTTATTATAAAAAAATCCGATTATTTGTGAGCAAAATTTAAAAGTGTGGGTAATAAATTACCCCTAAAATACTCCTTAAAAAGGCACTGACACACATACGCATGGACAAACTTAGACCAACCTGCCTCTTCGCGTACAACGCTGTCTTCGCAGTGCCGGTGGGCTGGTCCGGATGGGGATTAGGCGGAACGGACTTCGATATCTGGGCGCTACGGTGGTGGAGTGGTTGTCAGTAGCACTCCGGTGTCAGTAGCACTCCCACTCCTAGCTGCTAACTAGCCCACTAATCCTAGTGTAGGGCGCACACATTCCGATGGCGTCGACTAACAGCTCCCCCTGCAAGTATGTAACGGTAGTTATATATATGGTCATATGTATATATATATATACAATTATATAATATAATATTATGTAGGTATAACAATGAGATTTTTTTTATTGACGCTCGTATAAAATAATTAGTACCATTGGAAAGAACATGAAAATATAATATAAGAGTCATATATTAATATTTTAATCAGACAAATTAAAAAAGTTATAGGTCAAAAAATGGTAATTTTATTAGTATAAAATTAGCCAATATTTACATGTGAAGTATACAAATTGTTTGGTAATGAAAATAACATTGAATGTACAGCATTCATTAATTAATATTATACATCAATTTTTTCACACATTGTTCTCTTAAATATATGCTACGATATTTAATTATGAAAAGTATATTATTTTTTTTGTAATGGTCAATATTCTACTGGTCATTTATTTTTTTAATAATTTTTACATAATTTTTAATATTTAAAATATATTTGTTATCTTATAAATTATTATTAGTTATAAAATATATTAAAAAATTATATTACTTTTGCAAAATACTTTAAATTTTGTTTATAAAATTATATTTGTGTATTTAAATTTGTATTTAAATTTCCATTTTAAATGGTCTGTATCCAATATATCAATCGTAATTTTTGATTATAATTATGTCTACTTACCATTTTGTTGAACTTTTAAAGTTACTTTATTGTCTTAGAAATTGAATTAAATGATATACTATATCCTATATCATATAGGAAAACATTATTATAATGATTATAATAATGATTATATATTTAATATAGTATTGTTACAATAATTGTATTACAAATACATTTTAAATTATATTGTTATATTTTTGATAATCTGTACATATTACAGAATAAAGTATAATAGCTCCCCCAGGTATGTAATAGGTAGTTATAATATACCGCACTACCAGCGGTATATAATAAAGTTTATTAATAAACATTATAATTATTATAATAATAATAATGATTATTAATAATTAATAATATTATTAATAAACTTTATAAAGTAAGTATTTAAAAAAGAATATTGCTACAATGATTATATAATGAATTATGATGTAATTATTAGAATATATCCAGATATATATGGGTATAAAAATATATAATAATAAATATATTTAATTTATTAAATTGGTTACTTACATAAGTATAAAATTATAAATAATGCCTTATTTTAATTTTTCGTAACCACTATAAACATTAACACTGATAATAAAATTCAATTTGTAAACAATGTCAAAGATTTTCCGAAAATATTTGCTTCGCAAAATCATTGACAATGTTTACATTTATTAAATTATTTAAATTCAATTTAAAATTGTATTCTAAACATTAATTACATTTTTAAATATTTCCAAGGAAATGTCATGTTACAAATCTAAATAAACATCTTTAATCAGTTAATGCTCACGAATACATTGATATCGTGTATACGCGATAATGGCGGCCAATCAAAATGAATCAACATATATTTAAAAACTAGACCGCAGCAAGGACAAATGTCCTTTGCCTTAAACTGTCAATCACAATATTATATAATAAAATACGAAGATAATTTATGAGTGTAATACTAATTATGTATATTACACATATGTATACATTTTTATTATAATTCATATATACAATTACATAGAGATATATTATTGGATTGTAGATACTATATAATATAGTATATTTGTATACACATATGTGGGTTTATACTGTATATAGGGACACATATTATTGGAACCAACGCCGTCATGCTTCACTGCACTCGTTCAACGAGTCGTTGTAATATAGTTATCCTTTATCTATTGAGTTATTTTTATATAAAGTAATATATCGCTAAATACTAACAGAATATATGTAAGTGGTTTTATTTATATATGATGTAATAGCTTTAGTACATTAACATATAACGTATATATATTATATTTTAAGCATACTAAGTATGATACTTATTTTATAATTATTTGAAATATTATAATAATTATTATTATAATATTATATTTAATATAATATTAAATATAATAATTCTATAAATATTATATGATATCGATATATTATGTATTATTACTATATTACATTTGGAACACGATCATAACCGGCGCCAAAAATCTATGATTAATACTTTATTCAATATCGGAGCGCGCGCTTTCGCAATTGAGACTCCCGCCTCTAGTTATAGGCGTGTCATACTAGATAAACTCCGCCTCTAGATATACCAAGGACATGTATGTCCCTATTATATACTACGTGTACACTGTACATGTAATATACATTACAGTGTAGTACACTATATATATATATATATGTGTGTGTGTATGTGTGTGTGTAACGTATGTATATATATATATATATATATATATATATATACATACGTGACACACACACATACACACACACATATATATATATATATATATATATATATATATAAAGTATATCTCTCTCTCTATATATATTATATATAATTAATATAATATATATATATATAATATATTATATATATATATAAAGTATATATCTCCTCTATATATATTATATATAATTAATATAATATATTATATATATATAAAGTATATATCTCCTCTATATATATATTATATATAATTAATATAATATATATATATATAATATATTATATATATATAAAGTATATATCTCCTCTATATATATATTATATATAATTAATATAATATATATATATAATATATTATATATATATAAAGTATATATCTCCTCTATATATATATGATATACTATATATATATATATATATATATATATATATATATATATATATATAGATATATACTGTATAACAAAATACACACACACAAACACACACACACACCTATATTCATGTGTTTTTGAACAAAGGAAGTATGAGTATAGTCATATATAGACTATATAGACTATATATATATATATATATATATATATATGTGTGTGTGTATGTGTGTGTGTAACGTATGTATATATATATATATATATATATATATATATATATATATATATATATATATATATACAGTGTACTACACTGTAATGTATATTACATGTACAGTGTACACGTAGTATATACTAAGGACATACATGTCCTTGGTATATCTAGAGGCGGAGTTTATCTAGTATGACACGCCTATATCTAGAGGCGGGAGTCTCAATTGCGAAAGCGCGCGCTCCGATATTGAATAAAGTATTAATCATAGATTTTTGGCGCCGGTTATGAACCACAACCTTACATTTTAAGTTAATAATTATATTCATTTTATATTAAATATAACAAATTAATATATAGTATTATACTAAGTATATAATATTATATTATATTAAATATACGTACGACGTATATTATGAATATAATTGTGAACTTAAAATGTAATATAGTAATAATACATAATATATCGATATCATATAATATTTATAGAATTATTATATTTAATATTATATTAAATATAATATTATAATAATATTTATTATAATATTTCAAATAATTATAAAATAAGTATGCTTAAAATATAATATTATATTAAATATATAGACGTTATATGTTAATATACTACGTCGTACGTCGTACGAACGTATTTAAGATATTATTTAATAATATTTAAAATATATTAAAATATAACATAATTTAATTATAATTATTAATTATTATCATATTATAATAATTATTATATATATTTAATATAATATAAGATTATAATATAATTATTATAATATTATATATAAAATAATTATTATCATATTAAAATAACTATTATATATATTTAATATAATATAAGATTATATATATTTAATATATAACACAATTATTAAAATATTATAATAATTATGTTATATTTTAATATATTTTAAATATTATTAAATAATATCTTAAATACGTTCATACGACGTATGTATATTATATACTATATATTAATTTGTTATATTTAATATAAAATGAATATAATTATTATACTTAAAATGTAATATGAATCTCTTATAAACTTTGATTATATGATAAACGTTATCATAAATGTATACATGTATTTTAAATAATATTAATATAATTTAGTTTTGTTCTTTACTATATATTATCTATGATAAGTATACCTATAATTATTAATCTATGTAATACACACTTTATATAAATATATATTAACTATGCTTACAATTTGAGAAATGAAATAATTTATAAAATAATTATATTTATTTGTAAAAAAATTAGGGAAAAACGAAAAGTAAATAATATATTATAATCATACAAAAATAATACAATGGGTTCGATATCTGAGATGCGAGGGGAGGATGCCACGGAAGGCAGATGTCTGAGGCGGGGGGGGAGGGTGCCACTGAAGGCAGATGTCTGAGACGCGAGGGGAGGGTGCCACGGAAGGCAGATGTCTGAGACGGTATATATTTCACTGTTGTTCTAATACGGTTTGTATATTGCATGGTTTTTCTTATACGTTTCATCTTGTCGGTTTGTATATTGCATGGTTTTTCTTATACGGTTCATCTTGTCGGTTTGTATTTCACTGTTGTTCTAATACGGTTTGTATATTTCATGGTTTTTGTTATACGGTTTGTATTTCACACTTTGTATATTCCATGGTTTTTCTTATACGGTTGATCTAGTCATTATCTTATAACGGATAGCATATTTATGACGTATAGTAGTATACATATATAATATATTGATTCTGTTGAAATTAAATGGACATTCTAAAACTATATCGATCTCATACGTACGTAACATATTCGAAGTAGAATACAATAATTTCTAATAGTATAAATTAAAATTTAATAAAAAATCAAATTTATTAACAAATATTTGATTGTACACTGTACAACTGTACAATGTACAGTTACTATAACAAATCATTTAAATGCATCACTAATCACTGAATGTAAAGAGCATATAACTTTATATAAAAATAACTCAATAGATAAAGGATAAGTATATTACAACGACTCATTGAACGAGTGCAGTGAAGCATGACGGCGTTGGTTCCAATAATATGTGTCCCTATATACAGTATAAACCCACATATGTGTATACAAATATACTATATTATATAGTATCTACAATCCAATAATATATCTCTATGTAATTGTATATATGAGTTATAATAAAAATGTATACATATGTGTAATATACACAATTAGTATTACACTCATAAATTATCTTCGTATTTTATTATATGATATTGTATTTCATAACACCATTACACTACTATTACACTATCATTACACTATTCATATCCACCCATATACACACATACTCTATACATTTACAATATCTTTGAACCTCCCTATACGCTAGTTAACACATACACCACCAAACCTCACACTTATTTCCCTCACTTACCCCCAGCCCCCATTCAACCACATTTTCTTTAATTTTCCTCTTCTAACATACCCCCAATGGTGAATAATACTTCCTCCCACTCCACTGACGATGATACCTGCACCGCCTGTAAGAAACCTGCTACCATTCTTACAGAATGTGACCACTGCTCACACTGGTTCTGTGACTCCTGTAATGGACTCACACCTGACATAGTCTCTAATATGACCGCCCTCTCTGAAGCAGGCCTTTCTTGGTTCTGCACCACTTGCAGATCCATCCCCAGACCCCTTAACAAATCATTCACTAATTCATCTTCCCAAACATTATCCCAGCCACCCCAACCCCCACCCCCAACTCACCCACTTCACCTACTATCCAAATTCTCCCCACTTGCACAACATCCCCTCCTGACACCTCATCTCACACCTCATCCCCTACTCTCCCTTCTAACACACATACAAAATATCACACTTCCAAAACCAAAACCCCCTTTTTTAACACACCATACCGAAAACCCATACCTTCCCTACTCCCCCACAAATCTGACAAATTAGCTTGGAAAAAAATTAACAACCCTCCCAACACTCCACTTATCAACTTCATCACTGGTAAACCACCCACTATATCTCATACTGTTATCGGCGCCGTAGAGTCAGGTAATGACTCCGTCTATTTAAATAAGCTCTTCTCCTCCATCAATATCCATCTCAAACCACACATCCACTCCCACCGCATCCCACACTCACCCAATTCCTCCAACTATACTAGAAACCAACCAAAACCCCTAATTATCACCTACCTCACTCTTAAATCTAAGCAAATCGTCAACCATTCCCTTCACCTCCTCAAACAATCCAACTTCCCGGTCAGGTTCTGTGAACCCCTCACCAAAACTCAACTAATTGCTCGCGCTAATTGTGCTGCACAAATTAGCAACCTCAACTCCACACACCCTATCTCCAACTACAAATACGCGATCCGTGGCACGACAAATTTTTACATCGCCCTAATTCCACTCCCTCCACCCATCACATTAATCTCCTAAATTTCCCCAAAATCCCCTCACCCCCTTCCCAACTATCTTTACCAAATCCTCCTACACCCCCGCCCACGCTAACCTTTTCCCCTCTCATCTCTCCTCCCAACCACCACCCTACCCTCCCTGATCTACCTATTTCCCTCAACGCAGCTCTCATCAATACACGCTCCTTACGAAACAAAATACCATCCATCGTCTCCCTCATGACTGATTACAATCTCTATATCCTATTCATCACGGAAACTTGGCTCTCTCCCCTAGACTCCCCTCTTATTGCCACTCTCAATAGCCCCCCTTACCAGTTCATACATAACCCTCGTGACTCCCCCCATCCTGGTGGTGGCACAGGAATTCTATATAAATCTACTCTTACTCTCTCCAATATCTCCCATCACTCGTTCCTTCACTCCGAAGCCCTTAGCTGCGCCATCAGCTCACCATTCTCCCGCACCTTCAACATTTCCCTATTCTACCGCCCACCCTCTCCCTCAATCAACCTATTTCTTGATGAATTTCGCCTCTTCCTACATTCAATCTCCCCCACCACCATCATACTAGGTGATTTCAATATTCCCAACCCACCCATGACCCTTTCCCTCAATAAACTTCTCCACTCTTTTAACCTTACACAACACATCACCTCCCCACACACGTCCATGGCAATACCCTTGACCTTATAATATCCCCTAAATCCAACAATATAATCACAGATCACTCCATCGGACCACCCTTTTCAGACCACTTCCTAATACTACTTACCCTCAACCACCCCAAACCTACCCGACCCATCACTACAAGAATCACACGACAACTACATAATATTCCCATCTCTACTTTTATTGCTGACCTCTCCTCCCACCCAATTACCACCTCTCTTGAACTGCATAATTCCCTTGCTACCATCCTCGATAAGCATGCCCCCCTCCTCACCATAACCTCCATCACACGCCCTGACTCATCCTGGTTCACAAAATCCATCCTCAAACAAAAACGTATACTTCGAACAGCTGAAAATCTCTACCTAAAACATCCCTCTCCCACTTCCTTAGCCTCCTACAACGCCTTAAAAAACACTTACAGAAAAGCCATCACTACCGCAAAAGTATCCCACATATCCCTAAAATTTGCTAAAATTTCCAATGATTCCAAATCCACCCACAGACTCTCCTCTCAACTCCTAGGTCGCACACTCAAGGCGCCACTTCCTACCTGCCTCCCCGAACAACTACCACTCCTCTTTAAAAATACCTTTAATGACAAACTCTCCGCTACCCTTTCCTCCCTACCAACCCCCACCCCCTGCCTCACTCCCACAACTTTTCCCGCCTCCTTCAATAACTTTGAACCACCCTCCCTAGAACATATAATCTTCCTCCTCGACTCCACAACCTCAACCTCATCCCTTGACCCCCTTCCCCTCCCGATACTCAAACAGATTACACATACCATTGCGATCCCCCTTCATAAAATAATCTGTACATCACTCTCCTCTGGTATCGTCCCCCCGGACTTCAAGGTTGCAGCAATAACCCCCATCCTAAAAAAGCATAACCTTGACTCCCTGAATCCTTCCCATTATCGACCCATTTCCAACCTCTCAATCCACTCCAAAATCCTGGAACGTACCGTCTCCCCCCAACTCATCTCCTACCTCACCACCAATAAAATACCTAACCCATTCCAAAGCGCCTATCTTCCCCACAAATCCACCGAATCTGCCCTCACCCTTATCACCTCTGATATACTCTCAAACCTCAATAGTACCGCGGAACTATACTTGTCCTCCTCGACATGAGTTCCGCGTTCGACACCCTCAATCATACCATACTCATCCACCGACTCGCATCCATTGGCATCTCTGGAACTCCCCTCGACTGGCTCACATCTTATATATCCAACCGCTCCTCCTCAGTCAGAATACACTCCCACTCATCCCCCTCCCAACCCATCACCCACGGAGTGCCACAGGGATCTGTCCTTGGCCCGCTCCTCTTTAATATCTACCTCCTCCCCCTATTCAATATTCTTACCGATTATCCCGACATATCCTTTCACTCCTACGCTGACGACCTCCAACTTTATATTAATTGCACAGACTCCCCTACGTATGCCCCTAACCGACTCTCCTCCTGCATTAAGTCTATTCATGATTGGCTCACCTCTAACTCTCTCAAACTGAACCCTAACAAAACCGAAGCAATTTTCCTCCACCTACCATTACGCTCCTCCTCCCTACCTAATCCACCTCCCATTACAGTTGATAATTCCCCTATACCTTATTCCAAACACATCCGTAATCTTGGACTCCACATTGACACAACACTCTCCCTTGACCTACATATCGCACACATGCATAAATCCATCCACTATCACCTACATTGCCTCAGACTAATCCGACGTTCTATTCCCCTCCCCATCGCCATTACCATCGCCTCCTCATATATTAGCCCACTCTTCGATTATTGCAATTCACTACTCTTCAACCTCCCCACCTACAAACTCAACAAATTACAACGACTTCAAAACGCTGTAGTTCGTTGTGTCTACCTACTTCCCCGACGTTCCTCCGACTCCATTACCCCTCTCCTTAAACAACTACACTGGCTCCCAGTCCTTTACAGAATACAATACAAACTTTCCCTAACTATACACAAAGCCATCCACCATAACTCCCCTGACTACCTTGCCTCACTACTACTCCTCTACATGCCCACTACCACACTCCATACCCGTTCCTCCAACACCTTTATCCTAGCCACACCCCACCTATACAATCTCCACTCTTCCCATATTCGCTCCTTCTCCTTTTCTGCCCCTTACCACTGGAATTCCCTTCCAAACCACTTGCGCACTATCATCTCCACACCCACCTTCAAACGCCACCTCAAGACCCATTTATTCTCCAGAGCTTTCCCTCCAACACAATAACAACCCCCCCCCCTACGGACGACCGAATGCTCACGCACAGCAGTAGTCCTTAAACTGATAAAAGTAAAAGTAAGTAAAGTAATCCTTATATACGAACATTTTAATTTAAGAACATTTTAATAAATATTAATAATGTTTTAAATATTATTTAATATTTAATATAATATTATATTATTATATTTAATATAATATTATATTAATAATTAATGACTACATAATTATGGTAATATCATTTTAATATAATATGTAACATAGGTATAATATAGGATTTTATTTAATTTAAAATTTGTATTTAATAAGGTTCCGCATCAAAGTTGGCACATTTTTAAAATTATTTTATTAAATAAATAAAAATGTTGTACTAAACAATATTTTATAGACACTTCGCGATATAATGCGTTAACAAAAACAAAAGGATAAAACTTAACCCAATAAATTAAACACCCTAAAAATATCAATCCACAAATATATATATACTACTAATTTATTATTTATACATTATTTTAAAAAAATGTTTTAAAAAAATTATAATTATTACAATAATAATTTTATAATATAATAATTATATTATGTTTAGTATGTAGAGTAAAATGAAACCATTATAACAAAGCATAGAAAAAATAATATCTAATAAAAACTATACACAATATATTAAATATATTGTATATAGTTTTTATCCGAGTTTTTATTAGATCAAATTTAATTCTATGTTTTAAGATAATATTTAATAAATATGATCTTAAAAACATTGAATTAAATATAATAATTATAACGATGTTGTATAGCTAAAAATTAAACCATTATAACAAAGGATGGAAAATATAGGATCTAATAAAAACTATATACAATAAAGATTTTTTAAATATTAATTTAGTAAAATATAATACTCTTTTTATTCCATTTTATATATGAGAGTGATTATATTACTGTTTTTGTTAACCACTGTATAACTCTGTATATATTTGATATGTAATAATATATCTATGAAACAGTATAAAATGAAAATCTCATACTTTAAAACAAGCATCACCTAATTATAATATCAAAGATACACCTGTCCTTATTAGGACTGCCTATATTGAACATGTTTATAATCACATTATTATATTGATCATATGAGATTTATCATAAGGAGTGTATGTTACTAATATAGAACACTACTAATATACAGTCAATGTATAACCTATTGAATGAATTATATTTATTTTACTTTTATAATATAAATTAATAATTAATACACATGGCATAGGTATACAATATAACATAGTTATATAATGAGTAAAAAATGAACCCTTTAATAGCAATATACTTTCGAGAAAGGGTATTTTGTATTATTATCTCACTAGAATATCTTCTGTCATTGGATGTCAATATTTCAGGGTTGGTCGGTTTTTTTGACGGTTTTTTTGGTTTATTTGGTTTTTTTGGTTTTTTTAACATTATAAAAGCGTTCAATCAAAAATGCGGAATCGATTAGGCAATGATAAAGCTGCCAAACTTGTTTTTTTATTTCGAGAATTAAATTGATTATATTTCTATTAGAAATCATCTAATTATTATTATTATTATTTTTTAAATTATTATATTGTTACAATTTGTAACTTGTTATTTTATTGCGAGAATTATATTGATTATATTTCTAATTACTGTATTGTTATTTTTTTTAATTATTATTTTGTCACAATTTGTAACTATTTTTTTATTATATTTTACTTTATTTTTATAATATTCATTAGTGTTGTATATTTTATACTTACTCTATATATGTATGTTTTGCACAGAAATTTAATAATCGATCTAGGTATATATAATATTTTCTAATTAAAAATCTTAATATTTAATTATAAAAAAACCAAAAAAACCAAATAAACCAAAAAAACCACAAAAAAACCATAAAAATAGGTTTTTTTTTTAAAAACCGCCAACCCTGCAATATTTCATTAATTTATTTTAACTGGCTTATTAAGACGTGAAATCAGAGATCACCAAATGTACACCCATGAGTCATAGGCTATGATATACAATTTTATGTTGATTGACCATCCAACTATATATATACATCTACTGGACTCATAGATCTAGAGAGAATAGAGTTGTAAACTAGGTATCTGACATGAGGAAAGTGACAATCTAAATTGGTCTGACCGAGATCGCTGCTTTTATATATATAAGGTGTGGATATAAATTATATACCGGGTATTATTAAATATATTGCGTGGTTAGAGGTATTACATTGTTATAACACATACATCATATACTAGGTGATATATACAGATGAGGGTCTATGGCTCAGTGGAACGGTCACCTGATAGAAATCAAGAGCTCTAGAATTCAACCCTAGGTAGTGTTTTGGTATACTCTTGTGTTTATCAACATTCTAATATTCGACAAATCGAAAAACGATACTAAAATTGTTTACATATTTGTTTTGTTTTGTATCCTGGCCACTCGCAGTTATTTATAAAATGTTCAAACTAACAACGTATTGAGGAATCCATTTGTATCTGTTATTTTTATTCAATTTCTACTATTGATTCAATAAATAAATATTATTATTATATATTTGTATATATGAGCTAATTTAATAAAAAATAATATTTAAAAAGGTAGGCATTATATTAATGTTCATAATATATAATAATATCTATCAATAGTTTGATATTATTAAATACAATTTACACAAAAATATATATTATATTGATACATTAAATGTTCATATTAAGTTATATATACTAATTAATTTATTGATAAATCATTTAATTAAATATATAGTCGAAATATATAATCAAAAATATAAATTATATATATTTGCTAATGATAACTTAAATTATTGAAGAAAAAAAACAGCCAATAATATGAAATTAAAACATTTTACATTTATCGTAAAAATTATAGAGCTAGACAGAGCTAGGCACGATACTCAAAAAATATATAATAGATACAATTACAATTACACACATTTTTCTTATAATAGATACTACTACAATTACTTTAAAAAAAATCATAGTAGATACAATTACAAATACAGAATTTTCTTAATAGATACATCTTAGTAGATACAAATACATTATAATTATATCCTATATATAGACTATATAATATACTATATAGATATATATTATATCATACATTCTAAAAACTGTAAAGCTTTGAACTTATTTATCAGTGTTGCATCTGATCATCGTATTATATCAGTAAATATAAGACTTATTCTTAGAGCTAATAACAAGAAATCTAGTCAAATCAAACATTATGATTGGGCAAGATTAAAGACAGATACAGAAACCAGAGATACCTTTATTACTAAAATGAAAACTAAATACGAAGCTCTAAATGACACCACAGCTTCGCTATCTGCTAGCAAAAGGTATTATCACTTTGAAACTGCTGCTAAAGTAATCATATTGAAACCTAAGTTGAAAAAATGAATTCCATGGGAAACAGATAATATCTGTCAAAACTTTAAATACTACACGAAGTAGAGCGACATAAATAAAATCAACCGACAACAGAAAATGTCAGACATTTCAACGAAGCTCAAAAGTATTTTGTACAATCATATGAGAAGTTACAAAAATATTACGTTCAGAATAAAATTAGTGAAATTCAAAATGCGATGTGTAACAAAAAATCAGCCTTTGTCTGGAAAATAGTAAATGAAATTAATGGAAGAAATAACTCAAACAGAGACAAACTTAAAGCAAACAGAGGAAAAGAACGAATTCAACTATGGAACGACCATTTCAAGTAACTACTTGGTAAACCATAAATTCCCACATTAAACGATGAATGTACATTGACTATACAAAATGTACCAGATCAAGTATGGAAACTAGGATAATTTCAAGAAATCTTACTAAACTAGTGCAATAGTGTATATTCTCAAGAACCAATATACATACGGAATGAAGGATGCTTACTTCCTTTCCCTAAAAAATTAGTTATTTCTATCACAAAAAAAACTATCGGGTAATCACACTAACTTCAATTGCAGCTAAGAAATATAATCTGATGCTATTAAATTAGATAAGACTATAGATAGATCCTACACTGAGGAAAAATCAAAATGGTTTCCGAACAAAGAGATCAACGACAGGAAAAATGTTAACCATATGACGTATACTAGAAGGGGTAAAGTCTAAAAACCTACCAGCTACTCTCCTCTTTATAGACTTTTCACAAACTGTTGATTCAATACATCGTGAAAAGATGAAAGATATCCTAATCATATATGGTATACCCACTGAAATCGTAAATGCCATATTGATGATATTCAAGAATACTCGCTATATGGTAAGATCGCCTGATGGTGACACATCTTTCTTCGATATAACTACTGGAGTACTACACAGAGATAAACTTGCACCATTTATATGCATTATATGTATCCACTATATATTAAAAAAATCAGTGGATAGCATTTTACATCCCGATGAAAAGAAAAACCCCATCCCAAAAGAAAAAGTAATATATACCCTGATCTACACATTACCGATATTGACTACGCTGACGATATAGCTTTAATAATTAATAGTCTGATAGATGCAAATAAACTACTAAACAAATTTATCGATACGGCTAAAGATATCCTTTAACATATAAAATCAGATAAACATGAAAATCCTATCAGGCCATGATATAAAACGTGTAGAATAGTTCAAATATCTATGTAGTTATATTGGTTCAACTCAACATGACGTAAGCATAATAAACGGGAGTGCATGGGCAGCCTTGAGTAGTCTGATTATAATCTGGAATCCAACCTTTCAAGTAAACTCAAAAGAAACTTCTTTAGAGCTACAGTTGTAACTGTCCGATTCTCTATTACTTGGATTCTAACTTCAATATTAGAGAAAAAAGTTGATTGAGCCTATACAAGCATGCTGTGTGCTGCACTAAACAAGTCATGTAGATACCAACGTTACAAATAAGAAGTTGTATGGCAAAATTCCAAGAATAACATATACATACGCGAGCAACGACTGAGGTTCTACATTCACTGCTGGAGAAACATAAGCGAAGGATACTTCGCTATAGTAAGTAAAGTATTATTCTGGAATCCACAACACAGACGACGCTATCGAGGAAGGCCTATTGGCCTTATATATGAGAATATATTTAGACTAATTATGTCTTAATTAAGAGATTACACGATGTGCACAAATGAGGAATTACCGATAGCGATGAATGATAGAGAAGAATGTAGGTAACGTATAATGACTGCCCAGCAAGATATATATATATATATATTTTGCAGGCGACAGCATAGAAAAGATAATTATCTTCATCTGAAGCCTTTTAGAGGAAACAATAATATAATGAATTTAATAATTCACATGATATATATATATATACAACTTTCTTCTAATAAATATTATTATTATTATTATTATTATTATTATATATTTATATTATAAAGATAAATATTGCATTTTTTTAATTATTATAATTAAGATTTATTAAGATTATATATTTATATTATAAAGATAAATATTGCATTTTTTTAATTATTATAATTAAGATTTATTAAGATTTTTTATGAATTTATTAGAAAGTAGTTTAATTATAAATTAATTATTATATAAAATATATTATCAAAATAATGTCATTGTTTTCAATAAATGTATATCGGCACCCGCTATATTGGGGTTTACATAAATAATTCAATTCAATATAATGGTTTTTGAGAATAAATAACTATATTTATATATCATAATTTTTAACAATGAATTGATTTCAATATTTACAAAAGATATTTTATTAAAAATATATTGATTATAAAAAATTAATTTAGTTTTATTAAAATTAATTTGTAATATATTATTATGAAATATTTATATAAAATACAAATAATATCAAATGATATATTATTTAATTAAATGTATTTGTATTTGTTTACATACTTTTCTTAGTAGATACGCATCGTAGATACTATTTATGACTAATAGATACAATTACAAATACTTTTTTAATTTTTATAATAGATACAAATACAAATACAAATGTATCTACGATACTGATTTTTCGTCTTAATAGATACTATATCGGCGATACTGCCCAGCTCTGGAGCTAGAGATACATTTTACTCTAGATCTATGATAACAATTATCGATAATTAATCGAAAATAGAAATAAAATATAATGTAAAAATGATTGAAAATATAATTTCAAATATATTTTGTTTTGTTAATGAGTGCATCGACATATTATATTTCAACTTTTAATTTAGTAAATAAAATAATAATTAAAAATATGTCATTGATTATATTACCATAATGTTAATTATTACAAGTTTTATCACATAGTTTGTGCATTTAAATAGATAATAAAATATGTATTATGAATATATAATAATAAAATATGTATTACAATTATAATACATATTTAAATATATGATAATAAAATATGTATTATAAGTATAAATATTTCAATATTAAAAGTTATTAAATGATAAATGTATATTATATATATAATGTTAATTTAATATTGCATATATGCATTGGTTTAATTTGGGTATACGATACAAGTATCATAAACTAAATAATATAAAGTAACACATTAAAATATATTGTATGTATATATTATAAAAAATAACTGTTTATTAACACGAAAGGCCCCTAAACCCTAAGTTAATTATCTATTATATTGCATAGAAATATCCCTGATTACCTAATGTAAAATAGTAATGCTATACATAACAAATTTGTTAATAATTAATTTATTAATAAACTACTTTTAAGTAAATCAATAATAATCTATATTAATTTTGAAATAATATTTTCTCACTCTATGTCACACCATAATATAATTATTATAATAATATGTAATTTTAAAAACAGGGGGTCGGTTTGATAATTTGTAAAGTAATACGCATTTGATCGAGGACGCAATCCGTGTATATATTTCATATTCACACTTAGTTTATAAGTTATATATATCATCATATCACCGCATACTTAGTATATCATAAACTTGTAGCAAACATATTTACGCTAATCAGCAGGCGGCCCGCCAATATGTCAATCAAATGCGTATCGCTGTCATAAATTTAGAGTAACAGGTTGGTACTCTAAATCTATGATTGCTGTACACAATTAGAACCATCTGAAAGGGTGACGTCCCGTCAAGGGCTGACGGGTCAAAACTAACATGCAATAATTAAAAAAACAAACTCGTATTGGCGGGAGTCGAATCATTGCATTGAGATTAAGTTGATCATAACATTCGAATTTGAATGATGTCATCAAATGTACATATTATAATAATTATAGAAAGGACATAAGTCCATTATTGGATATATATATATATATATATATATATATATATATATATATATATATTAATTTATGTGTATACGCGGCTCCCGCCTCCCGAATCGCGTTTTTTTACTTTTTAACTCTCGCGCGATAGTTTTGACCCTGATTCTCTGAAAGGTTTAAAACGGCTTTCAGACTCAGAGACTCTAAATTTAATTTAAAATTAGAGTCACTCTAATCCAAATGAATAAATGGGGTTACGATCAAAAAGGACGAGTTGGGGCTAAATGGTTAAATCTTAAATCCGAAATAAATTTGTATAGGCTCATTTTCAATCATTGGTAACCAATAACTGCATAACATCCCAAAATCATTTTGAAAATGATTTTGGGATGTTATGCAGCTAAAAAAAAACAACCAGGACAAAACTAAACCAATTAAACCAAATAACCCACAAATATCTATACAAAATATATGTATATACTATTAACTCGTATTTCAAATGTAACCTTTAACCCTCAACTCGTCCTTTTTGATCGTCTCCCAATAAATGCAATAGGTACATAGTAAGATTAATAATCGATGAATTAAAATACTATTGATTACCAACGAAAATATATATATATTATATATATATATATATATATATATATATATATATATATATTGTATACTATAAATGCAGTTAATATTGAGCTACATTTTAAATTATATTAATTTATTATGTTGTAATCAACTTTTTAAATTTTGTTAATTAATGTTTTTAATATACGTTAGGATCGCCACCATCACTCATTAATTATAATCCAAATTATCACTATTCCAAGCAATTAGCGAATAGTTTGATTATATTAAATGAATGGAATCGTCTCCAATGTATATAATATTATTTTTAATATTACATTTAACGCGTATTCGAGGAAACGAGTACGAATTTTACCAACGCTATATTATTTAAATCTATTTATTTCAGCTGGGAGTCGTGGTGAACTCTTGTAATCTAACTGCTCGGAGGCTAGTGTTTGGAATAGTTCTCGACGGGAACCACTCCTATGCGACGTAATGCTTATGCGTGGGTGTCCGCGCTGACGGGGCGTATAGGTGTTCGTAGAACATTACAGGGGGCCAGGTTAGTGTCAACTATAAGGAGGCGATACTAACCTGTTTCTCTGTAATGTTCTACGTACACCTATGGGTCTCGTTATCCGTACGGGCATACATTGTGTTAGTAGGTTGTACGAGGAGCCTGTTATAGGTCTAGACTAAATACTTTTTATTATTCGCAATAATTTAACAGTGGATTATAATGATCCTATATAATAATCCTATTTATAAATAATCCCATTTGAATTATTTAATCACAATAGTGTATATTTGCTTCGCGATAGTCCGGCTTCGAATCTCCGAGGATGCAATATTATATTTTATACTAATAGATTTGTAATAGATATTTTTGTAAACTTATAAAAATCAGCTTATTCCATTAATAGCAGTGATATACATGTGCATGTTATAATAATTCTGACGTAATTCATAAAAATCGCACTATATCTAGGAATTTATCAAATATATTCTGAATGAATTGGACTTCTCGTAATATTCCCATAATAATTATATATAGGATACATATAGGATATACCTATATTGAATATTTAAAATTTAAAGTTTATTTAAACACTTAAATAAATCATAAATGATTTATCAAAAGTGTTTATATGGAATACCAATAATAAAAATAGTAAATAGGATTAATAGTATTACTAAATTAATTATAAATATTAATTTAATATCATTACTAAATACCATTAATAATAATAAAATAAAATAGAATAAACCGTAAAGAAATTAATAAATAAGATAATAATGACAAACAATATTAGTATTTCAGGTTGCCACATGATATCGATTGTTGTATATATTTCTTGAATGTTTCATTCGATTTTATGGATCTAATATAGGGTTCAAGTGAATTCCATAGCTTAGGACCAATATAACTCAGTGCCCGATTATTCACTTTTGAAGGACGGGGAGTAGGGGTAGATAGAAGGTGAGATGCATAGTTTCTGATAGATGGAAATACAGATATTCGTACTATAGGGAAAAGTCTCCGATTACCAACCCCTAAATGATTATTTGTAATAACGTATTCAATATTGTATATATTTATTGAAATTTTGTAAATAGGTTAATATTATGATAATGAATAATGTGGCTATTTTAAATTTTTGATATAATTATATTTACAAGAATAAACCGGTGGGTCGGTAATCGGATACCTGTTCATAATACCGACCCTTTCCTCTATTATCGACCCCTAAAATAATCGTGGTATAAATAATGTTAGTATTAATATATATATCCAATCAACATAGTAGATATTCATAAATATAATTAATTATAACATGCACACAATTATTTTTTATTGAATTCATGATTTAATAGTAATATTAAATTTAAATTTAAACTTAAACTTTATAGTAATTATATTAAAATAGTGTATATTATTATTTAATATTTAGTTATTAATCAGTATCCTATGTATATAATCGAATGGAATCATGCATCGTTAATCTATATTAATGATACACACACAACTTATGACATATTTTAAAGTAAAATACGGATAAGATTGGATATTATAAATCATGTGGGGGTCGGTATTAGGGTAATTTATGGGGTCGGTATTTGGAAAATCATATGGGTTGCTATAATTAAGATATTTTGGTTAATATTTATTCAAATTAAATTATTTTTATAATAGTTATAAAAATTGTATTGATCTACAATATTATGTGCAGTAATGAGTTTTATTTTAATTAATAAAGTATTTACAATGATTTAAAAAAAGTTATTATTCAAATATTTAAAAAGTAAAAACAGAATATTAAATGTTATCAAATAACAATTGTAGGATTGAATATTTTGTAAAACAATATACTTATTCATATTTATCATTAAATTGCTAACAGTTCATATATATATATATATATATATATATATATATCATTTTTGATCTCTCTTATAATTACTGAGATACGATAGGGGGTCGGTATTAGGAGGGGGTCGGTAATCGGATATAATGACATAAATTACGTTTAGTAGTGCTGTTTCTGTGGGGTTTCCTATATATATAATATATAAAGGCCGTCATAATTCATTAGATAATAATGTTAACATAGAAGATGGTATCTCACCAGTTCGAAAGTTTGTGTAATCGATGAGAATAAAATAGATTATAATCGTCAACATCGATTACGCGCATGACTATAGTGATAATAAGTGTTATCACGTGATGAGATGACGTAATAGTACGTAACACCCAGTAGTTAACAATAGTGTACGACGTCAACACAACCGCACAGCACACACGCACACACGCACACACGCACACACACACGCGCACACACGCACACACACGCGCACACACACACGCGCACACACGCACACACGCGCACACACGCGCACACACACGCGCACGTCGTATACGTGTTAACTATTATAATTAAATCGCAATTACGCGAGATCATTATCTATCGCGGCGGTCTACTAAACGTAACACACTAGGTCTGACCGTTATGGTCAAGCGTTCACGTGAATCCGCAGCAAGCCACGCCCCCCCCCATTGTACAGCATCGACTATGTACACACACAAACGCACTACTCAAATTCTTCCATGCCGAATAGCCGGTTCATCTCGGAGTTGATATATGGCGCTACCTATACATATATCCAGGACAGGACATATATAATAGAGTAGTCTTACCACTCGGCTTTTGTCGGTAGACCCGCCCCGCCCCCGTGACGTCACTGCCTATCACGTAACGCCCTTTGTTTCGTAACATTGTTAGGAGGACGGCGTTATTAATTATAACTAACGACCGGTTTCGTTTCGAGAATCGCACGACTATTATTCCATTTTACCGAGTACTTAGGCCTACTTATGCATAACTTATCCACGGATAATTAACTGACCTACTTAATAGATAACTAGATTATATAAGATTATACTTCTGGTGGCGAACAGAACCAGTATCCGCACGACTGCAGGTGCGCGCACACACATACACCCGCACACTGCTGTCAACATACCCATAGGCATACCTATACACGGCTATATACATAAGAGATGGGAAACGTTGAAGTGTTTGTGTGTCTGTCGCTGATGATTCACTATTGTTCGGTTAGTACCACAAGAGCCCCATTGACCCTCAAAGGGTTTGTTACCACTAGGTGCAGTGTACGGGACTGTCATTCCCGTGTAATCCTGTATATTTACTATATATAACCCTATAGGGGAGTATGTAATACCAAAAGGCTTTGGTAATACTATGTAATATCCGGTGATCTGACCGCTATATATATATATATATATATATATATATATATATATTAAAGATAAATGTATATATTTATAAATAAACATACGTGTTTATATATGTATAACCTAATATATGTTCATCGAAGTTTACTTATTAAATTAAAGTAAATAAATTAAATATATTAATTTATAATTTAATAATCGATAGCAAAGTATTCATTACAATTATAATTCGGATTAGTATAGATAACTTTCATGCTCGTATTGGTTTTATAATATATCATGTTTATATTATAACATAATAGATATCCATAGTAGGGGACGTGAGGATGGATAACATATGAGATACAATGTACCGTATATTCTGTCTCGCCGGCCTCTTGTGTATCTTCTTATTGCATACAAAATATGAGTAAAGCGATGTTTAGTGTTATACTATGAAGTGATTAAGTATAAGATTAAGATTAAGTTTCAATATGTTCTTTGATTAATAACTTAATAGATTAAAAACTATTTAAAATAAAACTAGGATGACTTATTACATTACTTTAGATCTAAATACCCGACTCACACATATTCCATAACTTTAGAGAAGTTTGATATGTATTTATAATCACCTTTAAGCTAAATATATAGTTAATTAACCTTTAAAGGTACAACGACGTAGCTATTATAGATATAGCTGTGGGTTTTAGCTAGTATATTAGGTTATATATAGCCACTGTAGCTATTGTATCTAAATGAAGTACTACAATGTCAGTAATTCAATATTTATGGTGTAAGTATACGTGATATATCAACTATATACTTATGGGTTATAAAATCTATTAGAAATATTATTATATATAATAATTAACTATAGTTAATAGTATTAACTTAATACTATATAGTTAATATATATATATATATATATGACTACAGTAATCTATATTAGTCCATATATGAACTAGTACATTTATGGCATACAACTTGCTACTCCTAATATAACAATAACATATGACACATAACAATACTTAAGTTTCCTAAACGGTGCTACACAGTGATAACAATAGCGCGTTACTAATATCACGTGGGTTGCTGTAACGTCACGTGACCGTTACTATAGTAACTAACGGAACACCTATATAGGTAAACCGAGAGTGTTGTCAATAGGTATATCACTTTATCAATACACGCTAACATACATATACATTAAAGTACATAAACATACATATTACAATGTATGTGCATATATAAATACATGTATGTATGTATTAATGTATATATATGTATGTATGTATGTATGTATGTATGTATGTATGTATGTATGTATGTATGTATGTATGCATGCATGTATGCATGGAAAGTAACCGAATACGGAAAGTGCCCAAATACGGTCACTCTCGGTATCTCAGAAACCATAATTCCTATAAAAAATATTTAATGAATAAAATATTCATAATTATATATATAGTCTAAAAAAGTATTTTTTATTTTTTAATTATTCAAAATATTGCGGATATATCCAATAAACTGATTTTGTACTACTAAAAACCTTCTTAAGAATATAGAAATGTATCGATAACTCAATATTATTACAAAAAATAAAGCATTCTACAAATTATATATTTAATTTCTATATTTTATATCAAATATTCATTAAGTTATAAGCATATATCAAGAGGTTACATAAGTCCCTAATACGGACACTATAGATATCTTAATACGGACAGTGTCCGTCGGATACCCTATAGCCAATCAGCGCGCAGCGTATGAACTATTCTGATTTTCATAAAAATCGCGTGTGTTATAATATTAATACCACCAATAAAGCTAAATCTACAATTTTTATTATTTAAATTCTTAAATTGTAGTATTACTTATATAATAATAAAAATAAATAAATTATTAACTAATTAAATTATATTAAATTATTAATAAAATTAATTATAAATAATGTAATTGTAATTTGTCTGATTGATTCATCAATAATATATAGTTTATCTAGTGGTATATAGGGTGTCCGTATTATAACACAGGGTGTCCGTATTCGGACATGGGTACCGAATACGGACACCCCCGACGGGGGTCCCCCGTTATCTATGGAATTAAAATATTAAATAAAATTTTAAAATCATAATAATATCTATAATCATAAAATATTAATATATGTATTGTAACCTATTGTAACCTATTGTAATTTTTGAATACAAATAATGAGTAATAAAATGTTAAGACCATTTATTGTTAAAGTGTCTGTATTAGGTTACTTTCCCCTATGTATGTATGCATGTATGTATGTATGCATGCGTGTATGTATGCATGCATGTGTGTATGTATGTATGTATGTATTTATATATGTATGTGTGAATGTATGTATATATTAAGCATAGAGCTTGAGAGAAAGAGCTTTCTATCTATCTCTATAGAGATATATGCTATGATTGCATTACCGAGAACACCCCCAGTTTACCTATATTGCATATATGTATACACATACACATACACATACACATACACATACATTCACAGATTGTGCGATTATCACACAATCGCTCGTACCTATAGACGTATATCGTCAACGAGTACATCCGCATTATACATAGAGCTACAGAGAAATACATAGATCTTTCTCTCTAGCTCTATGGGGTTATATATCGTTACTGTCTGTCTGTCTACATCCAGTGTACGTCATATGTCTGTACGTCATA
The DNA here is from genome assembly GCA_964019155.1 of Osedax fenrisi. Taxonomy (NCBI): domain Eukaryota; kingdom Metazoa; phylum Annelida; class Polychaeta; order Sabellida; family Siboglinidae; genus Osedax; species Osedax fenrisi. The sequence goes on along the minus strand of OZ025246.1, from coordinate 13,517,403 downwards.
AGTCATATTGTTAAACTCAATACCACATGTTCAATACAATATATATATATGTATACCTGTATACAGGTATTATATTCAATTTATATATATATATATATATATATATATATTAATAATTATGCTATATAAAAGGTATACCTATATATATATATATATACCGAGGGGCCTCCCTGGATATACTATAGTATACCCTATACACTAATATATATATATATATATATATACTCTAGTATTCCCTATATACTATACACAAAGCCCAGGGCTTTGCTATACCCATAGAGCTAAAGAGAAAGAAATTTCTCTTTAGCTCTATGGCTATACCTATCGAATTGATATCACCATTCCTTTACTTGAGCTTTAATTGCAGACGGAATCGTTTATAACTAAAACCGGAGATGTCTACCGGAAGTCTAACTCGATAACTTATGTCGACTTAACTGGGGGTTCGTTATACAAGTGATACCTTAACTACCATACGTTACTCTATAGGTAACTTCTTACTGATACTTAATATACCTAATAATTGACTCACTTTTGTAAATAACTGCTTACATTATTTACTTACTTACTTAATAACTTATTTATCTTTTACATATATATATATATATATATATATATATATATATATATATGTGTGTGTGTGTATGTATGTGTGTATGAATACCCCTCTACCAACGACGTACCCTAACAATGACGTTACCGATGAAATAGGCGAGCAAGTGGGCGACATAGTGGGCGACAGAGTGGGCAGAGCGAGGAGAGCCGTAAGTCTTACGCAGTCGATGAAGGATATAATGTTGAACACACACAATCAGCTGCGCATCAAACAGAACTCTTCCAACATAGAACTTCTGGTTAGGTACGGGCTGACGGGCTGGAGGGCAGTGATAGATCGGTACGGGCTAGCGACCTGACCCGTTGTTCCGTGAAGATAGACGTTCCTAGTATTATCCTAGGACACTTCTTAGCAATCTCGGCAATGTTAACTATTGTTATAGGACACTCTTTGGCCTATTTACTTTCTCAGCACAGCTGACCCGAACCGACCTGTACGACGTACACTGTACATCGTACAGTGTACGTTGATGTGGGGGCGTATAATCTGGTTACGTACGACGTACGTCGTACGGGGGCAGTGGGTCGGTACGGGCTAGAAACCCTAGAATGAGCGAGTTTACATGTATTTAAAACGATATACTTTATTTATATATAGGAATATAGAAGAGGGGTATCATATATATATATATTCTATGTAGTGTTGTAGGCCGTAGTACGTATATAATAACACTAATAATAATAACAGTATATGCATTATAATTAGGTATTCCGATTATTATGTATACATTATAATATATATAAATATGATATGAATAATATAAATAAAAATAGTAATACGATATAAATTAGAATGGGGGTCATTCTATTGTCTATGTGTAATAATGATAACAATAGTTATTGTTAACTATATGAGCGATAATGTATGGGATAATTTATTTGAGATAGATACATATGAGAGTATACTCTTACTTATAAGTGAACGCACTGTGATTATAACCCCCTCCCTACTCCCCACCATCATCGTCGTGTTATCTTATATCGTGCTAACTGTCATATTTACCACTAGTAGTATTATCTGCTACCATGATATATCTAGATAAATCTAGATATCTGCTATCTTGATATATCCTATAACCAACATAATCATACTATCTATATCACCATAATCATCATATCCATATCACCCTCATCATGTTATCCATATCACCCTCATCATGCTATCTAGATCAGCCTCATCATGATATCTGGAACACCCTAATCATACTATCTATACCACCCTCATCATTCTATCTATATCACCCTTACCATGCTATCTACACCACCCTCATCATGCTATCTACTATAGTATAATATGGTATACCATGTTATCTATGACCACAATAATCATGCTATCTATATCACCATAATCATGTTATCTATATCACCCTCATCGCGATATCTACTACCACGTGACGTCTATAACCCCTGACCTCATCGCCCTACCCGTAGATATGGAACGACTACCTGGCTCTGATGGCGGATGATTGGGGAGACCTGTGCGACTTTAACCACGGGCAACCTAGTAGAAATAGCTCAGAGGTTCCCTTCAATCCGTTTGTATATTGTTCTTCATCTTTAATACAACTTATTTATATATCATATCATTATTTATTTATACGAAAGGTTATCATATTTGAATGAATGAATGACATCAGTGTATAGACAATGTCTAAGGAAGATCAGTGAAATCTATACGCTTTATTGATTCGATAGCTGCTGACAGTATGCGCAGTGACATAAATGCGAAGTGACATATATCACCATATTTATTCGGATACAAATAAAACAAAAATTAATAATTCAATTTTATTTAAAAAATAAAAATAATATAAATGACACTGAAATGAAAAGTAGGGGTGCCCCCGAATAAGAAAATATATAATTAAGAACAAATACATTTTTTATAAAATATTACAATTAATTTGAAAAAAAAAAGTATACATTTACTAAACTTAATTAGCAACAATGATGTATCGAATCATGGATAATGGAAATGGAAACAAAACAACAATAGAATTGCCATATTCCAAACATTTCATGTATTCATATTCATATATAAGATAATATAGGGGAAAGTCTCCGATTACCGACCCTCTCCTAATACCGACCCCATCTCGTATCTCAGTAACTATAAGATATATCAAAAAATTATATACACTTGAACTATTAGTGATTTAATGATAAATATGAATAAGTATTTTGTTTTAAAAAATATTCAATCCTACAATTGTTATTTGATAAAATGTAATATTCTGTTTTTACTTTTTAAATATTTGAATAATAACTTTTTTTAAATCATTGTAAATACTTTATTAATTAAAATAAAACTCAATACTGCACATAATATTGTAGATCAATAAAATGTTTATAACTTTTATAAAAATAATTTAATTTGAATAACTATTAACCAATATATCTTAATTATAGCAACCCATATGATTGTCCTATTACCGACCCCTAAATTACCCTAATACCGACCCAATGTGATTTATAATATCCAATCAAAATATATCTGTATTTTACTTTAAAATATGGCGTAAGTTGGTTGTGTATCATTTATATAGATTTCGGATTCATGATTCCAGTTGATCATATACATACTGATTAATAAATAAATATAAAATAATAATATACACTATTTTAATATAATTACTATAAAGTTTAAATTTAAATTTAATATTACTATTAAAACATAAATTCAATAAAAAATAAATTACGTGCATGTTATAATTAATTATATTTATGTATATATACTATTTTTATTGGATATTATAATACTACAATTAATTATACCACGATTATTTTAGGAGGTCGGTAATAGGAGAAGGGGTTGGTATTAGGCATATGTATCCGATTACCGACCCCCCTGTTTATTCTTATAAATATAATGATATCAAAAATTAAAAATAGCCACATAATTCATTGCCATAATATTACCCTAATTACAAAATTTCAAATAAATATATTTAATATATATACGTTATTACAAATAATCATTTAGTGGTAGGTAATCGGAGACTTTCCCCTATATGTAATGTATGTATAATACATTTTAAAAGTAAACAAAAATGGTTAAGAATGATAAATATTAATAAACAAATTTTATATACATTTTATAAATAATAGTTTTTTTAAACCTATTGTTTTTTTAATAAATAAAATAAATTCAAATAATTTTATATTTTAATACTTTTTTTGAATTATTATTATAATACTGTTTTTATTAAATATATATTTTTAAAAACTCTTTAAATATATTTATCTACCAATAATTTGTTTAGGGTTTTTTTTCAACATATTTATATTTTATATAGAATTCATTTTTTAAATATTACCAAACATTATATTTATTATTTTAAATCATATCAAATATTTGATACATGTGATATCATATGATAAACAATATAATTTATTATTAATTATTTAAACTCTAACATCCTAAATCCTATAGGCTGATTATATGTATATAATTCACCTTATTTATAACTTAGCATCTCGTATATAGGGATATCTAATAATCAATAATTATATTTAAAGGGGGTACGCTGCTTGTGAGAATTCAATGTATAACGATAGGGATTTTTATTTATTTTTAAAAGTCTAGTATTCTACAAATAATTAAGTTATTTTAATTCTGTAAACGGCTTATTATAGAGGGGAATATTGTTTATAAGAAACTATAGCATCATAAGAAAATAGTATGTATTTTCGGAAATATAAGTCTTCAAATAATGGTAACAATTTATTTCATTTTATTTTTATTTAAAATTATTTTATATATATGATATAATAAAAATAAATCAATAAGCTTATAGTTTTATAATATACACATAATATGTAATAAATACTGAAAATATCATCTAGTTATGAGCATTATTTTCGGAGTTATAGAATTTATTAGGAATATAATTTAGCAAAAATAATTATTCTGAGAAAATCAAGTTTAAAAATAGTACTAAAATTATAATTTATTTTTTATGATATTTACATAATGATATATTATTCTAGAATAACAAATTACTCAACCAATCAAATGCTACTATTTATTCACTTTGAAATATACTCAATAATAATAGATATTCAAATTAAAAATAAGATATAATTACAACTCAGTAAAATAACTTTATATAAACATACTTTTCTGGAATTTGTTATGGTTTTTTCTCAGCTATTTATATTTTACAAAATAGGTTGAGTTATAAATATTCTATTTGAATATTTTATATATGGTTATGAACTCTAATTTTCGGATATGTTATATATATATATATATATATATATATGTTATATATATGTTATAACAAAATATATTTGATATTTTTCAAATAATATTTTTTTACATTTTTTAAAATATTTGAAATATTCCCACAACCAGCATACCCCCTTAAATAATATGCCTTATTTTTATAAACAATAATCGAACTTCGGATATAATGATATAATATTTGTATATGAATAATGTATACACATATATATATATAGATATATATATATATATGCATTATTCATATAAACATATTATATGATGTATATCCTAAGATTATTTTAATACTATATATCATATATATATGTCCATATTATTAACCAAATAATCTGTAAATATTGTCTCAATCTAATATAAATATATTTACATTAATTGAAGTTGATAATAATGCTCCGCTTACAATGCGTCAACGTTCCCGACCATATATACTAATAACAAAGGGCTTTTCTAATAAAATTAACACTCTACTACACTAATAAGTTATTAAGTGCATACACAGACCACAAAGCATCTCGTCTCTATTGTGCGTGAAGTACAGTCTATATTTAATAATAGCTATTATTCACCTGTCACTCGAGTTGTTACATTGATCCTCCTCGTCCCATCATTTCATTACGCAAGTGTATCGCTATAATTTCACTTCTTTCCTTTGTAATCGCTAACATTTATAATATTAACATGTGTATATAATATTATAATATTAATAATATATTACCAACTATACTATAGTTACTATAGTAATATTAAAATGTACGATTTCTCTACAAATACGAATAAACTATTTAATAATAGATATTCCCGTATACGAGAATGGAATACTGAATAAAGTAAACATATTTAATTCCTAATTCAAAATATTTAGTATTTAAGAATAATAACCCTATAACTAGCTCATGCTATAGCATGTATCAGGGGTCGCTAATGTGTAGTCAACGCAAAAATGGGAAGTCAATAATTTATTTGTGCAGTCAATTTTTCAATTTTGTGCAGTCAATTTTTTAATTTTGAGCAACAATATTTGTATTATTCTAATTAATTTGTGAAGGCATATAGCCATATATATATTACATATAGTAAGATGCATACCATGCGGGGAGTTTCCCGATATGGTTACATTACCAAGCACACAAATATCACCAATAATAACAGATTATTTGGTAATATATATAAAAGAGACCATTATGAAGTATATAAGTCCTGAATATCATAAAAAATGTATTATTGCCAAAAAAAGATTGAAAGGATACAATAATCAGATTAGACACCATAAGCAAACTATATATCAAAGACAAATAGTGATATAGCTTATAATATAGGATCGTTATTGATCATAATGTATTATGATGCAAATAAGTTAGTTTTACCTGCATATTCTTTCCCTGCTAGAGTTGTGAATATGATGGCATCAACATTTAAATATAATTCTGATTGTAATATTATTATGAATACCGATTTATAATATCTGACTCATAAATAATTATTATCCATTATAATAGATATATATATATATGGAAACATTACCAATAAAAAATAAAAATGCTACTGCAATATCTCTTCGGTCAGATGGTAGTGTAGATAGGATATGTGTTGATAAAATATACACACTTGCGAAATTAATAGATAAAGTTGGAAACGAATCGCTTATATTTGTAGCTGTAGGATAACCTTTGGAATGTGAAGCTCGTGGGATATTTAACACAATGATTAAATCAATAGAAAATCTTCTTGGAAGTAACGTAATAAATGTAATAATGAAAGAGGTTTTGTCGTTAGTGACATATGGTACATCTGTAAATACAGGAAATAATAATGGCTTATGGAAGATATTTCAAGATTATAGTTTAGAGAAGTTAAGCGAGCCCGTATAAGCTATATATCTATATAGCTCCTCTATTTACAATATGGTGTTGTGCACACAATTAAAGTATGGCATGGAATGTAGCAATCAATGAAATACCATAAATTAAAAATATCCTATGACATTAAGTGGTATTTCATCTTATTTCGCTAAATCTGGAGTCAGATGCAGAAAGTTAAAAAATATTGCAGAGCACAATAATCATATTGTTTGCTCATTTCCAAAAATATTTGAAATACGATGTAGTGAATTCCCTCATCAACTAGTTGAAAGTATATTAAAATCATGGAATGCATTAATAATATATTTTAATTAAATTACATGAAATAAAGCCCGTGGATTTTTAACGTACCTTTGCAATAATCATAATCTTCATCTATTATGATTTATGACTGATGTAATTATTATATTCTCTCGATATCAAAATAAGATGCTATCCGATTCGACTAAGATATGTGATATTCTTCAACAACTTAATAATATTGAGGCTTGTCATATTTATATATTTAATATTGCAGAATACAATGCCTATATCCCATGCTATTCAGAGTAAAATAAATAATGTTTCATAATATTTTGTAACTTTAATAGAGTATGCTGAATACATTATTTACAACGATTTAATTGGCGGATGGGTTACTAAGTTAATCAAATCAATTGAAAAAACCAATGCTACTCATTACTTGAAAGGTATTGAGTTGAAGAGAACAAATAAGCTTGAAGTAAAACATAATTTATATGTATCTGAAATGAGAGATATATCTGATATAAAAGTAGAACTTATAAAAACTTTAGTAAATAATCTTATGGAGCGATTTACAACAGATACAAATATATTTTCAAAACTTGAAAATTGTATTAAATTAAAAGAAGAAGTAAATACAAGTAAATACTTTGATAAATGCTGATTTTAACTAAATATATTTATACTTACAATATCATTATTAGTATTGCATTCAGAAATTAATATATTCAGAAAATAAAATCTTCGTGAACTCTAAAAAAAAGCTATCAAGGGATGTATGAAGTAGACATAAAATATACCTAATATAAATGTATTATTTTCTAGTCTGGAAGAAATATCTACAGTGTGTTGTATATATTGTATGATTATGTGCGCTAAACCACACATTTCCGATGTGGAAAGAATTATATGAGCAAATAATTTTCTTAAGTACCATACTCTTTTTCTTAAAATATGTACTATTAGGTATCTTAACTATCATATTAGGTATCCTTATTATCCAGTGAACTATGTAATGTCCTTCTCAATGACATTTACATATATAGTTCTACTTTAGTTATTCTATACTTTCGACACAATTACTCGCGCCATCATTATTACCATCCTCCCCTATATTAGTAAACGTATATGCATATAGTATACTTTAGTATGCAACATAGCTAACATCGCCTACAGGTCGGGTCATAACCCGTACCTAACGCCCGCTCTCCCCTATAGACCGGGTCATAACCCGTACCTAACGCCAGCTCTCCCCTATAGACCGGGTCATAACCCGTACCTAACCGCCGCTCTCCCCTATAGACCGGGTCATAACCCGTACCTAACGCCAGCTCTCCCCTATAGACCGGGTCATAACCCGTACCTAACGCCAGCTTTCCCCTATAGACCGGGTCATAACCCGTACCTAACCGCCACTATCCCCTATAGACCGGGTCATAACCCGTACCTAACCGCGGCTCTCCCCTGCAGGTTGGGTCAGAACCTGTTCGTCACCTCGTCTCAGAGTATAGACGTGGCCGGAGCTATCACGGCCTGGTATAACGAGATCTCTTCTTACACGTACGAGGGGAACAGCTGCTCCGGAGTGTGTGGGCATTACACGCAGGTTAGTGATGGTCAAGTGGGTGGTATTGCGGACAGGTTAGTGGTGGTCAAGTGGGTGGTATTGCGGACAGGTTAGTGATAGTCAAGTGGGTGGTATTGCGGATAGGTTAGTGATGGTCAACTGGGTGGTATTGCGGACAGGCTAGTGCTGGTCAACTGGGTGGTATTGCGGACAGGCTAGTGCTGGTCAACTGGGTGGTATTGCGGACAGGCTAGTGCTGGTCAACTGGGTGGTATTGCGGACAGGCTAGTGATGGTCAAGTAGGTGGTATTGCATACAGGCTAGTGATGGTCAAGTGGGGGTATTGCGGACAGGTTAGTGGTGGTCAAGTGGGTGGTATTGCGGACAGGCTAGTGATGGTCAAGTGGGTGGTATTGCGTATAGGCTAGTAGTTGTCAAGTGGGGGTATTACGGACAGGCTAGTGCTGGTCAACTGGGTGGTATTGCGGACAGGCTAGTGATGGTCAAGTAGGTGGTATTGCAGACAGGCTAGTGATGGTCAAGTGGGGGTATTGCGGACAGGTTAGTGGTGGTCAAGTTGGTGGTATTGCGGACAGGCTAGTGATGGTCAAGTGGGTGGTATTGCGTATAGGCTAGTGGTGGTCAAGTGGGGGTATTGCGGACAGGCTAGTGCTGGTCAACTGGGTGGTATTGCGGACAGGCTAGTGATGGTCAAGTAGGTGGTATTGCAGACAGGCTAGTGATGGTCAAGTGGGGGTATTGCGGACAGGTTAGTGGTGGTCAAGTTGGTGGTATTGCGGACAGGCTAGTGATGGTCAAGTGGGTGGTATTGCGTATAGGCTAGTGGTGGTCAAGTGGGGGTATTGCGGACAGGTTAGTGGTGGTCAAGTGGGTGGTATTGCGGACAGGCTAGTGCTGGTCAAGTGGGTGGTATTGCGGACAGGTTAGTTGTGGTTGTCATGTGACATGTATAACACATAGTATAAGTGGTCAACTGTTGACTGTATAATGCATATTTCAGTGGTCAAGTGTTCTGTTTATTACTGATAATGCATGCATACAGTTGTGGTAGAGTGGCCTGTCGACGTGGACAGAATAGTGGTCAACTGGTCAATGTGAATTATGCACAGGATAATGGTCATCTGGTCAATGTGCATTATGCACAGGTGAATGGTCATCTGGTCATCTCATTAATGCGTTAGAGCCAGGCACTGTATGAGGTGTGAACATTATGCTGAGTCAGCATTCGCGAATATCCCCGAATAATAATCGCAGCGGTTTTATAGATTTAACTTGTTAGATACGTGCTATTTATAGAATTAATATTCGCATGAAGTGGCTTTACGGTGTAAAGTGTACACTCAATTATCATCAGTTATCCAATTATCACAACCAATTATATAAAGTAGATTATTACTATACAAATCGGTGACCGCCTGTGTATCATTAGTAGACTAATGGTGTCAATATGACTAGTCACTAATGATATCACTGTCTGCGGGCTGTTGTCAACATTTGAATAACCCAATGGGACCTAAATGGGCTCCCATTAAGCCCAATTAAGACCAGTAGTCATTAGAGGTCAATCATTAAGCTTAGTAGTAGCCCCGTGGAAGCTCCATTCAGCCTCATTAGTGATCAGATATTTCTTAATATTTAGTGACAGTCATAAAATAAATACAAAGGTCTTGCTTAAGGTCTATAGACTTATTATAATAATGTTATTACTTTCACAACAATCATTGCCACATATTCTATACGATAATATCATCACTATATAGAAATCCTATAGAATATATATATATATATATATATACAAAGTTAATATTTCATATAATATATATATATATTATATGAAACATTAACTTTGTATGCTTACAAAATTCAAAAAACGACGTAGAAAAGCTCGATTTTCTCTGTGCCCCCCTACACACACCTATGCACGACACTACGCATAACACGACTACTACTATTACCGTGACAGGTGGTATGGGACTCGAGTAGAGAGCTAGGCTGCGGTTACACGTGGTGCTCGTCTCTCACGGGGGCGGGGTCTATGAGCTCTGGAACCTACCTTACCTGCAACTACGGACCGGCGTTAGTCAACCTCGCGACCAATCAGCGACCGAGTAATTATGTCATCCGAGGAGGATGAGTTACTTAGGATAGTATTGTCGTAGCGTGGACAGCTATACGGTATACCGTTGTATCTAGGCAATGTATCAACTTTATATCTAATTTTCTTTTCATTTAATTCAGCCTGACAGCTTGCGATAATATAATTACTCTGAATAATGACAGACATATACATATAGATTAATAAGTGTACCGCCTAGCTGAATAGATTACGAACACCGTATTTTCAAATACCCAACTGTCCTGTTAAACATATCACACATTTATGTATATTATACAGTGCACATATCCGCGTACTTATCCGTGTACTTTAACCTACTATAACATCGCGACCCATGCATTATTGACATTAGCCTACTCGGTTTAATAATTATGATTTTATTTTATCCCAATATATTAGTCCTAAATCAGATATAGGCTAGTCTAGACTATAAGCTAGTCTAGACTATAGACTAGCCTAGTCTAGACTATAAGCTTATATGGACCATCGATATATAGAAAGTCACTTTTTTATATCGATGGTCCATGTGACGCCAACTGGGCGACGCCCAGTGGGCGAGTCCTATGTGGAGTTTTTTTTCAACGATTATTTTCGTATACTTTTTCCTCATTCATTAAATTCAGACCAGCATTACTAAATAGTATTATTATAGTGCCACTATAGTGGCATGTGGAAGTGTCAGTACTACTATAGTGGCACGTTAACATGGGGGCGTAATAATTCCCCTTTATTACCCGAATATAAATATTTTCACTTATAGATACATTCTAATAACAATGCGTTCGTTGTTTAATGATAATAATAATTATTAAATATATACGTGATAGAAAGACTAGATAAATAACTATTGTCCATAATATATCTATGAAGTTCCGACCAGTAATAGGCTATTAAACTACATCACGAATGACGACATTTACTATATTATATTTTATTACAATAGACAATTCCCCCTATCACAAAATCCTTCCTACCTTTAAATATAACCCTAAAGCATTAATTGTAAGTTATTTACATGATACCATATATACTATACCGTCATTGTAATGAAATATGTAATATGTAATAAATATTATACTGGTGTCTATATACCACTCCCTAATGTTTATATTATAATAACACCATGTTTTCAACATGCGATGGTACAACAGTAATATAAGCAATATAGATCTATCGATAACGATAAAGATAACATAGATAATCACGCACATAATCGTATACACATAAACGTTCAATAACAATATCAATAACCATACCAACAAGCACAACAATAGCGCCAGATGTAGATGCCATAAGATATCCGTCATGGTTTCATTTATATCCTAGTTGATCTATTAGTGAAGTTATCATTACGTAATATAGGTGCATAACTACCTACCGTACACGCGGGTAATGTTCTACCAGTAGATAACGATTGTCCGATAGTTAACAGCAATATAGGTAAACACGTAACATTACGTAATATACATCGACGCTTTGTTCGACTAGCGGCGAGGTGTTGACATCACATTTAAGGTGCCGTCGTAATGTTTACAAGTACCTACATACACTGATTTATTACCTCTATGATCAAAGGGATCTACGATAATGTGTAGGATATATTTAAAATGGCTTAGGGGCACAACGTTATATGTCTATACCGTTAGCATTATATCTTAACTAGGTACAAGCAAATTATTTTGTGATAATATAAATATATTTATTATATATTAGTTTATACAATAGATTTAAAGTACTAGGTACTCTGATACTCTGGTACCCTGGTACTCTACATCTATGGTTTATACACTTGATTCTTAAAATAGTGTAGAAAGTAATTCATTGTTATTATTTCTTTGGTAAAATAGTGTATGATAATCCTATAGGCGAGATTAAATACAGAGAATTTGTAAAAATATGGATAATTTTAATAAATATTACTATTAATATTCGATAAACTATTATTTTAATTAATTAGATTAGTTAATTTAATTTTTTATAATTTATTTAATTGTTCTTTATATTAGTATCACAAATAATGAAAATGTAAACAACCAATCATATTTTAACAGTTCATGGTGTATTTATTTTCTTCATTTGAAATGTTGTTAAATTATTATTAATTTTATAAATATATATTCAAATTTAGATTCAACTTTTATAAGCTAAGTATTATATCGAATAGAGGATTTAATCTAATACAATTTGTATTACAAAATATGCCTATATTATTCTTAATACGTGGGTAAATAGTGTATAGAAATTTATTAAAACTATTATGAAATAATTATTTAATTATTATTATAATAATTATTATAATAATTATTATTATAATATAATTGTTATAATGATATATTATAATTATAATTATTATTATATATTATTATATTATAATAATATATGGTGATTGCGTACCATAAATTTATAGTTTGTTAAAATGTAAATCTATGATAGAGATGAACGGATATTTTATTTCAGATACAATTCATTTTAATTCTGAAATATTATATTTAATATATCATATAGTATACGATATACTATATAATATAGTTAATATTATTATAGTATAGCCTAACTTACATTATAAATTATCAATAGTAGATTACCTTGTATTCATTTAATATTTATTATATTTTAATAAAATGTATTATAAATAAGTAAATAATTATTAATTATTAATGTAAGTGGTAATTAATTAAAACAGAAACAGTACTGTTCCTCATCTATTATTTATAAACTTAATTATTAATTATTCCACTGATTATAAATTATTTAATGTATATCCACTTTACAAAATAAATATTTACACTCACTTATTAATATTCCCAAAACTCTAAATTGTGATTATTTGTAATTTATATTAAATATATTAAAGTGTAATGAAATTATTATGTATTCTAACATACATAAATCATGATTTAATTTATATGCACATCCTAGGATGGCTTCATTATTTAATAATTAATTATAAATTCAGGCACCCATATATATTTATCAAACCTAAAATATCATGTAATCTTGCAAGTTTTCATATAACATATCATGGAAGTAAATTATGGAATAATTTAACAAACATTTTTACAAATGAGATCAATATAAATATATTCTTAAATCTTTTAAACAAATTATTATTTGTAGAGTACTAAGTTTAACTTTATCCATTATATTTATATTTTTGATTTTAAAAATATTCTATTGTTTTTTGAATACTACATTTTATTATACACTTATTTTTAATTTATATTTTAATAGTATATAAATTGTAGTCTTTATTAATTTACTATAATTACGTTTATTTTACTATTTAGTTGATAAACTATATTTTATTAGTTTAATTATCATGTTAGTTCCTGAATTTATAAATGTTATATAAATATTTGTATAAGTTGTATTAAAGTTTCAACGTTATATGTATATTACTCACTAATTTATTATTCAGTATTATATAATTAATGTGCACTTACTATAATTGAAAATTGAATACTGAATATTATTCAGTATTACAATTAACCAATCATTTATATTTTATATACTATACTTATTATTATGTAATTTGATTGGTTTTTCATATTATTAAGAATATTATTTATTACACTTATATTATCTATAGATAGTTATTATAAATTCTTTTAGTATATTTTATATTTATATAGTTTAATTCCGTTCATCTTCTTATAGATTGGTATCAAATAGACAAATAAGCCTATTTCAACCTGCATATTAACACCTAATCTGATATTAAATAAAAATTACATATATACTTTATTTTAAGTTCAGTATCACACTACCGAAGCCCGACCTTCGATACTGTTTCATAACGACGAGATACGACGACGATGTTAACCTATGACACCCATTCTTAGCGGTAACTACAATCGGAAGCCGTTCAAGGTAGGACCTCCTTGCACCGAGTGCGGCTCAGGAGTCGGTTTCTGCAAGGACGGACTTTGTCATGCAGGTATTCCACGCTCATAGTAATTCTTCTTTTTAAATTTATTATTATTCGTGTGATTATTTATTTGTTTTATTATTTCAACTTGACGCATATAAACGTCCATCGTTTTCAACTGAGTCAATAAACCTTTCTATTATTATTTTATAATAATAATAATAATATTATTTATTAGAATAATCGTAGTTTGTTTATGTTAGTTTCCTAGTTTATAAAAGTGATAATATGGTGTTCCTTCTAAAGGGCTTCAACATAATATCTCATATTCTCTGTTGTTATCTCCCATAATGCATCTGTATCTATTATCTTTGTAATCCGTATTTAATATCACATGTTATGTTATGTAATACAAGCATACTTTCATGATGTAAATTAATTGAATTTAATCGTAATTAAACTATATTTAGTTTTCATATATTGTATTTACATTTATACCTACATGCGTTGTATTAATATATTATGTAACCCATACATATATTACGTCATGATATTATGTAGTATTACAATCTATTACGTTATGCTAGTAGTGATAGTATGCTTAACATATGTACCGTAACCCTTTGCACTATTCGCTATGCGTATTAAACACATTCTCTCTCCGGGTACTGTGTAATAGCAGTGGTTTGAGAATGAGAGTGGGTAGTTTGTTTAGTAATATAGTATCATCACTGTAGACATGAAGGCTTGTTAACTATGCAAGGAAGTGCAAGCGAATTGTGTTGATTAATTGTACGTAAACAATTAATATTATGAATAGAAATGATCCTATTATGAAATAAATAACCTATTATGAAATCATGTCTTGATACCTCTTAATATAACTACTTATTTACGCGTTAATATTATGTTTGCTATACACATGAATCATTATATGTAAGGATCATAGAACTAGAGAGATAGCATTTCTCTCTAGCTCTATATGTGAAGATATATGAATTATAATTATACGATTTATACTTGAACAAAATAATACTATTTACATTTATTTTCCTGTCAATTTTAATATGTGATGTTATATCTATATATATATATATATATATATATATATATATGCATTTATTCAAATTCGTAAATATATTAATACATCACTACATTAATATACAGCTTGTCAACCAGCCGATAATTGTGGTTAGTACTTCACATTAACATACGAGAGATAGGGTAATCAGTACTATGTATTTAAATGATTATATCTAATCGCATACTAATGGTAGAATTAAACCTTCGATGCACGACAATATATTAAATATATATATATAAATTTCTATATTATAATGATAGATAGGGGCGTCGGAACGATATTTCTTATGGGGGGGGCTATTTATTTCTATGTTATATTATATATCTATATATTTATTACTAATATAATTACTAACTATATCTTATTAATATCATATACATCTTTAGTCTATGTTAACCCATTAATATGCAATTAATAATATTTAATTTGTATAACAATTATTATTAATGAGTAGGAATATATTAGAAAATAAATAATAACCATTACATAATTTATTATTATATAAATATAGATTTTTATTTATAAATATATCCATCTCAATTGTGTGAATTATTTTTGGATTGATATTTGCCAATACTAATGCATTTAATCTACTATCTTGCATAGTAGATCGTAACAACGTATTTATTATTCGTAGCTTACTAAATCCACGCTAACATGACACAGAACTTGAGGGGTAAACCAATCAAATTTGATCAAATATCTTATGCCAGAAATTTGTGAATATTAGGAGATTGTTCCATCATGTATATGTTTATCCTCATCAGATGGTATTGAACATATGGAAATTCGATCTTTCGATCGTTAATTCTTCATACATTTTTTAATAACATCTGTTTAGTGTAGAAAATTAATAGGATTACTAAGATTAATCTAAAAAAAACAAACCTTTTTTTTATGAATTATATTATTTGTAATAATGATTACTTTAATTTATAAGAATGTATAAATAATATTTTTTAGTATATAATGTGGTTATCATTTTCATCATTATGGAATCAAACAACTCAGTAAATTTAATCTGTAAATACTAATGATAAAGTATATTAACATATTAACTGAATATAATATCTAATCACATTCTTATATTAACATAACATTAACAATGTTATATTATTTTATCTAGATGAGGTACCTTACATAGTCTTTTAAACTTTCATTACTATTCATCTCATACATATTTATAATAATTTATATTATATATCTTATTATTATTCTCTGAATTAGATATATTTAGATATACTTAGAAAGTTAAATTAGATATATTTAAAATAAAAATAAATTATTATAATATTTTATTATAAACATTTATTATAAGCTATTTTGTTTTTTATAAAATGTTTATATAATATGTTTAAAAAATTATGTTATTAACCTGAATCAATATAAAAACTTGTATATATAAAATATAAAATACTTTTGGTGCTATATCTTCAATGAATGTGTGCAAATTATTTCTATCATTATTCAATTTAATTAGAATCATCTTTACTATTATCTGATCCTTTATGTTTACTAATTATTGATTTTTATTATGATTATATATAATTATAATCATATATGCTTTCAAGTATATTTTTTATAAATGTTACCTTCAATAGTATTTGTTGGTATCATGAAAGCTTTCACCTTCATATCCAAGCTTTAAAATATCAAACTTTAAATATTCATAGAAAAAATATTTGACTTATTCATATTTTTTAATATTAAATTTGCAATATATTTGTGGTCATGGGTAATATAATCTAATTCTTTATATTATTTCAGTGCATCGATTAAACAACTATATTGATCTAATGTTGTTTTAATACATGATTTTCACAGTCCATCTTGTTGGGCATATTGGTTTCAATGTATTTGCTTTGTTATTATGAGTATTATATACAATCCGGAATTTAATCGTTTTTTCATATAGTAATCCCACATCATGAACCACTCTCAAGGCTTTTCTTATATTTATATTATTATCTAATGATTATTCTATTAGGTTTGTGCGATGAGCTCCACATTATGTATAAAAAGTTAATGGCGGTCTATTCATTATTATAGTCTTTACACTATTATATAGACCAGACATATTAGCTGCACCGTCATATGAATGTCTTCTTAATTTTTAAATAGGCAAGTTAAGATGTTATTGATAACATTAAATTTGCTATATTTAAGTTGTATCCTCAGTCATATTGCATATTAATATGCATATTTCTTTAATTTATAGTTTTTATGTCAAATATCGAACCACCAAAATGTCCTGCTCACATCCGGATATATCTTGAATTGCATCACATTGAATTGAGAAACTTACATTAATATCTTATAATCAAATATTTAATAATTTAGATTTATATCGTTGAACAATTTCATTATTAATATCGCCAGATAACAAGTATCTCTCAGAGATTCTCTCATGAATATTATCATATTTCATGGATGGGGGGGGGGGCAAACAATACTTAGCCCCCCCCCCATATGTTTGGTAAAATTCTGTTGAAAATTTTTTTATTAACAAAGACAATATACTAGATTTAATATATATAACATTTATTAATACACATTTCATAGGGGGGGGGGGAAACAATACTTAGCCCCCCCCCATATGTTTGGTAAAATTCTTTAGAACAAATTTGTATTAACAAAGATAATATACTAGATTTAATATATATACAATTTATTAATACACATTTCATGGGGGGGGGGCAAAACATACTTAGCCCCCCCCCATATTTTTGAATGGGGGGGTCCGATACCCCCCGCCCACCCTGTTCCGACGCCCCTAATGATAGATATAGATACCCATATATATATATATACTACTACTACTACCACAACTATAACTACCACTACCAATACTTCTATCATCATTACTACACTATATACCACTACCACCATTACCACCATCAATACCACCTATACCACTACAACCACCACCACTACCAATATCACTACCATTACACCCATGAATAACACATTCACTACCACTACTATAACTATAACTACCACCATCACTACTGCTATAATCACTACTACACTACCACCACTACCACCACTACCACTACCACCACCATCAATACCACCACCCCACTACACACCCCCCCCATTAGACTGCATCATAAGCTGTGAGAACTGTGGAGTAGTCAACATGACAACCTGTAGATGTGACTGCGCTCAGGGCTGGATGGGCAACAGGTGTACAGGTAAGCCATCTCCTCTGTGTGCTGTATAGCTTGCCCACATGTGTGTGTGTGTGTGTGTGTGGTACAGTTTAACCTGTACAGTATGTCTAGCACCCATGATCAATATTCTTCACATATTGTTCCTATATATGTGTGAGGTTAAAGGTTAACGCATGTTCCACGCGTAAGTATATGTGGTACCTCATTCACAGATAATCACCTCAGACCTCGGTTATTAGGAAAGTATCTCTCTTATGTACGCAGTTGTTTCTCTGTATAATAATAATAATAATAATATTTATTCATTGAAATCTCATCTATATACATATTGAATAGAATACAAATAGCGGATACCACTGTACGACATACAGTCGTATACTTCGGGTATCACGATATATACTGTTGGGTGATGAGTTTTACTTTTCATATGTGAATATTATCCTATAAAATAAAAGTTGAAACCATTAGTTATGTCAACAATTCATAGAAACATTCATAATTTATATCATCACATCAAATATATTTTAAAGATAACGTTTGTCATTAAATAATATATTGATGATATTTTTAATAGTAAATAATCAGAATACAATCATATATATACAATATTGTAGTATAATTAGTAGTTAATAAACATAGAATATTAATTAACCGTATATGTTCATTAGTTTCTTTTCATCCAATATAAGTTATAATCCTTAACCTCCTACTCCTCATCATTCTCCTCCTCCTTAAATCAACATGTTTCGCCCCCACCCCAACACACACCCCCACACTACCACTCACACCGCTACCCTACCACACACACACCCCCCATTACCACACACACATACCCCTCCACCCCCACACGCAGATGAATGTGGTAACTTCCATAAGTATTGTCAGGGCAGCACAAGTTGGCCTGCCTCTTGGTGCGATGCCGAACATTCCTACGTGATCACTAACTGCCCTCTACTGTGCAGTGTGTGTGGTTAGTACAGAATGCTACCACTAGGGGTTATCACTAACTGCCCTCTACTATGCAGTGTGTGTGGTTAGTACAGAATGCTACCACTAGGGGTTATCACTACTAGCTTATACTGGTTTGTGTTAATGTTATAAGTCAGTAATTATTATATATATGTTTCTAAATGAAAATAATGAACAATAATCAAAGAATTTTCGAAGTTAATATATAATACTATCTATAAATCTATTGGCAGTAGTATCGAAATCACTAAAATAGATTTAAATTTGACACGATTTTTATACAACAATGTTTTCATTTTTCTATTAACTTAAATGCAATATAAGTTAGCTTTTTGTCTCCACATATATATGTATAGCATTTAAAACTAATATATCCTATTTCTTTGTTATATATTAGTAATGAACACTTATCATATACATAATAATTTAGAACATATTATTTTACATTTTAAATGTGTATAATTTGATACTAATTTACATTATAAACAACAAATTTATCAGAAAATGTAACCTATATAGGTGGCTCTGTTTATTTTTGTGTCAAAATCGAATTATACGACTTCGCTTAAGTGTTATATCTTTCCTTAACAAATATTTGATATAATTAAAATAATATACAATATCATTTATACATAATACTTATTTTTAGTAAAATATCTACAAATAAATTTTGATAATAAAACAAAAGAGACTTCTAATGCCGTATTTATATGACGTCTGAATAAAACGTAATATATAAATAGAAAACAAATCCACAAATGAAAGTAATGATAATAAAAATGTATATAAATTAAGTTAGAACGTTAAGAATATTGGCTAGTGAATAGGCAAGATATCAGCCGTGTTTAAATATTAGTTATGAAATGTGTTGTGTCCATTGGAAGCCTATTTCTTATACCCTATGTATGCAGCGGTTAAGATTTACTTTATGTCATCATTATATTATATTAAATATATACACACACGCACGTATATCTTTGAAACATACGTTAACAATTATAAATATAGAAAAGATATATTAGTGAATAGTGTACAATTGTAAGTTGATTAATTAAATGTATTAATTTCAGTAGAAATATTATTTGTAGGGCATCATGAATATAACTAGTATAAACCAGTAATTTATAAATAAGATCATTAACATAAATATATTAATATATATATTTAATATATTTTACAATAATAAAAGTATTCATTTATTTATATATATTCCCATCCAAAAAAAAATATTGATTTTTAAATTATTAATAATAATCAGTTTTTTTAGTATTTAATTTATATTATAATTAACATATAAATATCTATAATATTACTTGAAAAATAACAAAAACGTTGATTTATTTAAAAGATATGCTTCATATTTAAAATTAAAAACATTAAATATAGTCTCCATAATTCTTTATTCTTTCAATCCATGATGTATACCTATTGAATCTATACTTACATACATATCAACTAATTAATATTCATTTCGTATATTGAAATTTAGTAAATATATGAATATATACATTAATTATATCGTGAAATAACTATATTAATATAATAATTATTAATTCTAGTATATCAAAATGAATATAAATAAAGTATGATATATAATATCTATATATATACAATATGTATTTAAATCACAAATAATGTATGCACCAAAACTTAATAGAGAGTGTCCGGTGATATATGTAATGGGACGAGACAATCTTTCATGACATTCGTATTTAAGGGTGCAAGCGCGGGTTAAAATATGCCAAATATTTTTATTTTTTTATTTTTTTTGATTACGTATTGTCCATGTTCAGTATCTTATTTATCACATTATAAAATATTTTAAATAATAGTGGAGTATTTCTATCAATATAAAGTGTTTTACGAGATCAATCAAATTAAAAATCATATGAAATTGACAAGACTATTTATTTAAAAAAAATGTGAATGTCATTTTCTCCAGTTTTTACTTTTTGCACTTAGTAATCATACGTAAATACCTAATACTTCTTTGATTATTAATATTATTATCTTACATTTTTACTGTATATAAATAACATATAATACTATATTAATATTGACAGGATATTGTATTAAAATTTATATTTTTTAAATAAATTATAATAAACGCTTGCACCTTTAAATAAGATATATGTAATGGGATGAGACAATCTTTCATGACATTCATATTTACAAAGAAATATATAAACATCATATCACTGATAATAATACACTACATTTTAAATCACATACTAGTCGGCAAATGTATACAATTATATGTAATACATATAGTAGATTTAAGTATTTAGAAAATATATCGGACAAGTGTATATAGAATATACATATTTATGAATCATAAAATTATACAGAAATATTTATATTATATATATATATATATAACATATATGACATAGATAATATATATATATATATATATATATATATATATATATATATATATATATATATATTATACTAATATTCTTCCCTTTACTACCATTGATTACCTCACCATTTCTACAGCTATGCAAGTAGATCCATGTGTTCCCACAGGTTATTATACCCATACTTATACCTGTATATATATATCATCTATCAATCATATGTAATACATATATAATTATTATGTTTAATTTATCTAATTATAATCAAATATTAGTACATATCATATATTGTATATATAGTAAATTGTATATTTACTGAATAGCTACTGAACTAGCCCATGTGGTTTAACTAAATGCGTGTAAAAGTGAAATCATAAATGAAATAATATTTTATATTTAAGTATTAATGATATTATGAATATTATATATATATATATATATATATATGGCTAGTTAACTATTGCTACAACATTAATACTAACGTTTCATTAGTTCCGAACATCGTACAAGTGGGTGTGGTTGTGAAACTGAATGTTCCGTCATCAGTGGTTAAGTACACGCACACTATTATGTAATATTACGCAATCGTCCATACTACATCACTGAATGTAATATTTATATACGTCAATTGTAGGTACACATTTTATAATAAATATAGCGAGCATTAATCGTAATAGCTGTTTCATCGTGAAATAGTTAAATTATGAAATTAGCGTATACATATGCTGTTATACATTATTGAATTTAAATACATAAACTTAAGAGAGACAACTTTTAAATACTATTATATATCATAATCGATTATATAATAGAAATAGACGTACATATGATTCATTATTAACACACTTTTACTCAGTTTCCTAGACTCTACGAATCGCTGAAACCGGAACTCGTGATATCTATAAATAGATTCTGTAACGGTCATATGACTTCCTGTTGCCCCACTTCCACTACTGACGCTAGGTTATCACTCTAGATATTACAGCTATGTATTCACTATGAGGTATATAGTCAGTAAGTATGCTTATGTATCAACAATAGTCTATGATTATTGGTTATATAATATTAATTATTACTATAATAATAATAATAATAATACATTTTTTAGAAATTAATTTCGTTTTCTATTTTCTCTTCTTTTTATATGTGTGTAGGTGTTCCTCATAATGGGCTACAATGTTATATGGAATATGTTCTGTTGTTGTCGCACATCAAATATCTATTACTAAATGTATATTAAATAATGTTAATGTATGAAGAATGATGTGAAGAGAGTGCAGTATTTTGTTACAGTTTTCAAGGAATTGATGGATTACATTTTAATTTAGAATAAAGTAAAGTATAAAAAGTCTTTATTAAAATGTATCAGTTTATCAGGTGGTTTAGTTAATGAGTGGTTATTAATAATTAAGTATAGAAAAGTAATGATTTTCTAAATTAAAAATATTCCTAAAATTTACGGAATTTATATTACAAACCCAGTGAGCTATTGATATCTAATTGTTATGCCACGAATGCGCATATTAATTATTCATTTTTTAAATTAATGTAATTACTTATAATAATAGTACATCAATTAATTTTTATAAAAAACATATATTTATAATATTTCAAAAAATAATATTTTTTAATATTATTTATTGATTGTTCTAGAAAAGTTAAAATTCAAGTTAAATACTTATATTATTTAAAGGCAGGCACTACATTCACTGCGTTACGTGTAAAAGATAGGGAAATAAGGGTCTACCTATAGCTTTTGAGATTGTGTATAGAATTATTTGTTTATTTTTGTATTATAAAATAACATTCATATGTATTACTATTAGAGGGGAGGGAAGTATGCACTTGCTATTTTATAGTTGATATAGAGTAACTCCACCTATGCGTCAGTGGGGCATTTAAACAACATTTAATTTTCAATATTGATGAATTAAAAATATATAATATGTAGTAGTAGTGGTAAATTATAGATATTGTTCCGTATGTAAATGTAGAAATAATAATAAGAATAATAGGAATTATTAATTTTTAGATTCCCAACAGATATTAAAATGTAATATTTAATATAACTTGCAGATATAACTTATAACATTGTAAATATGTTATAAAATAAATTTAATTTA
Organism: Osedax fenrisi; assembly: GCA_964019155.1. Classification (NCBI taxonomy): domain Eukaryota; kingdom Metazoa; phylum Annelida; class Polychaeta; order Sabellida; family Siboglinidae; genus Osedax; species Osedax fenrisi. The sequence continues at coordinate 13,493,156 of OZ025246.1, read as the reverse complement.
CAATTTTAAATAAAATCTAAGTTATTATATTGTATAATACTTTTCCTATTTTAGTATATTTATACAATATAATTAATTAATAATAATATAATTAATAATAATGCAAACCGTACAAGAACAACCGTAAAATATACAATCTGTACAATAACAACCGTGAAATATAAACCATACAAGAACAAACGTGGATATTTTTATATTCCAAGGATATTCTTGTAGGGTTTTTATATTTATGTGAAAACAGCTAACTGTGACCATATTCCATAAAGTTGGGTAACTTCACTGATGTAGATAACCTGGTCATACTCTATATACAACACAGTGCTCCATACCCTACTTTAACCCTACCTAACCCCCCTAAAGTGGGGGTAACTACAACTTCACTGATGTAGATAACCTGGTCATAACCTCACCTAACCATGAACTAGGATATTTCTACATGCTATATACATATATGTCATAGTGCACCATACGTAAACCTTGTATAACCTAATCTAACCTAACCCTGCCCCTCTAACCCCACCCGCCGTGTTGGTAACATCACTGTTTCGCTAATCTATATTGATTGATTGATTGAATGTTTATTTAGACACTTAAATAAATCATAAATGATTTCTCAAAAGTGTATTTATAGAATACAAATAATAAAATAGACCTATAACCTATATACATACTTTCTGTCACACACGGCCCCATACCCTATTTAACCCCACCTAACATGTGTGATAACTATAACTTCACTGATGTTAAACCTTCATAATCTACTTTAACCCTACCTAAACCCTAAACAGTGGGGGTAACTATAACTTCACCTATGTAGATAACCTGGTCATACTCTATATATAACACATTGTTCCATACCCTACTTTAACCCTACCTAACCCCCCTAAAGTGGGGGTAACTACAACTTCACCGATGTAGATAACCTGGTCATGAAGCTAGGCAGTCCGTCTCAGTCGTACGATTACGTCAACAAACGTATCGTCACTAAGGCTGTGATACTCGCTAAAGGAACTGATGTTAGTACCGGCTGCTTAGTTACTTATTTACTTAGTTACTTATTTACTTAGTTACTTATTTACTTAGTTACTTACTTACTTAGTTACTTATTTACTTAAATACACATTTATTCAGTTATTTACATTTTTGCAGTCATTTACCTAGTAACTTAATTACTTACTTACTTAATTAGTTGTATAGATAATTATAATTTTATAATAGATATTACTCACTAATACTCTTTACGATCTGCAAGTTCTCCGGTAGTCGTATATTTATTAACACATTAAATGGTTTTATTTCTTTATTTTTTTTATAATTTTTAGTTATAATCTATGTTTTCTAAAGCTATTTTTATAACAAATTTACACACTAAAACAATAGTAAATATTTATCATTACCATCACAAATATTTTATGTGTTAATACGTGTAAAGTATTGTTATTAAGTTATAAGTCTATATATATAATACACAATGAATATTACATACACAACCTGATTCACAGTTTAATCAGCTGTGTTCCAAGCGTTCCAAGAGAGACATACACAGAATAGGTTTTTAAATAGGAAGTCTACTTATTTATGTATATTTATTATCAGTTATATATATATATATATGTGTATATACTTGTTTATATATGTAATAAAATAATGTTATGAATAGTTAATTTAATTTAAAATTTTAATTATCAACTTTTCTATAACTTCAAAATAAGTATACTCTTTCACACAGTCTTTTAATATGTGTTTATAATCAATTTTGAGAAGATTATTTACTTTATATTGTTTAATTTGTGTTCATATTGTATATCTATATATATACATGTGTACATTACATTATTATATTATTAAAATATAAATATATATTCAAAATGTAACTAAAATTTCATAAATCTATATTAATATATATATATAATATATATTATATATATATATAGGTATACTATATATAAATATATATTTTTAAATACAAGTATTTTAATCTAATGAATATTTATCATCACTTATACATCGTTCAGTATTAGATTCGCACATCTTAACTTGTATCGCAGTTCACTTTCTACTAATCTATGTGAAACTTTATCATTTTACGTACATAATGAATAGTATGTAATATAATAATATTAATGACATCGATGATGAAGTCATCTACATAAATTGTATACATCTCCTAAAGTATATATATATATATATTTATATAGTGATAATAAATCAAATGTATACTTATATAAATATACATACGAATGAATGAATGCGTTTATTTACCGAATATAGGCTATAATCGGCTAATAATCGGAGGGATACCCAGAAGCTTTGTTTAGCTTATACTAAGGAAACCATTCAATACCACGAGTGTGTGTGTGTGTGTGTGAAGTGATGTGCAATACAGCACAACCTACGCAGAATACGTGGAATACTTGGAGACGGCCGCTATCGTCAGGGAGTTATACCTACAGCTGTCCGCAGTACTGACAACATTCAACATCTCGCTGCACGGCGTAGAGCTAGCGGGACACACTTATACTCAGGTACCCGCACTATATAGTGCGTGGGTGCTAGTGCTATTTAAGTATAAAGCGCGACCGCTGAAATGAATGCGACTAAAATGCACGCATTAAAGTGTGTATAAAATGCAAGTTGTCCAAGGTTCTGTTGTAGTACGTATAGAGCTAGAACGTGTGTAGATTATATGTAATAGGTGGCCAACACTTCCTATATATATGGTCCGAATGTAGTTATTATTAGAGCTGTCACCCTGTATCAGCATGGGTGAATAGTATTACATAATAGGTTATTCGCATGATCCGTGATGTGATTGCAGTGACAGCAACTCGTTTAGCCTGACAACCTAGTTATATTCATTGCTATAATTGCTGTGGTATGTATGTAACGAAGGCACGCGTTGCAACACTTTCATACGGCAAGCGTACAACGCGTGAATTCATGGTGTTAACACCCTATTATACCCTATATCTCGGTCAGCATACGTTTTGCTATTTCAGATTGTCGTGCACATTAATTTATTTATTTGAATGCGTTCGTAATAATAATGATAATATTTATTAAAAGAATTCTGTTTTATTATCTAGTTTATAATATTAATATACTTGCTTTTCCTATAAGGCTTCGAAATAATACATAGCATACTATCTTTTGTTGTCACCAGTTAATATTAATATAATTATATAATAATATTATATAGTAATTAAAATAGCTATTCAATAAAAATGTTATTATAATATATATAGAAATCGTTATATTTTAATATTAAAATTATAAATTTAAAAAAGTATTGATACTAAATAATATTAATTAATTATATTAAAAACATATATTAAACAATTATATAAGAATTTGAGTCTGCTCCTCTGTATAACCAAAACCGAATTTGTAGTTTTTTCATTACAAATGTTCGGGCAATAATTAGTTCGATCATTTAATGCACATTTAGCGATATATTCATTGTAATATATAAATGACTAAGCTTGAATATTCAAAGTATCTCTATCAATATTACAGATCTATATAACACTTGGTGTGTGTTAACCGGTAACAGTAATGCCACCCCCCGCCCCCACTAGATTCACCGAGATAAAGAGGAACCTGTCACTCAAGCTGCGTACATGTATATCTTGATCTACGTGACCTACTTGTGTGTGATCGCATTCACATTCGTAGCGATCATGTTAGTATGTAGTAATAGGTTTCTCTTAATCAATTATATCTTAGTCCTATTTATTTATTATAAATCTGTTGGTCGGCGTTTTATTAGATTGTTTTTCATATATAATTGAAAACAAAATATGTTTGGAATACCCCCACCTTCAAATCCTTAAAAAAAGCTGCACAAAGTAGTAGTCTACATAATATGCTGATGAATGGGCTTCACTATTTATTTGTCAATATAATCAGATAGGAATTTATCTATTTTTAAAATTCTATTTCTCTGGAAATAATTAATATTTTATTATAATTTAAATTGCATAGATTAATAAATTTATACATTAAAACATTTATTTTGAAATAATTTTAATATTATAATTAACTTTTCTTTATTTAATAATACATTTATTGTGTTATGATATACCTATATAACTAGAGATGAATGTTATGTAGTTAAATAAAAAAAATAGAAAAATAATCATATATAAAAAAGTTATTACCTGTTAAAAATTGCTATTTTTACCTATATTTTACATGTAAAAGCCGGACCTTAAAGAGTCCGTATTAGGAAACCTTCCCCTCTTTTTATATAAGTATAACCAATTTAGAAATATATATATATATATATATTTACAGTTATTTAATTAACCTAAATAAGTTATTGTTTTTGTATAATGAGCATTTACATTTTATTGCAAAAGTTGTGGTTAGTAATTCTCTTGAAACATTACCGTACAGGTATAAAATCTCCGAAAAGAAAGCTCTCCAATACAAGCCATTGGAATAAGCAGCCGCCGTCATTGTGGTAGATCTCATAGTAAAAGCTTGGCTACATTCACGTATTAACGGCTCTCTAAGGTGGCGGCTATTATTGTGAACCTACTGATCTCAAATATAACCATTAAATATCGTTCAGAAATGCATTTATTATATATGTGTATATATATATATCCTATACATTACACATGCCGAGTACTTAAACTTACTTGCTAAAAATCATCCACCCATTGTTATATATTATATTGTTTTATGCATTGCGTTATTCAAATACCATTAGGTAATAGATACCTATAAATGATATCAAAACGTATACAAAATAGCGAGAAAATATATCTTTTCTTTTCAAAAAATGTTACTGTTATTAATCGATTGTGTTTTATTGTTAATTAGTTGCTTATATGAATAAATATTATTTAACTTATTAATTTATTAACTTATTAATTTTTACATTTAATATATATATATAGAGTACATCTATATATATAATATATTTTATAAACGAAAAATTATCGAAAATAGAAATAAAGTATATTGTAAAAAATAAATTAAATATTATCGAAAATAGAAATAAAGTATATTATAAAAATAAATGAAAAATTATCGAAAATAGAAATAAAAAAAATTATCTTAAATAGAAATAAAGTATATTGTAAAAATAAACGAAACATTATCGAAAAATAAAACAGTATATTGTAAAAATAAACAAAAATTATCGAATATAGAATTAAGTATATTGTAAAAATTATCGAAAATAGAAATAAAATATATTGTAAAAAATAAATGAAAAATTATCGAAAATAGAAATAAAAAAAATTATCTTAAATAAAAATAAAAAAAATAATCTTAAATAGAAATAAAGTATATTGTAAAAATAAGCGAAACATTATCGAAAAATAGAACAGTATATTATAAAAATAAACAAAAATTATCGAATATAGAATTAAGTATATTGTAAAAATAAATGAAAAAATATCGAAAATAGAAATAAAACAAAATATCGTAAATAAAAATTAAAAAAATAATCTTAAATAGAAATAAAGTATATTGTAAAAATAAGCGAAACATTATCGAAAAATAGAACAGTATATTATAAAAATAAACAAAAATTATCGAATATAGAATTAAGTATATTGTAACAATTATCGAAAATAGAAGTAAAGTTTATTGTAAATATAAACGAAAATAAAAATAATCGAACACAGGAATCAAAATAATATAAAATAGAAATAATATAATATATAAAATAGGGTTCCACTATCTTATCTGCTGACTTATTTATATCGAGACGAGTATACAATATATTTTTCTTTATACTAAGATACATAATTAAGTTTACACGATAAACAGAATCATGGTTTATAAGCAAATAGTTAAGTTAAGTTTAACGTATAGATATACAACGGAGTAGATGAATACCAGTAAACTCGGATCACTTTTAAAATAAAATTTTGACCATTTTAAAATAATTATATATGGTATACTTCTATAATATGGGTTAAAGCATAAAAGTGGTCCGAGTTTTCTTCAAAAGTGTTCCTAGTTTTCTTCAAAAGTGTTCCTAGTTTATTTCAAAAGTGGTCAAAGTTTACTGGTACCCGTGTTGAGCTAAGTTAAAACTTCATCTAAGTTCTTGGATGCGATGATATCACTCAATCAAAAAATAAAATGAATACAACTCAACGGTTATAACCCTATAACATATACGTTAATCGTTACGTTATACAAGATAATTATAATATATTATGTTAACTTATAAGAATGAATGAATAATACGTATTTTACTAGACATTTTTTTATAAATACATATTTAATATATATATATATAAAAATTCATATGGAATCAATATAATATAGTTATAAATAAGTAAAAAAGGAACGCCTGTATAGTGAGATGCTTTCGAGAAAGGATTCCACAATATATAACGCTATAAGTTATTTATTGAAGTAGAACTATACTATATTTATAATCTTAAAAGTAAAATGTCAATAAAGCACATAGCATACCGAGTCGATATGATTCCCGTATATCGAAGATGGAGACGAACAATAAACGTAGAAAGATCGGCCTATTAATTTCTTCTTTTTACATTTATTATTATTCGTGTAATTATTTATTTGTTTTATTATTTCAACTTGATGCGTATAAACGTCCATCGTTTTCAACTGAGTCAATAAACCTGTCTATTATTATTATTATTATTATTATAGATGTATTCCACTAGGGATGTATTATTAGGAGGTAACGCGCAGATGTTAGAATAAACAATATGCTGAGTTTATCTACAAGGCTTACTTACGTGGACATGGGTAATAAATAGTTTTTATAAACTCTTATATCAATAAAAAACTTTAAAAAACTTTATATCAATAAAAAGGGTGCGTTTTTTGTAACACACCAACGTATCATCTGTATGCTTATACATGTAAACTCAGTTGGTACGTTTAAAAACGCTTGCTGACTTGGTACGTTGGTATGTTACAAAAAAACACACTCTAAATAAGATTTACAATTCGAAGGAGATATATATTTCAGGTAAATCATCATAGGGCATATACAAATAAATAGAATATATATATATATACTATAATAATACATTACATATCTCATGAGTCGTAATCTATACCTTTGTATTCTAATTGGTATTTTATCGACTTCCTTCTTTCCAAATAGAGTTATCGAGGGTTTATGATCTGTAGTAACTTTCAATACTTTCATCTATTAGTTGTTGTATTTTAAAGAAACAATACCTTGTATACGTTGTATTCTCTTCAGGTATGAAATGCCTATCGAATCTTTTTATTATAATTTCTAGTTTTATTTCTTTATCTTTATTGTTTTCATCTTTTGTATTCTCAATATCGAATGAATTATATATATCGACTGCATCTTCTCCTATCACATATAGGAAATTAGCTATTTGGACTTTACTTGATTTCTTATCTAGTTCATTAGCATATGCATAAATCTCATAATTTTGTTTCCTCCGTTTAAACTACTTGCTTATATCTAATAGGGTGTTCACATCAATTCCGTTTTCTTACGTTACATGAAATCCGTACAGAAAATGAAAAAATTAAATTCCCAAATATACATATATACACACACACATACACATATATATATATATATATAAACTATTATACTAATATGTTATAGAAATATATATACCTATATACCTATATATATATATATATATATATATATTAGTGTTGCAACCGGACCCTCATTTCCATGTATCAGTATCGTATCAATTCAAAAAATCAAAGTATCAGTATCATATCAGTATCATAAATAATTTTTTTAAGTATCAGTATTGTATCAGTATTAGTGTTGACAATTTTCAGATTTGTCACTCATTCGAAGTTTTCGAATAGTAATTATATACACTTCGAAGGTTTCAAATAGTATTATTTTTGTTAAATTAAGTATTCTAAGTTTTGAAATAGTAAAATTATTCATTTAGAAGGTTTCAAATAGTAAAATTATTCATTTCGAAGGTTTCAAATAGTAAATATATTCATTTCGAAAGCTTCAAATAGTAAATAATAGTCGTACCCAACCCGGCATTGCTCAATTTTTGATTGTTTGTCTATCTATTATTTATTAAGTATAGCTATTGCTGATTCTATTTTAAATTGCTAGTATATACAATAAAATAAATGTTAGCGAAAATACAAACAAATGAAGAATATATTTTTTTATATTTCAAAAATAGTGGAAAAATAATTTAAAAATACAAAAAATATTACAAAATATATTTTAAAAAAATGTTCTAAAAATAATATTAAAAATTTAATATTTATATATTATATATTAAAATAATATTTCAAAAATTAGAGGAAAAATATAAAAAAATATATTTTTTTTAAATATCGAAAAATATTTAAAAAATATAACAAATATATTTTTAAAAAATGTCGAAAAATATTTTTTATAAATTTTACAAATATTTTAAAATATAATATATATTATATTATAGTGGAAATCAATTATTCTCATACACTATTTACAATCACTATTTATCTTAAATTAATTAAATAAAGTATTTAAAATAATATTTAATAGAGTTAAAAATGTTGTTCCAAAAACACTAAATTCTATTAATTACAATATGTCTTGTTGATATTCAATAGAATTGTAAATTCTTTTATTCCATAATTACCAATTTATATTTTTTATTATTTAATAAATAATTAAAATCCGAATTCGGAACTATATATGATATAATCAATTTTATAATTTGGTAAGTTCACATACAATAATAATATGTACACAATATGTAAGAAATACATGCAATAGGCCTATATATGTAGAGATGTGCGTATACCATCGATATAAAGAAAGAATAACGCTATGCATAAAACAATATAATATATAACAATGGGTGGATGATTGTTAGCGCAGTGATAAAGGCATAAGGTACGTGGCATTATCATGTGTAATGTATAGGTGTTATATATTGGTGTTATATATATATATATATATATATATATAATATATATTATATATATATATATATATATATATATATATATATATATATATATAATAAAGGCATTGCTGAACGATATTTAATGGTTATATTTGAGATCAGTGGGTTGTTCACAATAATAGCCGCAACCTTGGGGGCCTCCTAGAGAGCCGTTAATACGTGAATGTAGCCAAGCTTTTACTATGAGATCTACCACAACGACGGCGGCTGCTTATTCCAATGGCTTGTATCGGAGAGCTTTCTTTTCGGAGATTTTATACCTGTACGGTAATGTTTCAAGAGAATTACTAACCACAACTTTTGCAATAAAATGTAAATGCTCATTATACAAAAACAATAACTTATTTAGGTTAATTAAATAACTGTAAATATATATATATATATATATATTTCTAAATTGGTTATACTTATATAAAAAGAGGGGAAGGTTTCCTAATACGGACTCTTTAAGGTCCGGCTTTTACATGTAAAATATAGGTAAAAATAGCAATTTTTAACAGGTAATAACTTTTTTATATATGATTATTTTTCTATTTTTTTTATTTAACTACATAACATTCATCTCTATTATAATATATATTATATATATATATAGGTATACTATATATAAATATATATTTTTAAATACAAGTATTTTAATCTAATGAATATTTATCATCACTTATACATCGTTCAGTATTAGATTCGCACATCTTAACTTGTAACGCAGTGCACAGTCTACTAATCTATGTAATACTTTATAATTTTACGTACATAATGAATAGTTTGTAATATAATAATATTAATGACATCAACGATGGAGTCATCTACATACATTTTATATATCTCCTAAAGTATATATATATATATATTTATATAGTGATAATAAATCAAATGTATACTTATATAAATATACATACGAATGAATGAATGCGTTTATTTACCGAATATAGGCTATAATCGGCTAATAATCGGAGGGATACCCAGAAGCTTTGTTTAGCTTATACTAAGGAAACCATTCAATACCACGCGAGTGTGTGTGTGTGTGTGAAGTGATGTGCAATACAGCACAACCTACGCAGAATACGTGGAATACTTGGAGACGGCCGCTATCGTCAGGGAGTTATACCTACAGCTGTCCGCAGTACTGACAACATTCAACATCTCGCTGCACGGCGTAGAGCTAGCTGGACACACTTATACGCAGGTACCTGTGCACTATATAGTGCGTGGGTGCTAGTGCTATTTAAGTATAAAGCGCGACCGCTGAAATGAATGCGACTAAAATGCACGCATTAAAGTGTGTATAAAATGCAAGTTGTCCAAGGTTCTGTTGTAGTACGTATAGAGCTAGAACGTGTGTAGATTATATGTAATAGGTGGCCAACACTTCCTATATATATGGTCCGAATGTAGTTATTATTAGAGCTGTCACCCTGTATCAGCATGGGTGAATAGTATTACATAATAGGTTATTCGCATGATCCGTGATGTGATTGCAGTGACAGCAACTCGTTTAGCCTGACAACCTAGTTATATTCATTGCTATAATTGCTGTGGTATGTATGTAACGAAGGCACGCGTTGCAACACTTTCATACGGCAAGCGTACAACGCTTGAATTCATTGTGTTAACACCCTATTATACCCTATATCTCGGTCAGCATACGTTTTGCTATTTCAGATTGTCGTGCACATTAATTTATTTATTTGAATGCGTTCGTAATAATAATGATAATATTTATTAAAAGAATTCTGTTTTATTATCTAGTTTATAATATTAATATACTTGCTTTTCCTATAAGGCTTCGAAATAATACATAGCATACTATCTTTTGTTGTCACCAGTTAATATTAATATAATTATATAATAATATTATATAGTAATTAAAATAGCTATTCAATAAAAATGTTATTATAATATATATAGAAATCGTTATATTTTAATATTAAAATTATAAATTTAAAAAAGTATTGATACTAAATAATATTAATTAATTATATTAAAAACATATATTAAACAATTATATAAGAATTTGAGTCTGCTCCTCTGTATAACCAAAACCGAATTTGTAGTTTTTTCATTACAAATGTTCGGGCAATAATTAGTTCGATCATTTAATGCACATTTAGCGATATATTCATTGTAATATATAAATGACTAAGCTTGGATATTCAAAGTATCTCTATAAATATTACAGATCTATATAACACTTGGTGTGTGTTAACCGGTAACAGTAATGCCACCCCCCGCCCCCACTAGATTCACCGAGATAAAGAGGAACCTGTCACTCAAGCTGCGTACATGTATATCTTGATCTACGTGACCTACTTGTGTGTGATCGCATTCACATTCGTAGCGATCATGTTAGTATGTAGTAATAGGTTTCTCTTAATCAATTATATCTTAGTCCTATTTATTTATTATAAATCTGTTGGTCGGCGTTTTATTAGATTGTTTTTCATATATAATTGAAAACAAAATATGTTTGGAATACCCCCACCTTCAAATCCTTAAAAAAAGCTGCACAAAGTAGTAGTCTACATAATATGCTGATGAATGGGCTTCACTATTTATTTGTCAATATAATCAGATAGGAATTTATCTATTTTTAAAATTATATTTCTCTGGAAATAATTAATATTTTATTATAATTTAAATTGCATAGATTAATAAATTTATACATTAATACATTTATTTTGAAATAATTTTAATATTATAATTAACTTTTCTTTATTTAATAATACATTTATTGTGTTATGATATACCTATATAACTAGAGATGAATGTTATGTAGTTAAATAAAAAAAATAGAAAAATAATCATATATAAAAAAGTTATTACCTGTTAAAAATTGCTATTTTTACCTATATTTTACATGTAAAAGCCGGACCTTAAAGAGTCCGTATTAGGAAACCTTCCCCTCTTTTTATATAAGTATAACCAATTTAGAAATATATATATATATATATATATATATTTACAGTTATTTAATTAACCTAAATAAGTTATTGTTTTTCTATAATGAGCACGTAAATTTTATTGCAAAAGTTGTTGTTAGTAATTCTCGTTGAAACATTACCGTACAGGTATAAAATCTCCGAAAAGAAAGCTCTCCGATACAAGCCATTGGAATAAGCAGCCGCCGTCGTTGTGGTAGATCTCATAGTAAAAGCTTGTCTACATTCACGCTGTATTAACGGCTCTCTAGGAGGCCCCCAAGGTTGCGGCTATTATTGTGAACAACCCACTGATCTCAAATATAACCATTAAATATCGTTCAGCAATGCCTTTATTATATATATATATATATATATATATATATATATATATATATAATATATATTATATATATATATATATATATATAACACCAATATATAACACCTATACATTACACATGATAATGCCACGTACCTTATGCCTTTATCACTGCGCTAACAATCATCCTACAATCACCCATTGTTATATATTATATTGTTTTATGCATAGCGTTATTCTTTCTTTATATCGATGGTATACGCACATCTCTACATATATAGGCCTATTGCATGTATTTCTTACATATTGTGTACATATTATTATTGTATGTGAACTTACCAAATTATAAAATTGATTATATCATATATAGTTCCGAATTCGGATTTTAATTATTTATTAAATAATAAAAAATATAAATTGGTAATTATGGAATAAAAGAATTTACAATTCTATTGAATATCAACGAGACATATTGTAATTAATAGAATTTAGTGTTTTTGGAACAACATTTTTAACTCTATTAAATATTATTTTAAATACTTTATTTAATTAATTTAAGATAAATAGTGATTGTAAATAGTGTATGAGAATAATTGATTTCCACTATAATATAATATATATTATATTTTAAAATATTTGTAAAATTTATAAAAAATATTTTTCGACATTTTTAAAAAATATATTTGTTATATTTTTAAAATATTTTTCGATATTTAAAAAAAATATATTTTTTTATATTTTTCCTCTAATTTTTGAAATATTATTTTAATATATAATATATAAATATTAAATTTTTAATATTATTTTTAGAACATTTTTTTTAAATATATTTTGTAATATTTTTTGTATTTTTAAATTATTTGTCCACTATTTTTGAAATATAAAAAAATATTATCTTCATTTGTTTGTATTTTCGCTAACATTTATTTTATTGTATATACTAGCAATTTAAAATAGAATCAGCAATAGCTATACTTAATAAATAATAGATAGACAAACAATCAAAAATTGAGCAATGCCGGGTGGGTACGACTATTATTTACTATTTGAAGCTTTCGAAATGAATATATTTACTATTTGAAACCTTCGAAATGAATAATTTTACTATTTGAAACCTTCTAAATGAATAATTTTACTATTTCAAAACTTAGAATACTTAATTTAACAAAAATAATACTATTTGAAACCTTCGAAGTGTATATAATTACTATTCGAAAACTTCGAATGAGTGACAAATCTGAAAATTGTCAACACTAATACTGTTACAATACTGATACTTAAAAAAATTATTTATGATACTGATATGATACTGATACTTTGATTTTTTGAATTGATACGATACTGATACATGGAAATGAGGGTCCGGTTGCAACACTAATATATATATATATATATATATATAGGTATATAGGTATATATATTTCTATAACATATTAGTATAATAGTTTATATATATATATATATGTGTGTGTGTGTGTGTGTATATATGTATATTTGGGAATTTAGTTTTTTCATTTTCTGTACGGATTTCATGTAACGTAAGAAAACGGAATTGGTGTGAACACCCTATTAGATATAAGCAAGTAGTTTAAACGGAGGAAACAAAATTATGAGATTTATGCATATGCTAATTAACTAGATAAGAAATCAAGTAAAGTCCAAATAGCTAATTTCCTATATGTGATAGGAGAAGATGCAGTCGATATATATAATTCATTCGATATTGAGAATACAAAAGATGAAAACAATAAAGATAAAGAAATAAAACTAGAAATTATAATAAAAAGATTCGATAGGCATTTCATACCTGAAGAGAATACAACGTATACAAGGTATTGTTTCTTTAAAATACAACAACTAATAGATGAAAGTATTGAAAGTTACTACAGATCATAAACCCTCGATAACTCTATTTGGAAAGAAGGAAGTCGATAAAATACCAATTAGAATACAAAGGTATAGATTACGACTCATGAGATATGTAATGTATCATTATAGTATATATATATATATTCTATTTATTTGTATATGCCCTATGATGATTTACCTGAAATATATATCTCCTTCGAATTGTAAATCTTATTTAGAGTGTGTTTTTTTGTAACATACCAACGTACCAAGTCAGCAAGCGTTTTTAAACGTACCAACTGAGTTTACATGTATAAGCATACAGATGATACGTTGGTGTGTTACAAAAAACGCACCCTTTTTATTGATATAAAGTTTTTTATTGATATAAGAGTTTATAAAAACTATTTATTACCCATGTCCACGTAAGTAAGCCTTGTAGATAAACTCAGCATATTGTTTATTCTAACATCTGCGCGTTACCTCCTAATAATACATCCCTAGTGGAATACATCTATAATAATAATAATAATAATAATAGACAGGTTTATTGACTCAGTTGAAAACGATGGACGTTTATACGCGTCAAGTTGAAATAATAAAACAAATAAATAATTACACGAATAATAATAAATGTAAAAAGAAGAAATTAATAGGCCGATCTTTCTACGTTTATTGTTCGTCTCCATCTTCGATATACGGGAATCATATCGACTCGGTATGCTATGTGCTTTATTGACATTTTACTTTTAAGATTATAAATATAGTATAGTTCTACTTCAATAAATAACTTATAGCGTTATATATTGTGGAATCCTTTCTCGAAAGCATCTCACTATACAGGCGTTCCTTTTTTACTTATTTATAACTATATTATATTGATTCCATATGAATTTTTATATATATATATATTAAATATGTATTTATAAAAAAATGTCTAGTAAAATACGTATTATTCATTCATTCTTATAAGTTAACATAATATATTATAATTATCTTGTATAACGTAACGATTAACGTATATGTTATAGGGTTATAACCGTTGAGTTGTATTCATTTATTTTTTGATTGAGTGATATCATCGCATCCAAGAACTTAGATGAAGTTTTAACTTAGCTCAACACGGGTACCAGTAAACTTTGACCACTTTTGAAATAAACTAGGAACACTTTTGAAGAAAACTAGGAACACTTTTGAAGAAAACTCGGACCACTTTTATGCTTTAACCCATATTATAGAAGTATACCATATATAATTATTTTAAAATGGTCAAAATTTTATTTTAAAAGTGATCCGAGTTTACTGGTATTCATCTACTCCGTTGTATATCTATACGTTAAACTTAACTTAACTATTTGCTTATAAACCATGATTCTGTTTATCGTGTAAACTTAATTATGTATCTTAGTATAAAGAAAAATATATTGTATACTCGTCTCGATATAAATAAGTCAGCAGATAAGATAGTGGAACCCTATTTTATATATTATATTATTTCTATTTTATATTATTTTGATTCCTGTGTTCGATTATTTTTATTTTCGTTTATATTTACAATAAACTTTACTTCTATTTTCGATAATTGTTACAATATACTTAATTCTATATTCGATAATTTTTGTTTATTTTTATAATATACTGTTCTATTTTTCGATAATGTTTCGCTTATTTTTACAATATACTTTATTTCTATTTAAGATTATTTTTTTTATTTTTATTTACGATATTTTTTTTTATTTCTATTTTCGATATTTTTTCATTTATTTTTACAATATACTTAATTCTATATTCGATCATTTTTGTTTATTTTTATAATATACTGTTCTATTTTTCGATAATGTTTCGCTTATTTTAACAATATACTTTATTTCTATTTAAGATTATTTTTTTTATTTTTATTTAAGATAATTTTTTTTATTTCTATTTTCGATAATTTTTCATTTATTTTTTACAATATATTTTATTTCTATTTTCGATAATTTTTACAATATACTTAATTCTATATTCGATAATTTTTGTTTATTTTTACAATATACTGTTTTATTTTTCGATAATGTTTCGTTTATTTTTACAATATACTTTATTTCTATTTAAGATAATTTTTTTTATTTCTATTTTCGATAATTTTTCATTTATTTTTTACAATATACTTTATTTCTATTTTCGATAATTTTTTGTTTATTTTTATAATAATAATATACTTTATTTCTATTTTCGATAATATTTAATTTATTTTTTACAATATACTTTATTTCTATTTTCGATAATTTTTCGTTTATAAAATATATTATATATATAGATGTACTCTATATATATATATTAAATGTAAACATTAATAAGTTAATAAATTAATAAGTTAAATAATATTTATTCATATAAGCAACTAATTAACAATAAAACACAATCGATTAATAACAGTAACATTTTTTGAAAAGAAAAGATATATTTTCTCGCTATTTTGTATACGTTTTGATATCATTTATAGGTATCTATTACCTAATGGTATTTGAATAACGCAATGCATAAAACAATATAATATATAACAATGGGTGGATGATTTTTAGCAAGTAAGTTTAAGTACTCGGCATGTGTAATGTATAGGATATATATATATACACATATATAATAAATGCATTTCTGAACGATATTTAATGGTTATATTTGAGATCAGTAGGTTCACAATAATAGCCGCCACCTTAGAGAGCCGTTAATACGTGAATGTAGCCAAGCTTTTACTATGAGATCTACCACAACGACGGCGGCTGCTTATTCCAATGGCTTGTATCGGAGAGCTTTCTTTTCGGAGATTTTATACCTGTACGGTAATGTTTCAAGAGAATTACTAACCACAACTTTTGCAATAAAATGTAAATGCTCATTATACAAAAACACTAACTTATTTAGGTTAATTAAATAACTGTAAATATATATATATAGATATAGATATATATTTCTAAAGTGGTTATACTTATATAGGGGAAGGTTTCCTAATACAGACACTTTAAGGTCCGGCTTTTACATGTAAAAGCTAGGGAAAAATAGCTATTTTTAAACAGGTAATAACTTTTTTATATATGATTATTTTTCTATTTTTTTTTAATTATCTAGATAAAATTCATCTATAGTTATATAGGTATATCGTATCATTATAAATGTATTATTAAATAAAGAAAAGTTAATTATTATATTAAAATTATTTCAAAATAAATTTATTTATGTCTACAATTATTACATAATACTATGCAATTTAAATTATAATAAAATATTAATTATTTCCAGAGAAATAAAATTTTAAAAATAAATAAATTCCTGATTATATTGACAAATAACCAGTTAAGCTCATTAATCAGCCTTTTTTAAATAATTGAAAGTGGGGTGGGTAAATTCCAAAAATATTTTGTTTTCAATTTTATATGAAAAACAATCTAATAAAACGCCGACCAAACGATTTATAATAAATAAATATATTTATCCTATAGGATATAGATATAATTGATTAAGAGAAACCTATTACTACATACTAACATGATCGCTACGAATGTGAATGCGATCACACACAAGTAGGTCACGTAGATCAAGATATACATGTACGCAGCTTGAGTGACAGGTTCCTCTTTATCTCGGTGAATCTAGTGGGGGCGGGGGGTGGCATTACTGTTACCGGTTAACACACACCAAGTGTTATATAGATATGTAATATTGTGAGAGATACTTTGAATATACAAGCTGTCATTTATATATTAAAATGAATATATCGCTAAATGTGCATTTAATGATCGAACTAATTATTGCCCAAACATTTGTGATGAAAATACTACGAATTCGGTTTTGGTTATACAGAGGAGCAGACTCAAATGTTTATATAATTGTTTAATATATTTTTTTAATATAATTAAGTAATATTATTTAGTATCAATACTTTTTTTAATTTATAATTTTAATATTAAAATTATTATATAATTATATTAATATTAACGGGTGATAACAACAGAACATATTCTATGTATTATGTTGAAGACCTTTATGAGGAACAAGCATATTAACATTATAAACTAGATAATAAAACAGAAAACAAGCGTAATTCTTCTAATAAATATGTGAACTACGTGCAAACCTATAGGAAGTGTTGGCCTATTACATATAATCTACACTCGTTCTAGCTCTATACGTACTACTACAGAACCTTGGACAACTTGCATTTTATACACAATTTAATTGTATCGCGCATTTCAGTCGCATTCATTTAGCGGTCACGCTTTAAACTTAACTAGCACTTCCCAGCAAACAGTAAGAGCAGCATAACAGCAGCATAATAGCGTGACAAATTAATAGCAGCATAATAGCAGCATAATATACATTTAATAGCAGCATAATATCACAATGTAAAAATTTGAGGCTCTAGCATATGCTGTTATGCTGCTATTATGCTGCTATTACTGTTAGATGGGTTGCACCAGCGCACTATATAGTGCGGGTACCTGAGTATAAGTGTGTCCAGCTAGCTCTACGCCGTGCAGCGAGATGTTGAATGTTGTCAGTACTGCGGACAGCTGTAGGTATAACTCCCTGACGATAGCGGCCGTCTCCAAGTATTCCACGTATTCTGCATAGGTTGTGCTGTATTGTACATCACTTCACACACACACACACACTCGCGTGGTATTGAATGGTTTCCTTAGTATAAGCTAAACAAAGCTTCTGGGTATCCCTCCGATTATTAGCCGATTATAGCCTATATTCGGTAAATAAACGCATTCATTCATTCGTATGTATATTTATATAAGTATACATTTGATTTATTATCACTATATTAATATATATATATATATACTTTAGGAGATGTATACAATTTATGTAGATGACTTCATCATCGATGTCATTAATATTATTATATTACATACTATTCATTATGTACGTAAAATGATAAAGTTTCACATAGATTAGTAGAAAGTGAACTGCGATACAAGTTAAGATGTGCGAATCTAATACTGAATAATGTAAAAGTGATGATCAATATTCATTAGATTTAATTAAATACTTATATTTAAAAATGTATATTTATATATAGTATACCTATATATAGTTATATAGATTGATACAATTATAGTAACATTTTGAATATACAATTATATTTCAATAATATAATAATGTAATGTACACATGTATATATAGATATACAATATGAACATTAATTACAAATATAAACTAAATAATATTCTCAAAAGTGATTATAAACCCATATTGAAAGAGAGCGTGTAATTATTTTGAAGTTTTGAAGTTATAGAAAAATTTATAATTAACATTTTTTAAATTAATATAAATGATATTAATTACTAATAAAAATATTCTATTAAATATATAAATATAAATAAGTATATATATATAGATAACTAATAATAAATATACATAAATAAGTAGACTTCCTATGTAAAAACCTATTCTGTGTATGTCTCTCTTGGAACGCGTGGAACACAGCTGATTAAACTGTGAATCAGGTTGTGTATGTATGTTTACATCCACATATATATATATATATGATTTTAATATATTAAAATATTAGCTTTAGAAAACATAGATTATAACTAAAATTGTAAAAAAAATATAAATAAAACCAATTAATGTGTTAATAAATCTACGACTACTGGATAACTTGCAGATCGTAAAGAGTATTAGTGAACAATATTTATTATAATGTTGTAATTATCTATACAACTAATTATGTAAGTAAGTAATTAAGTTACTAGGTAAATGACTGAGAAAATGTGAATAACTGAATAAATGTGTATCTAAGTGAATCACAAATTAAGTAAATAAGTAACTAAGTAAATAAGTAACTAAGTAAATAAGTAACTAAGTAAATAAGTAACTAAGTAAATAAGTAACTAAGTAAATAAGTAACCAAGTAACAAAGTAAAGAAGTAACTAAGTAAAGAAGTAACTAAGTAACTAAGTAACTAAGTATGTACGTAAATAAGTAACTAAGCAAATAAGTAACTAAGCAGCCGATACTAACATCAGTTCCTTTAGCGAGTATCACAGCCTTAGTGACGATACGTTTGTTGATGTAATCGTACGACTGAGACGGACTGCCTAGCTTCATGACCAGGTTATCTACATCGGTGAAGTTGTAGTTACCCCCACTGTGTAGGGGGGTTAAGTAGGGTTAAAGTATGGTATGGAACACTGTGTTGTATATAGAGTATGACCAGGTTATCTACATCAGTGAAGTTGTAGTTACCCCCACTTTAGGGGGGTTAGGTAGGGTTAAAGTAGGGTTAAAGTAGGGTATGGAGCATTGTGTTGTATATAGAGTATGACCAGGTTATCTACATCGGTGAAGTTGTAGTTACCCCCACTTTAGGGGGGTTAGGTAGGGTTAAAGTAGGGTATGGAACAATGTGTTATATATAGAGTATGACCAGGTTATCTACATAGGTGAAGTTATAGTTACCCCCACTGTTTAGGGTTTAGGTAGGGTTAAAGTAGATTATGAAGGTTTAACATCAGTGAAGCTATAGTCAGCATATATGTTATGTGGGGTTAAATAGGGTATGGGGCCGTGTGTGAAAGAAAGTATGTATAGGTTATAGGTCTATTTTATTATTTGTATTCTATAAATACACTTTTGAGAAATCATTTATGATTTATTTAAGTGTCTAAATAAACATTCAATCAATCAATCAATATAGATTAGCGAAACAGTGATGTTACCAACACGGCGGGTGGGGTTAGGTTAGATTAGGTTATACAAGGTTTACGTATGGTGCACTGTGACATATATGTATATAGCATGTAGAAATATCCTAGTTCATGGTTAGGTGAGGTTAAAGTCGATTATGGAGCCATATGTGATGGTTAGGTTAGGTGCGGTTAACCTAAGATATAGGACAATGCGCGATGTATATATATAATAATAATAATAATAATAATTATTAGAAGAAAGTTGTACATTTTTTTCATATGAAGTATTTAAATTAATTATATTGTTATTTCCTCTAAAGGGCTTCGGATAAAGATCAATATCTTTTCTATGCTGTCGCCCGATAATATATATATAGAGTATGTACAGGTTGCCTATGTCAGTGATGTTATATGTAGCGCAACCGAAATCAATATAGTCGCGACCGATCGCTGGTTATGATCCGGTTATTATAACCGGATAGCGGCGAATTAGAATTATTCATTTTTAAACGTTTACCATAGTAAAGTCATCTATAGATGTCGGACAATAATTCGAAAGAAATAACTCGAAGCAGCGGTTTCTGACTATATAAACAGGTGCCCGATACTTGGGATGTAAACAGGGTTAACGAGGGTTGGTTAATGATCGCGTACTATTGATATAACTTAATGCTGTATTAGTTTGTTAATATGATTTGTTTGTTTTTTTATTTAGGCGAGTCCATTCATCCCTTCCAGGAACTTAAATGAAGTTTTTATTAACTTATAAGCAAAATTTAAAAAGTTGAATATTATTGAATACGATTTAAATAGTTTACTATTAGGGCATATAATTTAAATGTATAATTAATATGATTTGAATAATGTAATCGTAACCATTTAATATTATCCAAATGCAGTTCAATGCCAATAATCTAACAAATGGGTTAGCTAATATTCTCAATTACCTAATATTTATAACTTCTATAGGTAGAATTTTATATTTCTAATGTTAAAAATTATTAGCTGAAATAAATAATCTACCATTCGATAAACATTTATTCGACTCCCTTTATGCATGTTACATTATACCAGAATAGCTAACATTGTTTGATCAAAACTTATTATTCAATCTAAATTTAGACATTAATTATAAATGCATAAGATTTACTCAAGCGATCAATACAGATCTACGTAATGTAGTTCTTTACTATATATAGCGAAATATGCATGTATATAATTTTAATTGCAATCAAATATATTGTAATAAATTTGTAACAATATATTTTGTAATAGATTTCAGTTTATTTCATTAACAAATACACCCATTATTGATTAAATATAAGTAATTATCATTGGAATAGTATATATTACAAACATTTCATTTGTAAAGATTGTACAATTTGATAATTAATAAATAATATTACAAAATATGACTCTTTGAAATTTCTCAAATTTTAGAAAAACATTGATTTTATGAGTAATTATACAAAATGAATAATTAATATAAAAATGAAAATGAAATTGAAATAAATATGATTATATAATTTGTTTGTAATATTAATACACTATATTTTAGGAAAGTTTTAAATTTAGAAAATAATTACTTTTCTATATTTGATATCATATTGATATCTTGAGTAGATAATAACTAAACCCGATAAACTATTACATTTAACCAAGTTTTTCATACTTTATTTTATTCTAAATTCTAAAATGTAACCCATATATTTCTTGAAAACTGCAAAATAATACCGCACCTCTCTTCGCATCAAACATTAACATTATTTAATATACATTTAGTAATAGATATTTGATGTGCGACAACAACAGAACATATTCCATATAACATTGAAGCCCCTTAGGAGGAAAACCTACACACATATAATATAAAAGAAAAGAAAATAGAAAACGAAAATAATTTCTAAAAAATTATTATCATTATTATTATTATTACTAATAATTAATATGATATAACCAATAATCATACTGACTATATACCTTATTGACTACATAGCTGTAATATCTAGAGTGATAACCTAGCGTCAGTAGTGGAGGTGGGGCAACAGGAAGTCATGTGGCCGTTACAGAATCTATTTATAGATATCACGAGTTCGGGTTTCAGCGATTCGTAGAGTCTCGGAAACTGATGAAAAGTGTTAATAATTAATCATATGTACGTCTATTTCTATTATATAATCGATTATGATATATTATATTATTTAAAAGTTGTCTATCTTAAATTTATGTATTTAAATTTAATGTATAACAGCATATGTATACGCTAATTTCATAATTTAACTATTTCACGATGAAACAGCTATTACGATTAATGCTCGCTATATTTATTATAAAATGTGTACCTACAATTGACGTATATAAATATTACATTCAGTGATGTAGTATGGATGATTGCGTAATATTACATAATAGTGTGCGTGTACTTAACCACTGATGACGGAACATTCAGTTTCATAACCACACCCACTTGTACGATGTTCGGAACTAATGAAACGTTAGTATTAATGTTGTAGCAATAGTTAACTAGCCATATATATATATATATATAATATTCATAATATCATTAATACTTAAATATAAAATATTATTTCATTTATGATTTCACTTTTACACGCATTTAGTTAAACCACATGGGCTAGTTCAGTATCTATTCAGTAAATATACAATTTACTATATATACAATATATGATATGTACTAATATTTGATTATAATTAGATAAATTAAACATAATAATTATATATGTATTACATATAATTGATAGATGATATATATATACAGGTATAAGAATACCTAAGTGTGTATATACAGGTATAAGTATGGGTATAATAACCTGTGGGAACACATGGATCTACTTGCATAGCTGTAGAAATGGTGAGTTAATCAATGGTAGTAAAGGGAAGAATAGTAGTATAATATATATATATATATATATATATATATATATATATATATATATATATATATGTTATCTATAGATAATATGTCATATATGTTATATATATATAATATAAATATTTCTGTATAATTTTATGATTCATAAATATATATATTCTATTTACACTTGTCCGATATTTCTAAATACTTTAATCTACTCTAGGTATTACATATAATGGTATACATTTCCCGATTAGTATGTGATTTAAAATAATAATGTAGTGTATTATTATTATCAGTAATATGATGTTTATATATTTCGTTGTAAATATGAATGTCATGAAAGATTGTCTCGTCCAATTACATATATCACCAGACACTCTCTATTAAGTTTTGGTGCATACATTATTTGTGATTGAAATACATATTGTATATATAGATATTATATATCATACTTTATATTCATTTTTATATACTAGAGTTAATAATAATTAATATAGTTATTTCACAATATAATTAATGTATATATATAAATATATTTACTAAATTTCAATATACGAAATGAATATTAATAAGTTGCTATTTATGTAAGTATAGATTCAATAGGTATTCAATACATCATGGATTGATAGAATAATAGAGACTATTTTTAATTTTAAATATGAAGAATATCTATTAATTAAATCAAGTTTTTGTAATTTTTCAAGTAATAATATAGATATTAATATGTTAATTATAATATAAATTAAATACTAAAAAAACTGATTATTATTAATAATTTAAAAATCAATATTTTTTTTTGGATGGGAATATATATACAAATTCTTACTTTTATTATTGTAAAATATATTAAATAGATATATTAATATATTTTCGTTAATGATCTCATTTATAAATTACTGGTTTATACTATATATATTCGTGATGATAATTCTACTGAATTTATTAAATTTAATTAATAAAGTTACAATTGTACACTATTCACTATTATATCTTTTCTATTATTTATAATTGTTAACGTATATTTAGAAGATATACGCGCTTGTGTGTATATTATTGATATAATATAATGATGACATAACTGAAATCTTAACCTTGCATACATAGGGTATAAGGAATAGGCTTCCAAAGAACACATCACATTTCATAACTAATATGTAAATAAGGCTGATATCTTGCATATTCACTAGCCAATATTCTTAACGTTCTAACTTAATTTATATACATTTTTATTATCGTTACTTTCATTTGTGAATTTGTTTACTTTTTATATATTACGTTTTGTTCAGACGTCATATAAATACGGCATTAGAAGTCTCTTTTGTTTTATTATAAAAATTTATTTGTAGATATTTTACTAAAAATAAGTATTATTTATAAAATATATTGTACATTATTTTAATTATATGAAATATTTGTTAAGGAAAGATATAACAATTAAGCGAAGTCGTATAATTCGATTTTGACACAAAAATAAACAGCACCACCTATATAGGTTATATTTTCTGATAAATGTGTTGTTTATAATGTAAATTAGTATTAAACTATACACTCTTAAAATGTAAAATATATGTTTTAAATTATTATGTATATGATGAAAACTAAGTGTTCATTACTAATATATAAATAAGCATTATGATATGTTGTTTTTAAATGCTATACATATCTATGTGGAGACAAAAAGCTAACTTATATTGCTTAGAAGTTAATAGAAAATGAAAACGTTGTTGTATAGAAATTGTGTCAAACTTAAATATATTTCCGTTATTTTTATACTAATGCTATTATATATGGAGTATTATATCTTTACTTCGCAAAATCTTTGATTATAATCAATAATTATTGTTCATTATTTTCATTTAAAAACATATATATAATAATTACTGATTTATAACATTAACACAAACCAGTATAAGCTAGTAGTGATCACCCCTAGTGGTAGCCAGCTGTACTAACCACACACACTGCACAGTAGAGGGCAGTTAGTGATAACCCCTAGTGGTAGAATTCTGTACTAACCACACACACTGCACAGTAGAGGGCAGTTAGTGATCACGTAGGAATGTTCGGCGTCGCACCAAGAGGTAGGCCAACTCGTGCTACCCTGGCAGTATTCGTGGAAGTTACCGCATTCATCTGCGTGATGGGGGTGGAGGGGTGTGTGTATGGTAGTGTGGGTCTATGTGTGGGGGTGTGGGTCTGTGTGTGGTAATGTGGGGTATGTGTAGTAGTGTGGGGGTGTGGGTGATACATGTTGATTATAGGAGGAGGAGAATGATGAAGAGTAGGAGATTAAGGAGAAGTAGGAGGTTAAGAAGGAGTAGGAAGTTAATGAGAAGTAGGAGGTTAAGAAGGAGTAGAAGGTGGAAGAGAACACAAATTTAATAATGTAAACTAGAGGACTACACATGTTTTAGTGAAGAAGATCAGGAGAAGGTGTAGACCAGTAGAAACAGGAGATATTACATTCATACAAACAAACTTGGTAACCTAGTTAAAGTAATTATAAATAATATAACGATTTATTCACTCAATAAAACGATGTAAGGCGTCTTATTGATAAAACAAAAGAAACGAATAATAATATATTTAAAAAGTAATACATTGTAATATAGTATATTAATAATAATTATAGGTTATATTATATAACTTATATAGTTACATATTCATATGTTATGTATAACATATATTTTAATGTTATTACATTATATATTTACTATAGGAATCTAGCCCGAGTCATGGACAACAACTATACTTTGCATACTACATACATCGATTTCGCAAAGCCACTCGACACAGTATCACATGCTAAGCTATTATCTAAGAGTGAAGCTCTAGGAATAACCGGTAATGTACTACACTGGATACAATCATATCTTCATAATAGACATCAGTGTGTTAAGGTTGGTATGAATGTATCTGATAATATTATGGCAACATCAGGGATTCCGCAAGGTTCTTGTTTAGGACCAATTTTATTTATAATCTACATAAATGACCTTCCCAATATATTCTCACCTCAGATCATATGTACCCTTTTTGATGACGATGCCAAACTTTCTCTTATCCATAAATATGAATTTGAAATGGACTATATGCATAATGCACTAACCAAATTAAATGATTGGTCAAAATTATCAGGTCTAAATTTAGCAATCCATAAATGCTCTATAATATCTAGTAAGGGTAATGAAATATCCTCATACTCGATTAACGGTGTTCAATTAAGCTATTCTAATACGTACACCGATCTAGGTGTAATTATCAATCATAATCTATCTTTTAATGATCATATTGATAATATTATCCGTAAAGCATACAGAATGATTAATATAATCTTTCGAGTATTTAGATGTAACAAACATGTACCATTGACACTAGCATATATAAGTTATGTAAGACCTGTCCTTGAATACGCTTCCAGTCTCTGGAATCCATCCATTCCTTTCAGAACAAATGGTAATTCCACCAAACTCGAATTGGTTCAGAGACTATTTACTCGTAAGCTTATTTAGGTGCAATTTAGGTTCATTAGAATACCCTGATAAATTACTATTTTTAAAGCTAAAATCAATTTCTTCCCTTAGGCATGTTGTTGATATGGTGCTGACTTACAAAATAGTTAATGTCTCGTTGATGTGGATGTAGATGATTTCTTGTGGACCTACACGAATCATCTTAGAGGGCCTTCGGTGAAAATAAAAAATTAAATATCTCTAAGAATAACCGATCACACAACTTCTTCAGCAATCGGTTCTCGGCTACATGGAACAATCTGCCTGCTCATCTAACCATAATGAAGTCTCGTCCATTATTTAAATCGGGTGTTTCTGCGATACTGTCTGGTAGTTGATGAACATGTTCATCCTACCTTGTACATTTATTTATATATTTTTATTTATTACCTTATTTATTATTTGTCCTCGTGTGTTATGTTAGGTCAGTGGGGTTGTGACGGGTGTCGGGGAGTAAGGATGACAGCGTGGAATCTACTGGTCAAATTTCCCCCCCACGGCATAGGAAATGATTCACCCTTTCCTAAAAGCTGAGATCTGTCGCGGCCTTGTTGGCATATCATTAGCATATACGAGCTAAGCAATGGCATATGTAAATCAATAATGTTAATACTTTTATTTTCTTTCTTACTATTAGTTTTATCTCCTGTTTTATGTCATTTTGAATATCTATTTTCTATATTCAATAAATTATATTATTATTATTATTATTATTATATTTGATAGTTAACTTTAAGATTAGATTATATCTTTATTAGTTGTTGTTCGTAAATAATATTATATATTTGTCATCGACAATTATATTCAATATTATACTGATTTTAATTTTATAATTTAATTTAGATAATATTGTAACTAATAAATAATTTGATTATAACTAATATTGGACGAAAAGAAACTAATGAACATATACGGTTAATTAATATTCTATTTGTATTAACTACTAATTATACTACAATATGAATGCATTCTGATTATTTACTAGTAAAAATATCATTAATGTATTATGTAACGAATGACAAACTTTATCATTACAATATATTTGATGTGATGATATAAATTATGGGATAATATTCACATATGAAAAGTAAAAAGTCATTACCTAACAGTATATATCATGATACCCGAAGTATACGACTGTATGTCGTACAGTGGTATCCGCTATTTGTATTGTATTCAATATATATAGATGAGATTTCAATGAATAAATATTATTATTATTATTATTATACAGAGAAACAACTGCGTACATAAGAGAGATACTTTCCTAATAACCGAGGTCTGAGGTGATTATATGTGAATGAGGTACCACATATACGTATGTGTGCGACATGCTTTAACCTTTAACCCCACACATATATGTAGGACCAGTAGGTATATTGATCATGGGTGCGAGACATACTGTACAGGATAACCTGTACCACACACACACACACACACACACACACACACACATACATGGTGTAAGCTATACAAATCTATACAAAGCTATCCTTCACAGAGGAGATGGCTTACCCGTACACCTGTTGCCCATCCATCCCTGAGCGCAGTCACATGTACAGGTTGTCATGTTAACTACTCCACAGTTCTCACAGCTTATGTTGCAGTCTGATGGGGGGTGTGT
The DNA here is from genome assembly GCA_964019155.1 of Osedax fenrisi. NCBI lineage: Eukaryota > Metazoa > Annelida > Polychaeta > Sabellida > Siboglinidae > Osedax > Osedax fenrisi. The sequence continues at coordinate 13,464,440 of OZ025246.1, read as the reverse complement.
AGTGGTAGTGGCGGTGGTGGTAGTAATAGTGGTGGTAGTGGTTGTGGTGGTGGTGGTAGTGGTAGTTGTAGTAGTGGTAGTGGTGGTATTGATGATGGTAGTGTTGGTGGTAGTGGTAATGGTGGTAGTGAATGTGTTATTCATGGGTGTAATGGTAGTGATATTGGTAGTGGTGGTGGTGGTGGTAGTAGTAGTGTATATATATATATATATATATATATATATATATATATATATATTTATATATATGGGTGTCTATATCTATCATTATAATATAGAAATTTATATATATATATTTAATATATTTCCGTGTAGCGAAGGTTTAATTCTACCATTAGTTAGCGATTAGATCTAATCATTTAAATACATAGTTCTGATTACCCTATCTATCGTATGTTAAAGTGAAGTACTAACCACAATTATCGGCTGGTTGACAAGCTGTACAAATGTAGTAATGTAGTAATATATTTACGAATTAGAATAAATGCATATATATATATATATATATATATATATATATATATATATATATATATATATATATAAGAACTAGGAAACTAATATAAAACAAACTACGATTATTCTAATAAACAATATTATTATTATTATTATAAAATAATAATAGAAAGGTTTATTGACTTAGAAAACGATGAACGAGCGTGTAATACCTGCATGACAAAGTCCGTCCTTGCAGAAGCCGACTCCTGAGTCGCACTCGGTGCACGGAGGTCCGACCTTGAACGGCTGCCGATTGTAGTTACCACTAAGTACGGGGGTCATAGGTTAACATCGTCGTCGAGGTCGTTATGTAATAGTATCGAAGGTCGGGCTTCGGTAGTATGATACTGAACTTAAATTCAAGTATATATGTAATTTGTATTTACTATCGGATTAGGTGTTAACACGCATGTTGAAATAGGCTTATTCGTCTATTTGATACCAATCTATAAGTAGATGAACGGAAATAAACTATATATATATAAAATATACTAAAAAATGTATAATAATATCTATAGATAATATAAGGGTAATAAATAATATTCTCAATAATATGAAAAACCAATCAAATTACATAATAATGAGTATAGTATATAAAATATAAATGATTGGTTAAATTGTAATACTGAATAATATTAAGTATTAAATTTTCAATTATAATCAGTGCACATTAATTATATATTATATAAAATTTATAATACTGAATAATAAATTAGTGAGTAATATACATATAACGTTGACACTTTAATAAAACTTATAAATATATTTATATAACATTTATAAGTTCGGAACTAACATTACAATTAAACTAATAAAATATAGTTTATCAACTAAATATTAAAACAAACGTAATTATAGTAAATTAATAAAGACTAAATTTGATATAGTATTAAAATATAAATTAAAAATAAGTGTCTAATAAAATGTAGTATTCAAAAAACAATAGAATATTTTTAAAATCAAAAATATAAATATAATGGATAAAGTTAAACTTAGTACTCTACAAATAATAATTTGTTTAAAAGATTTAAGAATATATTTATATTGATCTCATTTGTAAAACTGTTTGTTAAATTATTCCATAATTTACTTCCATGATATGTTATATGAAAACTTGCAAGATTACATGATATTTTAGGTTTGATAAATATATATGGGTGCCTGAATTTATAAGCAATTAATTATTAAATAATGAAGCCATCCTAGGATGTGCATATAAATTAAATCATGATTTATTTATGTATGTTAGAATACATAATAATTTCATTACACTTTAATATATTTAATATAAAATACAAATAATCACAATTTAGAGTTTTGGGAATATTAATAAGTGAGTGTAAATATTTATTTTGTAAAATGGATATATATTTAATGTTACTTGTATAAGATTAGCCCTCATCAATCAAGAATACTATAGATGACAATGAAAGGTAGTATAATATATTTGTAATAATGATTTGTAGAATAATTAATAATTAAGTTTATTAATAATAGATGAGTATCAGTAATGTTTCTGTTTTAATTAATTACCATTTATATTAATAATTAATAATTATTTACTTATTTATTATAAATTTTATAATACATTTTATTAAAATATTATAATAAATATTAAATAAATACAAGAAGGTAATCTACTATTTATAATTTATAATGTAAGTTAGGCTATACTATAATAATATTAACTATATCATATATTATATAGTATAACATATACTATATCATATAGTATATGATTATCATATTATCATAATGATATATTAAATATAATATATCAGAATTAAAATAAATTGTATCTGAAATAAAATATCCGTTCGTCTATAGTTTGTAATACAAATTGTATTAGATTAAATCCTCTATTCGATATAATACTTAGCTTATAAAAGTTGAATCTAAATTTGAATATATATTTATAAAATTAATAACAATTTAACAAAAATTCAAATGAAGAAAATAAATACACCACGAACTGTTAAAATGTGATTGGTTGTTTACATTTTCATTATTTGTGATACTAATATAAAGAACAATTAAATAAATTATAAAAAGTTAAATTTTAATTAAAATAATAGTTTATCTAATATTAATAGTAATATTTATTAAAATTATCCATATTTGACAAATACTCGGTATTTATTCTCGCCTATAGGATTATCCTACACTATTTATATTAAAGAAATAATAACAATGAATTACTTTCTACAATATTTTAAGAATAAAGTGTATACACACTAGCCCTAGTATACACCATATATATTGAGTGAGGTACCTCACTCTAATGTATATGGTATACACTAATTCATAATAAATATATTTATATTATCCCTAAATAATTTGCTTGTACCTAGTTAATATATAATGCTAACGGTATAGACATATAACGTTGTGCCCCTGAGCCATTTTAAATATATCCTACACATTATCGTAGATCCCTTTGATCATAGAGGTAATAAATCAGTGTATATAGGTACTTGTAAACATTACGACGGCACCTTAAATGTGATGTCAACACCTCGCCGCTAGTCTAACAAAGCGTCGATGTATATTACGTAATGTTACGCGTTTACCTATATTATTGTTAACTATCGGACAATCGTTATCTACTGGTAGAACATTACCCGCGTGTACGGTAGGTAGTTATGCACCTACATTACGTAATGATAACTTCACTAATAGATCAACTAGGAGATACATTAAACCGTGACCGTTATCCTATGGCATCTACATCTGGCGCTATTGTTGTGCTTGTTGCCATGGTTATTGATATTGTTATTTATCGTGTATGTAATACGATTCTGTGCGTGATTATTCGTCGATTATCTATGTCATCGTTATCGTTATATCTATATTGCTTATATTACTGTTGTACCATCGCATGTTGAAAACATGGTGTTATTATAATATAAACATTAGGGAGTGGATATAGAAACCAGTATACTAAAATTACAATAACGGTATAGTATATATGGTAATAACTTACATTTAATTAACTTATAATTATGTAAATAACTTACAATTAATGCTTTAGGGTTATATTTAAAGGTAGGAAGGATTTTGTGATAGGGGGAATTGTCTATTGTAATAAAATATAATATAGTAAATGTCGTCATTCGTGATGGAGTTTAATAGCCTATTACTGATCAGAACTTCATAGATATATTATGGACAATAGTTATTTATCTAGTCTTTCTATCACGTATATATTTAATAATTATTATTATCATTAAACAACGAACGCATTGTTATTAGAATGTATCGATATAGATCTATAAGTGAAAATATTTATATTCAGGTAATAAAGGGGAATCATTACGCCCCCATGTTAACGTGCCACTACAGTAGTACTGACACTTCCACATGCCACTATAGTGGCACTATAATAATACTAGTTAGTAATGCTGGTCTGAATTTAATGAATGAGAAAAAAGTGTACGAAAATAATCGTTGAAAAAAAAACTCCACATAGGAATCGCCCAGTTGGCGTCACATGGACCATCAATATCAAAAAGTGACTTTCTATATATCGATGGTCCATATAAGCTTATAGTCTAGACTATATCTGATTTAGGAATAATATATTGGGATACAATAAAATCATAATTATTAAACCGAGTAGGCTAATGTAAATAATACATGGGTCGCGATGTTATAGTAGGTTAAAGTATGCGAATAAGTACGCATATATATGCATTGTATAATATACACAAAGGTGTGATATGTTTAACAGGACAGTTGGGTATTTGAAAATACGGTGTTCGTAATCTATTCAGCTAGGCGGTCCACTTATTGATCTATATTTATATGTATGTAATTATTCAGAGTAATTATATTATCGCAAGCTGTAAGGCTACATTAAATTAAAATAATAGTAGATATAACGTTGATACAATGCCTAGATACAACGGTATACCGTATAGCTGTCCACGCTACGGCAATAATATCCTAAGTAACTCCTCCTCCTCGGATGACCTCATTACTCGGTCGCTGATTGGTCGCGAGGTTGACTAACGCCGGTCCGTAGTTGCAGGTAAGGTAGGTTCCAGAGCTCATAGACCCCGCCCCCGTGAGAGACGAGCACCACGTGTAACCGCAGCCTAGCTCTCTACTCGAGTCCCATACCACCTGTCACGGTAATAGTAGTCGTGTATATGTGTGTGTGTATTAGCCGGTGGGGCGCAGAGAAAGTCGATCGTTTTTGAATTTTGTGAGCATAACATGTTAATGTTTCATATGATATATATATATATTCTATAGGATTTCTATAAAGTGATGATAGTATCGTATAGAATACGCAGCAATACTTGTTATGAAAGTAATAACCTTATTATAATAAGTCCATAGACTTAAGCAATATCTTTGTGTTTATTTGATAAATGTCACTAAATAGTAAGACATATCTGATCACTAATGAGGCTGAATGGAGCTCCCGCGGGGATACTAAGCATAATAGGGTTGATGGGGCCCCTGATGAATACTGAGCTTGCTTGGGCTTAATGGGACCCCAGTTGGGCTCCCTTGGGTTATTCTAAACAAATATATTCAAATGTTGACAACAACCCGCAGACAGGTGATATCATTAGTGGCTATAGTCATATGGATCCCATTAGTCACCGATTTGTATAGTTATGATCTACTTTATATAATTGGTTGTGATAATTGGATAACTGATGATAATTTAGTGTACACTTTACACCGTAAATCCGTTTCAATCGAATATTAGTTCCATATGTATAGCACGTATCTAACACGTTAAATCTATAAAAACAGCTGCGATTATTATTCGCAGATATTCGCGAATGCTGACTCAGCATAATGTTCACATCTCATACAGTGCCTGGCTCTAACGTATACGCGTGATGGGATGACCAGATGACCTTTAACCTGTGCATAATAAACATTGACCAGTTGACCATTATACTGTCCACGTCGACAGGCCACTCTACCAAAACTCTATGCATGTATTACATGTAATAAACAGAACACTTGACCACTAAAATATGCATTATACAGTTAACAGTTAACCACTAATACTATGTGTTCTACATGTCACATGAACACAACTAGCCTGTCCGCAATACCACCCAGTTAACCATCACGAACCTGTACGCAATACCTCCCACTTGACCACCACTAACATGTCCGCAATACCACCCACTTGGCCACCACTAACCTGTCCGCAATACCACCCAGTTGACCATCACTAACCTGTTCGCAATACCACCCACTTGACCACCACTAACCTGTCCGCAATACCACCCACTTGACCACCACTAACCTGTCCGCAATACCACCCACTTGACCATCACTAGCCTGTCCGCAATACCACCCACTTGACCACCACTAACCTGTCCGCAATACCACCCAGTTGACAGCACTAACCTGTCCGCAATACCACCCACTTGACCATCACGAACCTGTACGCAATACCTCCCACTTGACCACCACTAACCTGTCAGCAATACCACCCACTTGACCATCACTAACCTGTCCGCAATACCACCCACTTGACCATCACTAACCTGTCCGCAATACCACCCAGTTGACCAGCACTAACCTATCGGCAATACCACCCAGTTGACCAGCACTAACCTGTCCGCAATACCACCCACTTGACCATCACTAACCTGTCCGCAATACCACCCACTTGACCATCACTAGCCTGTCCGCAATACCACCCACTTGACCATCACTAACCTGTCCGCAATACCACCCACTTGACCACCACTAGCCTGTCCGCAATACCACCCACTTGACCATCACTAACCTGTCCGCAATACCACCCACTTGACCATCACTAACCTGCGTGTAATGCCCACACACTCCGGAGCAGCTGTTCCCCTCGTACGTGTAAGAAGAGATCTCGTTATACCAGGCCGTGATAGCTCCGGCCACGTCTATACTCTGAGACGAGGTGACGAACAGGTTCTGACCCAACCTGCAGGGGAGAGCCGCGGTTAGGTACGGGTTATGACCCGGTCTATAGGGGAGAGCGGCGGTTAGGTACGGGTTATGACCCGACCTGGAGCGATTTTAGCTATGTTGCATACTAAAGTATACTATATGCATATACGTTTACTAATATAGGGGAGGATGGTAATAATTATGGCGCGAGTAATTGTGTCAAAGGTAGAGAATAACTAAAGTAGAGCAATATATGTAAATGTCATTGAGAAGGACATTACTTAGTTCACTGGATAATAAGGATACTTAATATGATAGTTAAGATACCTACTAGTACATATTTTAAGAAAAATAGTATGGTACCTGAGAAAAGGACTCATTGTAAATGAGTATACTTGATGTGTACTAGATATATGAATGGAACAATGGTGATGAGTAAGAGTGGTAGATGATATAGTAGAGCTATAGCTCTGCAAGCGCTAAGTAGTGTCACGATACGTAAGTACGATGGCAAGAGATGACATTTGTCATGTTGGCATATATATTCTCTATATAGTTGTAGGCTGAAACGAATGTAAACTATTTGGTAAGAGTTTACAAAGTATTATAATACATTTGCTAACATCTATTAAATATATGGCGACGCATAGCTACTGAAGGGGTAATAGTTATTTCTTTTCATAGTAGCTTGAAACAGAGTTGACAGATAATATTCGGGTCATTTAAGCATAGTTCAAATAAGACAGATATGTAGGATATTTTGTAGTTCACGCATATATTTTAATTAAAGTTGATTATAAAAAGAAAGGGTGGACGACAAATTAGATTTAATCTCGAGATGTTCTCGATGTTTACGTATTTAACATTACGTATTCTCTTGAAGTCCAGCGGATCGTGTGCGTTTAGAATTGAAGATAAATCAAATTAGATTACTAAAGGTGTGATATAGGAGGAAGAGGAAATCATTAATGCAACTCGATGTAGATATATCACTGTAAAGTATTAGCTCGGAGTACAACAAGTAACTATCGCATAGATAGCAAACTGACGATATTCACCGGATGACGTCATATCATTGTTATAGCCTATAGGCTACTATAGTATATGATACTATTATCCTATTTGGGAAATACGAATGAATAATTCACCATGACATGGTTAAGAATATTATTAATTAATAAAACAAGTAATTTAAAGATAAATATAATTACAAATATGTTAAATAGAAATTATATTTAATTGAATATATAACTGACGCCCCTAATTGAACCCATAACTAATATTTATAAGTTATGTTATACTGATTGGTAGCATAGTTAGTAGGTATTATATATTATATTATGTATACATACTATATTATGTATTGTATTAAAGATAGAATTATAATTATTAGTAACTTTACAATTTTAGTAACTTTATTAATACTACAATCAGATTCTAAATATTATTAATATACCAGAATGTATGTGTATTGTATGCGTTGAATATTCATAACAACAAATATAACTTTAGTACTTTATAATATATTTTACGTTATATTTGTATTATTAGATTAACTGGTGCAGATTTGCTTCTTATTACAATTTAATTGACGTTATATTTAAAACGCCAATCGTGAAAGCCATATTATCATACATGTTATATATATATATATATATATATATATATATATATATATATATATATATGCTATAGCATGCGCTAGTTATATGGTTATTATTCTTTCTACATCTACTAAAAAGATTGAATTATGAATTAAATATGTTTACTTTATTCAGTATTCCATTCCATATATTATTAAATAGTTTATTACATTTTAATATTACTATAGTTGGTAATATATTGTTAATATTGGAATATTATCTACACATATTAATATTATAAATGTTAACGATTACAAAGGAAATAAGTGGAAATATAGCGATAGGTTGCACTACACTTGCGTAATGAACTGACGGACGAAGTGGATACAATGTAACAACTCGAGTGACAAGCGAATAACAGCTATTATTAAATATAGACTGTACTTCACAGACAATAGAGATGAGATGCTTTGTGATCTTTGTATGCACTTAATAACTTATTGTAGTATAGTGTTAATGATAATGTTATTAGCCTATATGTGGTCGGGAATATCGTAATCAGATCATTATTACCAACTTCAATGTATGTCAATATATTTATATCAGATTGAGACAATATTTACAGAATATTTAGTTAATAATATAGATATATACACATAACTAATCATATATTATTACAATACTATTAGAATTTACATCATATAATTTTGGTATATGAATAATATATATACAGTAGAAGCTCGGTAACTCAACATGCCGATAACTAAACATTGCCGATAACTCAACATCCAAAAAATATTTGGTTGGATTCGTATCTTTTACATGTTAACAAAAACCCTATTACTCAACAAATATAACTCAACATACATATAACTCAACATCGTTTTTATAATCCTAGCCTATATATTACATGTAAATAAATAACTTAAAATCCGATAACTCAACATTTATGAAAAATCAAAATATCACAAACATATGTTGTTGGATTCGTATCTTTTACATGTAATAAAACTACATTTCTCAACAAATATAATTCAGCATACAGTATTCAACATGGTTTTATTTAATAATATATGGATATAAATATATAAACGTAAAAATACAATTACAATTATTATATTATCATACGAGTACTATTTTGAATGCATTTATGTGAACAAAAAATTAATTAAGTCACTACTTTATACATCCGATAACTCAACATACTCGCTAACTCAACATGAAAACTCCGTCCCGTCAATGTTGAGTTATCGAGCTTTAACTGTATATCATTATATACTAAAGTTCATTATTTTTTAATAACATAAGGAATATTATTTAAATATAATTATGTTACTATAGTAACTTATCTATATATATAAATTACTATACTTATATAGATTACTATATATTCGTATATTCGTAACTGAACATCTCTACATGTAGGTAGATATGCCTATATACGAGATGTTCAGTTATAAATACGGTGAATTATATACACACAAAAGCAGCCTATAGGATATGGGATGTTAGAGTTTAAATGATTAACAATTAATTATATCGTTCAATCATTTTATATGATTTAATATAATAAATATAATAACTTTTCGTATATAAATATACATAAGTTTTATTAACGACGAAGAACGATATACAAACGGATCGAAGGGCACCTCTGAGCTATTTCTACTAGGTTGCCCGTGGTTAAAGTCACACAGATCTCCCCAATCATCCGCCATCAGGGCCAGGTAGTCGTTCCATATCTACAGGTAGGGCGACGAGGTCAGGGGTTATAGGTGTCACGTGGTAGTAGGTAACATGATTAGGGTGGTATAGATAGCATCATGAGGGTGGTATAGATAAAATGATGAGGGTGGTATAGATAACATTAGTATTGTGGTTATAGGTATATCATGATAGCAGATAGCATGATAATAGTGGTATACAGCATTATATCAGATAACACGACAGTTAGAAAGTTAACAGTTAGCACGACAGCACATAACACGATGATGATGGGAGGAGGAGGGAGGGGGTTATAATCACATGGCGTTCACTTATAAGTAAGAGTATAATCTCAAATAAAGTATCCCATACATTATCGCTCATATAGTTAACAATAATTAATGTTATCATTTTTACACATAGACATTAGAATGACCCCCAGTGGGGTCCCCCACTCTAATTTCTATTATATTAACATTTTTAGTTTTATTATTCATTAATATATATATATATATATATATATCATAATGTGTATACATAATAATCGGAATACCTAATTATAATGCCTATACTGTTATTAGTGTTGTTGTTATATACGCACTACGGCCTACAACACTACCTGGAATATATACACACACACACATATATATATATGAGTCAATTACGCGAGTATTTACAAATAAATTATAATATATTAATCAATCAATCAAGTAATAAAATAGTATTACCTTATAAGGTATACTATGTCGAGCTTGCTCGGCAGTTTTTGACTATATTCCTCCAACCATCTCTATCTTCCATCGCCTTTTTATTTCATTAACATCACAGAGTGTATCATCCACCAGCTGATCGACGTAGGTCCAGCGAGGTCGACCTCTTTTTCTTTTACCATGAGTAGGTTTATTGCCAGATTATAATAACCGATGCCAGTTCCAATTTGGATCTCCAACAGTGACAAGAAAAACGCAATCTTTGCTGTCCTATCGACGTGCAAATGACTGGTATATTTCCGTATATATCTTTATTATTTGGATGATCTTTCCAATATTTGTTTAGGATGTCACGCAGAATTCGAGTATAATTTCCATTGATTCTTTTTTCACGCGATTTTATTAGAGTCCAGCTAACAGAACCATATATTAACACATACTAAACAGTTGCTCTGGTTTCTCTTCATATTATCAGGTAGTCTAGATTTCCATATAGAGTTCATCTCATTTAAGGCTGCCCAGCTTTTAGCTAATCTGGTATTGATATCCTTTTCTGTTGAATGGATGTAGCTCCCAATATACTTAAATCAGAAACTTCTTTAATATTCTTACCGTTTAGGCTTTTTATAAATTCATTTATTCCCTATTTATACTGATGAATTTCGTCTTTCCAGTATTTATAGATAGCCCAATTTCTTTTGCAGCCTTTTCAATTTTATGTAAAAGTATTATTGCTTCGTAAGTTTTATCGATTACTATAGATAGATCATCCGCATAGTCCACATCTGTAATTTCTATTGCAGGATATCTTTTGATCCTTCTCTCAATGAGGGTAAACCCAATATCATTATTTCGGTCTAATGTTTTCTTCAAAACAAAGTCAAGGCAAATTATGAAAAGAAAAGGAGCATGTGTATCACATTGCAAAATTCCAACCGAGATGTTTATAAAGTCAGTATCACCATCGTCAGTTCTCACAATATATTTAGTATTTTTGTATGCTATAATGATAGCACTTATTATCTCATCTGGTATACCGTACGCCGTATTTTTTGCATTTGTGCCTTCGATATAGTATATGCAGTCCTAATAAGTGAAATATATTGAATATCACTATACTATAACCTATACATATACATATATATATATATAGATAGATATTATATATATTATATTCATATATACCTATACACTTTACAGTAAAACCTATAGGCCATATCGCCTAATCAAATAGAAAGTTGTCTCGTTTGTCCCACCCGTATTAACATAACTGTAAACACGACTTAGGACCCGTAGATATAGTTATACCGCAGTGGAAACATGTATACAGAGGCGGGGGCGGGGGCGGGGCAGAGAACGATTACCTCTGACAATAGACCACTTAACCCTCATTGTATACTCACTAGGAACGCTACCATCGCCACATAGGTATTATAAGTGTGCGCCGCACAGTGTGCGGGTGCGAGGAGCGCATAGCTAGACTGTGCGCGCTTACAGACGTGCCTATAGCACCGCCCGTACAATGTACGCCGTACAAACACATACATCGGTTCGGGTCAGCTGTTCTGAGAAAGTAAATAGGCCAAAGATCGTCCAGGAGGACAATAGTTAACATCGCCGAGATTGCTAAGAAGTGTCCTAGGATACTACTAGGAACGTTTATGTTCACAGAACAATATTACGTGGTCGCTAGCCCGTACCGATATATCACTGCCCGCCCGTACCTAACCAGAAGTTCTATGTTGGAAGAGTTCTGTTTGATGCGCAGCTGATTGTGTGTGTTCAGCATTATGTCCTTCATATCCTGCGTAAGACTTACGGCTCGCCTCGCTCTGCCCACTCTTTCGCCCACTTGTTCGCCTATTTCATCGGTGACGTCATTGTTAGGGTACGTCGTTGGTAGGGGTATTCGTATTCATACACACACACACATATATATATATATATATATATATTATATATGTAAAATATAAATAAGTTATTAAGTTATGTAAGTAAACAATTTATAAGTATACTTATAAGTAATCAGTCATTTACTAAAGTGAGTCAATTATTAGGTATAATAAGTATCAGTAAGAAGTTACCTATAGAGTAACGTATGGTAGTTAAGGTATCACTTGTATAACGAACCCCCGGTTAAGTCGACATAAGTTATCGAGTTAGACTTCCGGTAGACATCTCCGGTTTTAGTTCTGAACGATTCCGTCTGCAATTAAAGCTCAAGTAAAGGAATGGTGATATCAATTCGATAGGGTATACTAGAGTATATTACTATAGGGAATACTAGAGTATATATATATATATATATTATTGTAGAGGGTATACTATAGTATATCCAGGGAGGCCCCCCCGGTATATATATATATATAGGTATACCTCTTCTATAGCATAATCATTAATATATATATATACCTATGGGTTGCATATAATACCTGTATATTGTATTGAACATGTGATATTGAGTTTAACAATATGACTTATGACGTACAGACATATGACGTACACTGGATGTAGACAGACAGACAGTAACGATATATAACCCCATAGAGCTAGAGATAAAGCTCTATGTATTTCTCTGTAGCTCTATGTATAATGCGGATGTACTCGTTGACGATATACGTCTATAGGTACGAGCGATAGTGTGATAATCGCACAATCTGTGAATGTATGTGTATGTGTATGTGTATGTGTATGTGTATGCGTATACGCAATATAGGTAAACTGGGGGTGTTCTCGGTAATGCAATCACTTCATACATACATAAATACATACATAATTGCATGTAAACATACATGTATACATACTAGTGATGTAAATGATGCCGAGCTTTTGATGCCGAGCCGAGCCTTTTTGTTTTTGATGTTTTTTCCGAGCCGAGACTTTCATTTTCGGAAAATAACGAGTCCGAGCCTAACCGAGACTCTAGCCAAACGAGCCCGAGCCGAGTTGAGACTTTTACAAAACATTACCGAGCCGAAATGATGCTTTTTTGAAATTACATTTAAATACTAATTTTTTAATATTTCACATTTACTTCAATTAAAAAAAAATCTGCGCCAATTTCGCGATTCAGTGAATAATAATGTAAATTTCATCTTGTGGTGTAAATAAGACCGAGCTTTATGATGCCGAGCCGAGACTTTTGGTTATTGATGCCGAGTCGAGACTTTCAATTTCGTAAGAAAAAAACGAGCCTAAGCCGAGACTCTAGCCAAACGAGCCCGAGCCGAGATGATACTTTAGGTAACTGAAACTGAGACTGCATCATGCTTTAGATTTGAGCATCATTTACATCACTAATACATACATACATACATTGTACACTCATGTTCGTCGTACATTGTACATGTATATGCACATACATTGTACTATATATGTTTGTGTACTTTAATATATATGTATGTCAGCGGGTATTGATAAAGTGATATACCTATTGATAACACTCTCGGTTTACCTATATAGGTGTTCCGTTAGTTACTATAGTAACTGTCACGTGACGTTACAGCAACCAACGTGACGTTATTATCAACCACGTGATATCAGTAACGCTATTGTTATCACTGTGTAGCACCGTTTAGGAAACTTAAGTATTGTTATGTGTACATATGTTATTGTTATATTAGGAGTTGCAAGTTGTATGACATAAATGATCTATAGACCCAAGTTCATATATGGACTAATATATATATTTATATATACATCTATATATACATCTATAGATGACTATAATCATTTATATATGTAATATTATTAGCTATAATTAATTATTATATATATAATAATATTTCTAATATATTTTATAACCTATCGGCGATAGGCTATTGCGTATAATTACACTCTAAATATTGAATTACTGACGTTGCGCAACGTATGCAATGTAGTTTAAGCTAGTATATTAGGCTATATAGCCACTGTAGCTATTGTATCTAAATGAAGTACTACAATGTCAGTAATTCATTTAGATACAATAGCTACAGTGGATATATATAACCTAATATACTAGCTAAAACTACAGCTATATCTATAATAGCTACGTCGTTGTACCTTTAAAGGTTAGAGGTTAAAGGTTAATTATAGATTTAGCTTAACGGCGATTATAAACAATAGTTATAAATACAGTTATCACCTTTTTAGATTTCTATACAAATATCATACTTCTCTAAAGTTAGGGAACTTTAATTTAGTAAGTAAACTTCGATGAATATAGATTGGGTTATACATATATGAACACATATGTTTATTTATACATATATACATTTATCTTTAATATATGTATATATATATATAACAGTCCCATAACCGGATATTACATAGTATTACATAACCATATAGGGTTATATATAGTAAACATAGAGGATTACACAGTCCCGTATAGTGTACGGCGTACACTGCACCTAGTGGTAACAAACCCTTTGAGGGTCAATGGGGCTCTTGTGGTACTAACCGAACAATAGTGAATCATCAGCGACAGACACACAAACACTTCAACGTTTCCCATCTCTTATGTATATAGCCGTGTATAGGTATACCTATGGGTGTGTGTGTGTGCGTGTGCGTGTGTGTGTGTGTGTGTGCGCGCACCTGCAGTCGTGCGGATACTGGTTCTGTTCGCCGCCGGAAGTTACTCTTATATAATCTAGTTATCCATAAGTAGGTCAGTTAATTATCCATAAGTAGGCCTAAGTACTCCGTAAACTCGATAGTTGTCGTCCGATTCTCGAAACGAAACCGGTCGTTAGTTATAATTAATAACGCCGGCCTCCTAACAATGTTACGTAACAACGGGCGTCACGTAATAGGCAGTGACGTCACGAAAGGGGCGGGTATACCGACAAAAGCCGAGCGGTAACACTACAGTCTATTATATATGTGTAGGTAGCTCCATATATCAACTTCGAGCGCGTTATGATGAACCGGCTATTCGCTATGGCAGACGCGCCTGTGTAAGCGCGCTTAGTAGTGCGTGCGTGCGTGTGTGTACATAGGCGATGCTGTACAATGGGGGGCGTGGCTTGCTGCGGAATCACGTGATCGCTTGACCATAACGGTCAGACCGAGTGAGTCTCGTGACTTACTTTTAGTAAATCATCGATAGATAATGA
This sequence comes from Osedax fenrisi, assembly GCA_964019155.1. Taxonomy (NCBI): domain Eukaryota; kingdom Metazoa; phylum Annelida; class Polychaeta; order Sabellida; family Siboglinidae; genus Osedax; species Osedax fenrisi. Next base: position 13,448,939 of record OZ025246.1, on the reverse strand, counting down.
TCTCGCGTAATTGCGATTTAATTATAATAGTTAACACTTATACGACGTGTGTGCGCGTGTGTGTGTGCGTGTGTGTGTGCTGTATACTGTGCGGGTGTGTTGACGTCGTACACTATTGTTAACTACTAGGTGTTACGTACTATTACGTCATCTCATCACGTGATAACACTTATTATCACTATAGTCATGCGCGTTATCGATATTGACGATTATAATCTATTTTTATTCTTATCGATTACACAAACTTTCGAACTGGTGAGATACCATCTTCTATGTTAACATTATTATCTAATGAATTATGACGGCCTTTATATATTATATACATATAGGAAACCCCACAGAAACAGCACTACTAAACGTAATTGATGTCATTACTTCTACCCTTAATACTACAAATTGCCGTCAACTAGTCATTCTGGACATATCCAGTGCTTTCGATACGCTCGATCACCAAATTATACTGTCCCATCTATACATGATTGTAGTTAGAGATATTGCCCTCTTATGATTTACTTCATATCTATCTGACTATAGTAGCAATGTATAAATATATAATTATTTTTCTTCCCCTTATCCATGAAATATGATGTCCCCAGTGATCAGTACTCGGTCCTTCAATTTTCTCTATTTATTTATATAAACTACCATCCATAATATGATATTATTAATATCTAAATATCCAAATATATAGTACCATCTATATGTTAATGACATACAACTATACATATTTCTTCCCACTGATTCATCACCAGGTCTCAATAATCAACTCTCCAACTGTGCTAATTGCATTAAATAATGGCTTATTTCTAACAATCTTCTCCTTAATACCTCCAAAACTATATCGTTGAATACTTCCGTCCTTTTCTTATTTATAACGTTGTAACACTTCCTTCCCAGCAAACAGTAAGAGCAGCATAATAGCAGCATAACAGCATATGCTATAGCCTCAAATATTATAATAATAGCAGTATAATAGCAGCATAATATACTTTTAAACTTAATAGCAGCATAATAGCAGCATAATGGCAGCATAATAGCAGCATAACAGCAGCATAATATCGTGACAAATTAATAGAAGCATAATATACATTTAATAGCAGCATAATAGCACAATGTAAACATTTGAGGTTCTAGCATATGCTGTTATGCTGCTATTATGCTGCTCTTACTGTTTGCTGGGTTCTTCTACTGCATCCAATGTAGGTGTAGTTTTTGATTCTACTCACGACATCACTAAATCTGCAAATTATTATCTTTTTAGAATTAGAAAATTACGAAAATCAATTATTGTATCTCTTACTAAAACTCTAATTAATCCCTTGTCCTCTCAGGTATAGATTAATGTTTCTCAATCCTCACCAATCGTCCATTATCCTCTACCTCTCCCCTAAATCGATTTATTCGTTCATCAATCCGTACAACATATAACCTACTTATTCGAGTTAATTCATCTACTTCCTCATACCAACACTTAATTAATTACATCCCTGGTTCCAATTTAACAAACGCTCTGCTTATCGAATACTATCTATACATACTATCTATTGTTAATTATTCAATATACTCTTCAAATTGTCCATCCTATATATCTGCTTATCAAGTACAAATATCTATCCTTCCATCTAATATATTTATTTTTATTTTTCTAATTTGGGATTTTATAAAATGTACCATTATTGATTTATTGTATTTTTATATATTCTTTACAATTACAATTTAATTAAACATCATTTTTTTTCTATGATAAATTTTTCTGAATAGATTTTTCTATAATTATTTTTTTATAAATGTTTATTTCATTTTGTAAAACATCATTTATTTTATTATTGATTTTATATTATATATGAATTTAAATATAATTTAATAGAAATTCGCATATTATTTAAGCTAAAGCGTAGTGATTTAACCATATCTATACATTCCATTATGGCGACTCTCGGGTGGTTGTAGTTTCGAGATTTATGCAAGTTTCGACTTCTATGCATTACTCACAAGGCTATATATATGGGAGTTCCGTCATACCTATCGAAGGGACTCATAATTCTAACAACTACTCGTCCGAGTCGTAAATGTGAGCATATGAAACTCTCTTTACCGATTATCTCATATATGTATGCAGATTCTGCTTACACTGTTTCTGCTCTGAAGTACTGGAACAGTATTCCCGATGAATTACGCACCATGTCATCATTTATTACTTTTAAATGTCGACTACATACATATATGGTATCATTATAATGTCTTATTTTTAAATTTATTATTATTTGTTTAACTATTTATTTGTTTTATTATTTTAACTTGACGCACATAAACGTCCATCGTTTTCTGAGTCAATAAACCTTTCTATTATTTATTATTATTATTATATTCATTAAATTACTATATAAATACATTTTATATAGTCAAATAAATTGAGATTTACATTTATTTTATATTTATATGTTTGTATTTAATTATTATTATTATATGTAAAATTATTGTTATAGGTATTGTTATGATAGTTTATTGTTCTAACTATAACGGAATAGATCTGGATGCAAAGAATGGCTAAGTTACGAGTTTATGCTACGAAGATTTGATATATTAATAAAACACGTCTAACTAGATATATATTTATTTACAAGAGGAAGTTAATATGAAATATGTCAAGGGTCGCAGGTCATATTCAATGACTATAAATAACAATACAACATCCCCCTTTGTTAGTCAAAGTCAGGTCTGTTGACATGGGGGTACATGCTAGGTTGTCATAGCGACACCGATGTAAGTATAATAATAATCAACCTCAGGACTGTGTTTTGTCGTGAGGGATACGTAGTTTGGGTGATGTGCTATTGCGCATGTCATAGGTCAAGGCGACTCGGTGGTCGGCGTTGGAGTGATGGTCGCTCGTATGCGACATCGGGTTGTGCGATGACCGGTGGGTCTTCGCTGGTAGTGTCGTCTCTACGCAAGTCTGTCAGGGTTCGTCGGAATCTTGAGCCGGTGAGATCTGAGTCTACCATGTACGAGTTCGGGGACGGGTGTTCCGCATGGATAGTGCCGGGACTCCATGTGCTGTTGATGGGGTTTCTGATGAACACGCGTTGTCCACTGTTCAGTGTCGGTTTGTTTGTTCGTGCCTTGATGTTATAGCGGTCGGATGCTTTCTTTTGTCGGTCGTTGAGCAGCTTGTCTTGTTTTGTAGATGCTGGTACTTTGGTCTTTGGTAGCGTCTTTTTGATGATCCTTCCATATAGGAGTTCGGCTGGAGAGGGATGGTTCCTTTCTAGGGGGGTGGCTCTCCAGAATAGTAGGGCCTTTTCTGGATCGTCGGTCTATGTCAGGATTCTCTTTATGGTTTGTATCTGTCGTTCAATGAATCCATTGCTTTGTGGATAGTGTGGTGAGCTGGTATTGTGCTGGAATCCCCAGCTCGCAGCGAATTGTGCGAAGGATGTTGCCGAGAATTGTGGTCCATTGTCGGAATGGAAGTGTCTCGGTATTCCGTGTTCTGAAAATATCTCCTTTAGTGTCTGGATGATACTGCTGCTGTGGGTGCTTCTTAGTTTCCTTAGGATTGGGAATTTGGTATAGATGTCGGCGACTAGCAGGTAATTTTCTTTGTTGAGCTCGAACAGATCGGCTGCAATCGCCTCCCATGGTTCTCTTGGTAATCTTCTGTTGACGAATGCTACGGGGGTATGCCTTCTTTGGTGGGTCTGGCATTCGCTACATTCTCCTGTTAGGTCTTGTATGTCTTTGTTCATTCTTGGCCAATATATACAGGTCTTTGCGAGTAGGTTGGTCTTTACGATTCCTAGGTGTGGAATATGTAGATCTTTTAATATCTCGGGTCGTAGATTTGTAGGGATCAGTATTTGATTTCCTTTGATGATCATGCCGTTCTCTATGGTAAGCTCGTCGCGGAAAGGCCAATATTCTCGTATTGTCTGGGGGATATCTCTCCTTTCTTTGGGCCATCCTTTGATGATCATGCTGCTTAGTTCTTGAAGTTCTTTTTCTTTCTTTGTTTCGTTCTTGATTTGAATTATTCTGGGTTCACTGAAGCGGGTGTAAGATATCTGCTTGTCGAACAGTATCTCGTTATTCTCTGGCAGTGGTTGTCGCGAGAATGTATCTGGTAGTGGTAGGCATTTTCCGGGTATGTATTCTATGTCGATATCGTACGATTGTAGTCTGAGGAGCATTCTTTGAAGCCTAGTGGGGGCGCTCGCGATATTCTTGAGGATTATCATCGAGAGCGGCTTATGGTCTGACTGGATGGTGCACCGTTTTCCGTATATGTAAGTATGGAAACGGGTACATCCGAATACAACGGCGAGCATCTCGCGTTCTATGTTTGCGTATCTCTGTTCGCATTCGGTGAGTGATTTTGAGGCGTAGGCTATGGGCTTCCCAGATTGGGTCAGTACTGCTCCCAAGCCTCTTCCTGATGCATCTACTTGGATGACGATTTCTTTTGCGGGATCGAAGTATGTGAGTTCGCTGTCTCTGCAGATCAAGGTCTTGATGTCGTCGAATTTCTTTTCATGGGAAGATGTCCAGGTGAAGTCGGTTTCTTTCTTGAGCAGGTCTCGTAGCGGCGCAGCGTGTGTGGATAAGTTTGGTACGAATGGGCTCATGTATGTGGCTATGCCCAGGAATTCTTGTAGTTGGGTCTTGTTCGTTGGTGATTTCATGTCTCTTAACGCGTCTAGTCTTGCCGGGTCTGGTTTCGTTCCAGTTTCGTTGAATATGAGACCAAAAAAGTGTATAGAGGTCTGTTTGATCGTGCACTTTTCTTTGTTGAATATGAGTCCTCCTTCTCGGGCGCGGGTCATTAAGTGGTGGAGGTTTGCGTCGTGTTCTTCTTCGTTCTTTCCGAATACAGCTATGTCGTCGGCTATACCGAGGGTTCCAGGGCAGTTTTCAATTATCATGTCCATCTTGAGTTGAAAGACGTCTTGGCTAAGGTTTAAACCGAAGGGTAGCCTCAGGAATCGGTACCTTCAGTGTGGGCTGTTGAACGTAGTCTTCAGGCTGGATTCGTGGTCTAGGTGTATTGCCCAATAACCTTGGCGGGCGTCTAGTTTGCTAAATATTTTTGCACCCTTGAGTTTGTAGGATACGTCTTCCAAGTTCTTTGTCGGGTAGTGGGGTCTCATTATTGCCTTATTCAGGTCGCGTGGGTCGAGGCATATCCTTAACTTGCCTGATTGCTTCCGTGCGTATACCAGGCTTGAGACCAATTCTGTTGGTTCTGTGACCTTCTTTATCACACGGGTTTCTTCCATCTGGTCTAGTTCATCTTTAATTTCTTGTACCATCGATATTGGGGGTCTTCGCGGGGAGTGTATTACTGGGGGTACCGTGGGGTCGGTCACTATGTGGTAAGTGCCTTCGAAGTTGCCGATCCCTTCGAATCGGTCTGGGTACATGTTCTCGAGGTCGTCTGAAGTCTTGATCTTGTTCGTCTTGACGTTATTTATCGTAATAACCTTCATCTTGGTTATTGATGGTAGGCCCAGTATTATCGGACCTGGTGTCTCAGCTACATAGAAGGTAGCTCGTGTTGTCACTTTCTTTAGCGTGATGTCGATATCGATTGTTCCGTAGCTCGCTCTGTAGTGCTTCGTAGGTACGGGCGATTTTCATGGCCTGGTCGAGTGTTAGGGTGTTGTCCTTGCAGAGTATATCTTCCCTGACTTTGTCGTGAGCGCTTCCTCTGATTATTTGCTCTATCAGGCGCGTTTCTATCTCGGTTTCATCACGGAATTTGCATTTCTTCGCTTGGAGCATGCATTTAGTCATGTATTCGTCTACTAGTTCGTCTTTGGCTTGTTTCATCTTTTCTAGTAGTAGTCTGGCCAGTCTGTAGTTAGACCTTGGCTCTAGGACCTCGCTCAGGTGGGCCCAAAATTCGATTAGAGTTTTGGTTTCATTGTTCCACGTGTTATATATTCTCAGCCCTTCTTCACCGATCCATATGAGGACGTATGTCATCCTCTCTTCGCTTTTCAATTTTGATAACGGGCCCTTGAATATTTATGTAACATATTGTTTAAATGCCATTAATTCGTGGGGTAGGTCTCCTGACCATACCATGCTCGGGGTCCTTATTCCGTCCATAATTATTATTTTTTTTAAATTTGTTAAAAAAAATTTTTTCCGTACACGTGCTTTTTTTTTTAAAAAGGCTATAAATGTCTGATTCTGGCGTTCGTTTTTTTACCGCTGTCACCATGTTATGATAGTTTATTGTTCTAACTATAACGGAATAGATCTGGATGCAAAGAATGGCTAAGTTACGAGTTTGTGCTACGAAGATTTGATATATTAATAAAACACGTCTAACTAGATATATATTTATTTACAAGAGGAAGTTAATATGAAGTATGTCAAGGGTCGCAGGTCATATTCAATGACTATAAATAACAATACAACAGGTATATCCTACGTATATGTCTGTATTTATTTAACTATTATTATATTATACTTTATTATTATACGTTATATCCTTATATGTTTGTATTTATTTTGATTATTATAAATTATTATTACATTGTAAATTATTATTATTCGCTATATATAATATTTTAAATTATTATTCGCTAATTATATATCGAAATTATTATTATAAATGTGTATAATTTAATTAATCTCGAAAATTATAATTAATAATGACAGAAAAAATATAAGAAGAATTTTCAGTAGTAGGTATTACCTATTGACCGTACATAGTATGGAAGTTAAAATGTATAATTGAGATAGTGGTATTGATGAGTGGATTTATGAAATGAAGGATTCATTAGAATTTTTGAAACCATAATTGAAATCTAACTTTGTAAGAAGACATCTTTGTGGTAGGGCAAGATTAGAATAACTTCTTATTCTACAGATGTTAAAAATAACCATGACAAAATATTTTATGCTTTAGAAAAATGTTTTAGTATAAAATAAAATGAACATCAACTTTTTATGAATTATGAGTAGAACTCAAAGAAAAACAGAAAGCAATAATGACTTTGCACACGAATTATTAAAAATAACAAGGACAATACGAAATAAGGATGAAAAAAAGATTAATTAATGAATGTTTTATTGACGGGGTAAGGAATTCTAAACTAAAGTGGGAACTGACACATAAAGTGGATATTGACTTTACTGGTCTGAGAGAAATAGCAAGAGAGTGGGAACGGATTGTAGTAGATGAAGACATTTATGAAATGCAAAATATATATAAAGAAAAACGAAATGAAAACTGGTAAAGATGAAATTCTGCGGTTAAATCAGAAAATTAAAGAACATGCAGAGGAAATATTGTCCTCTATAGAGATGTATAGAATAAACTAGATAGTTCAAGAAAAGATAATATGTTGATTTAAGATGATATTGAAATATCTAAACGTAAACATGAAAGTTCAGAGAAACAGATAAAGGAATGTAAATAGGTAATATAATTGTGCATTGGTTCGATATCCATGTTAGAAAGAGAAAACAAGGATCTGACAAATCTACTTGACTTACAAATTAAAACAAATATTAAATCATCCAAAGATATACACGTCAGATATACAGAAAACATAGATGTCGTAACTAAGAGTACAGAAAGTAGTTTAATACTAAAGGTGATGAAAGGGAAAGTTCAGATACATAAATATGAAAAGAAAAATAGAGATGATGTGAAGAAAAGTGCAGGTTGGATCAAATATATAACAAATAAAATACTGAAAGCTGATGAAGATATAAAATATGTTGGAATAGGTGAAAGAGTTTATTTAAGAAAAAGAACCATTGGAAGAAATAAGTTACAACCTTATAGGAATGATAAAGAATGGATAGTAACTGGGAGAACATATAACATTTATGAAATACAATACGATGAAGGCAAACATAAAGTGATTAATAAAGAAATCTTAAAATTATTCAAACCAAAGTATATTGATTGGAAATATAAATGTAAATAAACGAATGTTATAAAAGATATACCATATATAAAGAAAGTTTCTTTATATCGATGGAATATTTATGTTATAGTTATTTTATTTGCATGTGTGACTCGTGTTTATTTAAATGTTACACGTAAATACATAAAATTAGACCATGTCTTTTTAAAAAGTTACTGCAGTGGACCATGGTCTCTGAATATGGAATATTGTTAATTAATTTTTAGTATAATATATGCATAACATATAGCTCTAATCTATTCATTTTATTAACAAATCTTAAATGAACCTAATCTATATTAAAAATAAGATAAAGTAAGTCTGAATAGTTATTTATTTAATTTATGACAATTTTACTAATATTTTTAAGTTGAGTACGTTATTTAAGTAAATAAGGACCTATATAAGTGTATAAATAGAGATAAATATATAAATAAAATATATATATATATTATATATTATATATAAATACTTACATATTCATTATATCGTATATATATATATATATATATATATATACGATATATATACGATAGATCTCGCTCGGCATTTCATAACACGTAATTTCCATTGGTATTTCCATTACTATGGTAAGGTAATATATATAAGTAACTGTTGAAACTATATTCCTATATGGAAGCAAGTGCTGGACAATAGATTTAAAACTTAAGAAGATAATGTATAGCTATTATACTCAATGTAGGATGGCAACAAATACCTCGTGGAAAAGCAAATAACCAATAATGTATTATATAACATGACACTATCTCTGAGTTAAGAATGCACCTAGCCGACCACTGAATACAAGTATAATAAATACAATATAGCCGGGCGCTGGAACGATTTTCTATGTAGGGTGTACCAACCAATCAAAATAAATGGTGTGGTAAAAGTAGGGGGGGGCAATACATAGGAGGTCCCCCTAGATTTTAAACGGGGGGGGGGTATATCCACAGTCCCCCCATGTTGCGGTGCCAATATATACGACACGACGATGATATAGCAAATACACTGTTGCTGTTGACTCTTCGGAGAGGAGATTAACTTACATCGATACTCTATAGAAAATTCTGCGCTCTGAACGATATCGCCTAACTACGAAGTTCGATGATGAATAGTGATAAATGAAGAACGGTTGCAAGATCTGGTCGAGCCGGAGATCGATTTAAGTAGGTAATACAGGTATTATAAAAAAAGTGATAATATATAATATAAATAATTATTAAAATCTCGTGGTACACGCGTTTATTATTAATATCGAACGTACGAATCGAATTTCGGTTGATACCACCATTCTTTACGTATCGTACGCCATCTTGGATTATCATTTACACGGTAGTACCAGACAAACTATCGACATCGTAGCAGGTCACCACTATTTACAATAAGTCGAAGTAGAGTTTTCCGCATTCGTAAACAACGTTACGCCCGACCACCTCAACGACACGCCCCTTCCACATCGCGAGTGGGCGTATCGCCACGCCCCTAAAAGTTATCGCCGCCGCCGTGTAGCCGCGATCGACTTACCAACTGCCTCCAGTATTCGTCATCGTCTTCATCGTAATCTTCACCATTCATCGTCCACTGGTTGTAGTCGGAGAACAGCACTTGACCCAACACGAAGCCCGCGTGCCAACCGAACGTTATGGCCCCTAATCGGCCTAGGGTTGAGATGACCACCACCATGGGCGGGTGGGGTAAACAGCCTAATAGTTCCGATGAACCGCTGGCTAAGAGGTCTTCTCGCGTTCCCTTCTCGAGCCGGTCGTAGCCGTACTTTAACCCCTTTACTATTGTTTTCAGTACGGGCATTGTTGTCGTTTAGCTATTGTTCCGAGCTTGGTTTGTTATCGTTTTCGAGGTAAGTTGTTCTCACTCGAGGAACTCGTCTTTGATATTGAGTCGTGCTTATTTTGCTTTGTTAACTTGTGTTTTACTTGTGTTTTCTTGTGTTTTCTTTACGCGTGTTGTCGACGTTCGATTACGCGAGCAATTGCGAAATGTAAATAAACCACTTTCGAATTCGTTTCGTTTAAGTTTTATAATAAAAAATCGCGTTATTATTTACATATCGTTATTTAAAATCGCAATATATAAATAATTAATAATATCTAACTATTCGCCTATAGGATTTCTCTGACTCTATCGTACATCGTACACACACGCACCAGAGGCATGAGTCTAGTGGACACCTCGATAGTGCTGATGATATGCTGTTCGTATTATTCCTTCTTCTCGCACGGTTACTCCTGGAAACCCTGGCTCTACGTACGCACCAAGGAGTCTCTCGATCGCCAACTCTACGTTAGGGGCGTAACGATCGCGGAAACGCCCGCCGCCCACCGCGACGTCCTTCCGCCAATCAGCGACGACCTCCTCGAAGAAGCGAAACGATCCTGGGACGACATGGGAGCCAGAGCCCCGGTGGACTATCGTTACTGCATGACCGTACTGGTAGTGGATTACATCATCGACTACATGGAACGATACATGAGGACCACCCTGAAGCTGCTCGTCATAGAACATGTGTTCTACGAACCGTACGGAAAGGGTTTCCTGATGTATCTATTCAACGTGGTGATGTAACGCGCGAGGTTTAAGAAGGTTTGAAGCGGAGAGAGAATCACTAATACTGAGGAATTACCTTCTTGCTAATACTCGATTCGCGTTTGAAAATAAATATAATATATGTAATCCAAATTATTTATTTGTTTATATTTATAAATATTTATTATATTCATTCGTACATTCATGGGTAGTTAAATAATACGCTATAAACATTATATATATATATATATATATATATAATTAAAATTAAATTATGAAGTATTTGTAGGTATGCTTCTAAATAGTCGGCTATGCGAATTCTTAACTCGGAAATAGTGTCAATAGTATTTGAAAATCTGTATGTAATACATTATTGGTTATTTGCTTTTCCACGAGGTATTTGTTGCCATTATGTTCATCGTAGTATAATGGCCATCAATTATCTTCTTAAGTTTTAAATCTATTATGCACCGGAGATATGTTAGATGTAGGTATTGGTATTCTTCAACTTTTGCGTTGGATTATTTCACATTTATGTTCAACTTCTTTCCTCTCTGTCGCCTATAGGTATACCTCACAGAATAATCTAGAGTGAATACAGATAGAAAGGGATAAAGAGTGTCGCCTTGTATAACATCTTTCGAAATAGTAAATATTTCGGTTTCTCCGTATGTTATTAAAGTTTTACTTTAGTATCATTATAGAGCGCAGCTAATGAATTTATGATTTCTTTTAGTATTCGGTTTTGATTCTAAAATCAAAACTGAGTTTCTCTTTTAATATTATCGAATGCTTTTTGAAGTCTATAGATATTACCACAGCTTTCCGATAGTGAATTTTCACTTCTTCGGTGAAACGTTTTAGTGCAAGCACACATGTGTGCAAGCACACATGTGTGCGTGATGCATGATGTATGATGCTTCATGCATGATTTAGCCGATCTCCCCTTCTAATAGTATCTTGAATTGGACGTAGAAGAATATCTATAGATCTTATATAAACATATATGTATACACACATATATGCATATATACATGCATACAACAATAGATGTATATCATTAATTAATAAACTTAAGTTTATTATACGCGTTGCTATAGTGATATAGCGTACTGTATTTACCCACGACTTCGAGATATTCGGAGATGTACGAGGTTACACGTCGGTCAGCATGCAGACTTTACAGATTGAGTGACGATCTTATTAGCTTATGTTAGTATTATTGCATCTAAGTTGTCCTACTTCGGGAGAATTTGTGGAGAATTTCATCTGGACCCGAAGCTTTTTACTCGGTTAGCTTATCTTCAACCTTTATATTCTTCGTTTGAGAATACACCTATCGGTATATACATTATATATATATATATATATATATATATATATATATACCTATTACCTATATAGTATTATAATTATATAATTAAAATCGTCAATATATTCAGATAATATTAGCTGGTGCTCTATAGAAAATGACTAATACATTAATTTTGTAATCTATAGATTGAAATAGTGGATATGCATCTATTGATGTATATATATTTACAATCATATACATATATAATATATCAATATATTCATATCCACTATTTTTATTTCACTATTTTCTCCTACTATCACTTTATTTAGCTCATTTCCGACCCCAAATTTTTACTGTCAACATAATAACACAATATAAACAGTTGAGGTTATTATTTATGATAGTATGCTGCTATTATACTGCTAGTTCTGTTAGCTATGGAGTTTAGGTTAGTTGAGAAGAATACATTCATTACATACCTATTATGTAGGTGGTATTAGGTAATCTTCCTACTGCGTATAAATATATTTTTATTCTTGAATATCTGGATTAGTTAACTTATTAGTTGTAAAAAGATGGCACGTGTATTTTAATGCAATTAAATTCGATTTAATATCTGGTTATAAATGTGTCATCAATAATAATATTAAAGATTATGAACTACGCCCATTGGTATCACTTAATGGTGTTACTGAGATTGATTGGAAATGTGATCCATTTACACCTTCTGTCGATCAATTGAAAGAGTGGAATTCTTGATAAATTTATTGACATGAAGAATTCAAATAATTCAAATAATATTGATGATATCCTACACTACCATATTTTTTCTGATGATATTCAACTTTCTACCTTTTTCCCTATAAATTCTCATAATACCATCAACTATGAATTAATCGAGTGTGCTAACTGCATAATATTATGGCTCCTCTCCAATAAATAACTAATAAATTCCTCTAAGACTACTGTACTTAACATATCTACTTCTGATACTTCCTTTCTAAACTTTACTCTAAATAACATGATTATGTATCTTTCCCATTCATCCAAAAACCTATAATTAGTATTTTATGGCATCATTAAAGAATCACATATCATCCATTACAAAATCCTCCAACTTTCATCTCTTCAGAATTAAAAAAATACGGACATCAATTTCCAGAAACCTTACTAAAACTCTAATAAATGCTCGTGTACTTTACCGACTTGACTACAGTTCTTCCCTACTGAATGTACTTCCTACTAAAGCTACTGATCCACTAAATCGGATTATCCTTTCCTCAATAAGTACTACTTACTGTATAACACGAATGGATCACTCTATAGAGTATACTATAACATCACATCAATCATATAGTATGTTGCTATCCTTCTCCCTCTGGTGTAAATTGCGTATACTATCTATAATCCATAAATCAATATATTCTTTCACCCCTAGGTATATCTCTGATCTAATTAAAAACGTAAAATATTACCTTCTCTTCGTTACCAAAATTCTCCTCTATTTATCTCCCATAACTATAGTAAAACTTACCTAAATTCAAAAGCTTTTAAAAATTCCGTTTCCACCCTATGGAATTCCCTCCCTTCTACCATCTATTAGATCCCACGAAAGATTTATAAATCTTAATTCTTCTTTTTTCTCTACCTCTAATCATTAAATCATCCAACTTATTATTTTTGTTCATGATATATTCAATGTATATTATTATTAAATTGTTATCGTATTACTATTATCTTATTATTATTTTATTCCCACACGAGAGAAGGGGTCTATATGACTCTATAATAGTTTTCAATAAAACTTATCATCATGATCAATGACTTTTTGTCACATATACCAATAATGAAAAAATTAAAATTTGCTAAGGCCAGTTACAATCATTGTAACTTACAATGTAATATAGTTAATTTAATAATACATATATTGTTTACATTTAATTATGATGATATCATGTTAAATAATAATGAAGATATGTCTTGCACTATGCTATATATCTTGTTACGCGCAAATAATGTGTATAAGCTAAGAAATATGAAGAATGTCAATTATTTTTAATAAGTGAATATAATATTTAATTATATATTTTTGTATTGAAATCTCATATATATATATATATATATATATATATATATATATATATATATATATATATTAAATACAATACAAATAGGGGATACAAATGGACCCCATATAAGAATGTATTGTAAATTGATGAAGAATGTTTTATATACATTGATGATCTTTGCATAGGATTATTATATCCACCTAATACGCTATTTGAAATTATACAAATTGTTTATTGACTCAATAAAATGTGAATATTTTGTTTGCGTAACATAAATGAAACGAAAAGTAAATAAAGAAAAAAAAACGAATATACTAAATTATATTGTTAAATTCAAGATAATAGTTGAAAAAGCTGTTTTTAAAAGTAATGAATTTTTTAGTTTATCAATATATATATATATATATATATACTATATCGACCTCATATAAGATATATATATATATATCAATAGTTAAAATTTTCTATAATTTAGTTATGAAATAAAAAAATCAGGTCACTATACCTAGTATCTGACAGTCAACATTATATATTGTCTACGTCAAGGGTTTTTATAAGGTATACTATAAAGAATGTCACCTATTGGTATGATGGTGAATGCTATGATTATCATATCATTATCATTATCATACTATGATATATGTAATAAATGTGTATCTAAATATTACATTATATTTACTAAACGTACGTACAAATAGAATGTCATAATAGCAATATATCGTGTAGAATATATAGGTAAAAATATAATGAGTTATTGGAAATTTATGAAACGTACACATATTGTTAAATCGATCATTATGTATCTATGATAAAAAAGGATTATCAGTATATTAATGTCTTATTAAACAATTACACTAATAAATTTATATAAATTTGTTTAAGTTAACTTGCTAAATTTTATATTATTATATAATTTAAATACAATTCTTATTATTAACTAAGTTCTGGATTTATTATTATTATGTATTTATTATATGTTATGTAATACTATATTTTAAATATAATTATTATTAACACCATATTATATAATTAACTTAATACTATGTATTTATTAATTTATATTAAATACTAAAATTAAATAAGAAATAATATGTGTATCAAATTTGTTCAAAATGCTGTAGTACGTTGTGTCCATCTACTTCCCCGTCGTTCCTCTGATTCCATTATACTTCTCCTCAAATAACTACACTGGCTCCCAGTCTCCTACCGTACTAAATACAAACTTTCCCTGACAATCCATAAAGACATACATCACAACCCTCCTGACTACCTTAAGGTAAATTGCTTCCTTTCTCCATATACACACACCCAATATTCCAATCCACACCCGATCCTCCAACACATTTTTCCTTACTACACCCCACCAACACAACCTCCCCTCCTCCCATATACGCTCCTTTGTCCTATCTGCCCCTTATCATTGGAACTCCCTATCATCTTCGAACAATGACATCAACCTCCTTCAAACGCCATCTAAATACATACTATTTCTCTCATGCTTTCCCCCCAACACAATAATCTCCAATGCTTACGCATTGCGTAGTCCTAAAACCAAAAAAAGTAAAAATAAGTAAGTATTGTATGAATATATATGTATCTATATATAGATATATTCTATATAATTAATAAACAAATCACTTATGTGTATAACAAGATATCATTGGTTGAAAAAATAACCTTCCAAACAGACAATTTTGAAATGTTCTTTCTATAATTAGCTCTGTCTAGTCAATACGTTATATTCTTGTATTTATTATTAATTATTCATTATTTATTTTTTATAATACTTTATAACTATTATTAAACTATTACTATAAATATAAATTTATATTTTTCTATTTTATAACTTCTATACAAATATTTATTTGTATATCATATTATAATATATATTTGAGTACTACTCTATATTAGTACTAATTAGTATTGTTTCAGTGTTGTTAATATACCATTATATCAAAGATTTTCCGAAGGAAAGATATAACACTTACGCGAAATCGTGTAATTCGAATTTGTATACAAAATACCCTGGTGCCACCTATAGCGGGTTACTTTTAGGAACTATGCGTTGTTTATAATGTAAATTCGTATTTAACTATACACTTTTAAAATGTTAAATAATATGCTTTAAATTAATATTTATATGATGAAAACTAAGTGATCATTACTAATAGGATTACCTATATAACAAACAAATATGATATTTATGTTTTAAATGCTATAAGTATATATTTAGTAAGTACAAATTAATTTATATTGCATGTAATTTAATAGAGCAATGAAAACATTGTTGTATGCAACCAGAGCCGAACCTAAATCTATTTCAGTGATTTCGATACTACTGCTAGCAGCGGTTGGGGATATTACTAAATTACGTTGCATGCATAGGGAGTGTTATATCTTTGCTTCGCAAAATCTTTGATTATATTTTACTTGTCATTTATATATATAAACGTAATATATATATATATTTTATAATATTTTGCGATTATATGTTTAACAAAACTTTGAACGTCATTTTATCAAGTTTCTACTTTTTACTTAGTAACCTCATGTAAATGCCTACTACTTTCTAGATTTTTATTATTTTTATCTGAAATTTTTACTATAAATATAAAACATTTACATCTATAGGAATCCTGTTGGATTTATTATTATATTTTATATTAATTAAATAAATAATGATAAACTTGCATTTTAATGAAAACAATTATGTAATTATCTCCATTAGTAATTTATCCTTAACGTTTTTAGATAGAGCTACATTAGCATTGGCTAGAAGAACGCCTCCCCAAAAATAAGTAAGTATTCCGCCTCCCCACTTAAGGCTAATTATAATTAAGTTAAAATAATTTTAAAAATGATCTTAAAAATACCTCATTAAATATATAATATGATTAATAAAGAATGCATACCATAATACCATAATAAGTAACCAATACATTTATAAAATATATATATTTATAAATTTAATTATCTAAAATTGTAATTAAATAGATTTAACAAGATAAAATATTAAAATTTTAAATAGAATTTGACAATATTTACCAAAGATTAAACTAATTAATAAATATTGTTTTAATAACAAAAATCATGTAAAAAGATATGAATATAATAATATATGTTAATTTAATGAATTCATATTTATTATTATAAAATTATCCGATATTAATTAGTGTGTTTTCTTTAATTTAATTTAATTTAAACTAATACAAAATAAAAGTCTATAAAAATCACACAATCTAAATTATTTGATGAAAATCTGCCTCACGGTCTGAAGTTTTGTGTATATAACAAATGTTTATGTATTTTATTAACCTTACATTACATTAATAATAGAATTCTTCAAATATATTAGTTTGTTTACTAGTATGGCGCCAAAAGATAAATTAGTTTGTAAATTTGGAAATAATTGTTATCGTAAAAATAAAGAACACCTATTGAATTATTCGCACAAAGAAATTGGTACAATAAAGGTATATTTTATATATATATATAATTTGGATCAAAAGAAAAATCGACGAACATCCGTCAATCGTAAAGTAAAGCAACTTTAAAAGTTGATATGTTTAACATAATCATTATCATTATGATTATGATTATCATAATCATTATGATAATGATTATGATAATGTTATATTATGGAAATCGATATCCTTCGATCATTAACTTCACTTGATTGTATTGTATAATTATTATAATAATATGTACAATATTGTATAATATGTATAGATGTCCGCCGATCGTAAAGTTAATTTTATATGCTAAACTACAATTATTGTAACAATTATTGTTACAATACAATCAAATTAACTGTATCATCGGCGGATATCAATGTCCGCATAATTTGTCCGTTGATTGTAAGTTCATTTGATCCTATAATTTTTACTATTTAATCATAACACATATGTTAATGAATATCGATATTAATTTTATATTAAATATGTTAATAATCGAGAGTGCTGATATTAAACTTCATGTTGGTCCGTATCGAATACGGCCCCATTTGTTTTATTACAATTTCGGTGGGGGAGGGTCATAACTGGATCGCAGGATCGAAATATGAAGCGTGAGAGTATAGTACGATTCGCCTATATTAATATCAGTAACGAATATTATAATTATTGGATCAACAGAACATTACGAATAACGGACAAATTAGACGAACATCGATGTCCGTTTATTCATAGAGACGAACAAATAAACGGACATCGATGTCCGTTTATCGTAAATTAAATTGTATATACTATAATGTTTATATATATTTATAGCATCGATATAAAGAAAGTGGATAAGCAATTGACGCACGCAATGCATGTAAAAGATAGACACGTGAATGTCACTTTTATCGATATATTTACAAAATGGTATCAGTGATTTTGATTGGATATTAGTCATATTATATATGTCAAATATCAAAACAGTAGTCTTTTCGTCGAAATAGATTTAAGTGACTTCAATCTATATCAATGGATTTAAATTATAAATATCAATAAAATCAATAAAATAGTATTATATCTTCAATTTAAATACACAAAATTACGAGGAATGTTGATATTATGTATTTTAAATATATAATTTTATTTTTAGTATAGATAGTACATTAAAATTGGTAGTGATTATCAATATATATATAATAAATACATATTATTATAAATAAAAAGTAGTGGGCCAGATAGTGGGTTTCGACTGAAGCGCTCGTAGCGGATAGTGCCATACACTACATTCAATTGCTTATCCACTTTCTTTATATCGATGATTTATAGATGTCCGTTTATCGTAAATTAAATGTTATATACTATAATATTTATATATTTATAAATGTTCGTTTATCGTAAAGTTAATCTTACATACTTATAGATGTTCGTTTATCGTAAAGTTAATCTTACATACTTATAGATGTTCGTTTATCGTAAATTAAATGTTGTATACTATAATGTTTATATATATATTTATAGATGTTCGTTGTTCGTAAAGTTAATCTTACATACTTATAGATGTTCGTTTATCGTAAATTAAATGTTATATACTATAATGTTTATATATATTTATAGATGTCCGTTTATCGTAAATTAAATGTTATATACTATAATATTTATATATTTATAAATGTTCGTTGATCGTAAAGTTAATCTTACATACTTATAGATGTTCGTTTATCGTAAATTAAATGTTATATGTATATATATGAATACAAAAACAGTTGGTAATTTTGTTATGTCATATTTATTAACATATTCTATATATATATATATATATATATATATATATGTACAAATAAATGTATAAAATATATAGAAAATATAAAATAATATATATAGGTATATCGTAATAATTATGAAAAAATAAAAAATATAAAATGAACAACAATCGTAATATGTATATATATATATATATACATATATCTTGGCATCTTTGTGGGTTTAAGACCCTCAAAGATGTCAAGAAAGCGGCAGAACATTTATGGCGTGTAACGCTGATATTAGGACACCATCCACATCCCGTCAGGCAATAACATCACACACACCCACACTCCATACAGTAACACCCACACCCCCTACTCAAGTATCCCCTATAGTAACCCCTCCTCCAATATCCCCTACAATATCCCCCTCCATAACCCTTCCTCCAATATCCCCCTCCATAACCCCTCCTCCAATATCCCCTACAATAGAATCATCAAGACCCACACCCCCTCAAGCAATACCACCATCCACATCCCCTCCACATCGAAATTATACAAGCGTGAAAATAAGGGAAACTCTTAGAAGGGTCCAAAGTGAATTATTCCATCGATCTATAAGTTATAATCACTTTATAGAAAGAATGTTAGAGCTAATGCCCTAATGTATATTTTTCTCATATTAACTTTATTATATATTATTTTTATTTTCAATATACTATATATTATTTTATATTTTCTATATATTTTGTACATTTATTTGTACATATATATATATATATATATATATATATATATATATATATATATATATAGAATATGTTAATAAATATGACATAACAAAATTACCAACTGTTTTTGTATTCATATATATAAATATAACATTTAATTTACGATAAACGAACATCTATATATATATATAAACATTATAGTATATAACATTTAATTTTCGATAAACGAACATCTATAAGTATGTAAGATTAACTTTACGATCAACGAACATCTATAAATATATAAATATTATAGTATATAATATTTAATTTACGATAAACGAACATCTATAAGTATGTAAGATTAACTTTACGATAAACAAACATCTATAAATATATAAACATTATAGTATATAACATTTAATTTACGATAAACGAACATCTATAAGTATGTAAGATTAACTTTACGATCAACGAACATCTATAAATATATAAACATTATAGTATATAACATTTAATTTACGATAAACGAACATCTATAAATATATATATAAACATTATAGTATAGAACATTTAATTTACGATAAACGAAATTCTATAAGTATATATAAACATTATAGTATATACAATTTAATTTACGATAAACGGACATCGATGTCCGTTTATTCGTTCGTCTCTATGAATAAACGGACATCGATGTTCGTCTAATTTGTCCGTTGATCGTAATGTTCTGTTGATCCTAATTATTATACTGGAATAATTCAATATAATTAAAATCGAATGAATTAATAAAATATAATTAAAATTATTTATAATCATTTGATTTTGAATTTATTTTAATTAATTCATTTGAATGAATTAATAAAAATAAGGTATAGTATTTTGTCTACGTCGTATTCTATATATATATATATAACTTAGTATGTATGTGTGTATATAATAATTACTATATATATATATATATATATATATATATATATATATCATACTCACTACATATGCACATGTGTAATATATGTATATATATAACATATATATTACATATATACTCCATATACATGTACATACGTATGGTAAGCATATACGCAGTATACTGTATATATCGTTTGTGTATATTTAATTCCGACTATAGATAATATCAACGTATATATCTATTAAATAGATTTAGATATAACCGTAATTCGTCACCGATATGAATATGAACATCCCGCGTACTTTCCGCGCACGCCTCGTATTCGATACCCTGGTAACCAGGTACCCGGTAACCACTGGTTACTAACCAGGTACCCGGTAACCACTGGTTACTAACCAGGTACCCGGTAACCACTGGTTACTAACCAGGTACCCGGTAACCACTGGTTACTAACCAGGTACCCGGTAACCACTGGTTACTAACCAGGTACCCGGCAACCACTGGTTACTAACAATGTACCCGGTAACCACTAGTTACTAACCAGGTACCCGGTAACCACTGGTTACTAACCAGGTACCCGGTAACCACTGGTTACTAACCAGGTACCCGGTAACCACTGGTTACTAACCAGATACCCGGTAACCACTAGTTACTAACCATGTACCCGGTAACCACTGGTTACCAACCAGGTACCCGGTAACCACTGGTTACTAACCAGGTACCCGGTAACCACTGGTTACTAACCAGGTACCCGGTAACCACTGGTTACTAACCAGGTACCCGGTAACCACTGGTTACTAACCAGGTACCCGGTAACCACTGGTTACTAACCAGGTACCCGGTAACCACTGGTTACTAACCAGGTACCCGGTAATCACTGGTTACTAACCAGGTACCCGGTAACCACTGGTTACTAACCATGTACCCGGTAACCACTGGTTACTAACCAGGTACCCGGTAACCACTGGTTACTAACCAGGTACCCGGTAACCACTGGTTAATAACCAGGTACCCGGTAACCACTGGTTACTAACAATGTATCCGGTGACCACTAGTTACTAACCATGTACCCGGTAACCACTAGTTACTAACCATGTACCCGGTAACCACTAGTTACTAACAATGTACCCTGTAACCACTAGTTACTAACCAGGTACCCGGTAACCACTGGTTACTAACCAGGTACCCGGTAACCACTGGTTACTAACCAGGTACCCGGTAACCACTGGTTAATAACCAGGTACCCGGTAACCACTAGTTACTAACAATGTACCCGGTAACCACTAGTTACTAACCAGGTACCCGGTAACCACTGGTTACTAACCAGGTACCCGGTAACCACTAGTTACTAACCTGTTACCCGATACCCTTAATTCGATCCATTGATCCGGTTATGACCCGTAACCGTCTTGGTATACGATATACTAGTGTACATAATACGATGTATTTTTAATGTGACTAACTATTAAACTGCAGTATTATACCGAGTATATGTTATAAAATAATTATAATTTCTAAATATAAATATAAGAATGTATCGGGGTCAAAACCAACTAACCAGGTACCCGGTAACCACTGGTTGCTAACCAGGTACCCGGTAACCACTGGTCACTAACCAGGTACCCGGTAACCACTGGTTACTAACCAGGTACCCGGTAACCACTGGTTACTAACCAGGTACCCAGTAACCACTGGTTACTAACCATGTACCCGGTAACCACTAGTTACTAACCATGTACCCGGTAACCACTGGTTACTAACCAGGTACCCGGTAACCACTGGTTACTAACCAGGTACCCGGTAACCACTGGTTAATAACCAGGTACCCGGTAACCACTGGTTACTAACAATGTACCCGGTAACCACTAGTTACTAACCATGTACCCGGTAACCACTGGTTACTAACAATGTACCCGGTAACCACTAGTTACTAACTAGGTACCCGGTAACCACTAGTTACTAACCATGTACCCGGTAACCACTGGTTACTAACAATGTACCCGGTAACCACTAGTTACTAACCATGTACCCGGTAACCACTAGTTACTAACAATGTACCCGGTAACCACTGGTTACTAACCTGTTACCCGATACCCTTAATTCGATCCATTGATCCGGTTTTGACCCGTAACCGTCTTGGTATACGATATACTAGTGTACATAATACGATGTATTTTTAATGTGACTAACTCATAAACTGCAGTATTATACCGAGTATATGTTATAAAATAATTATAATTTCTAAATATAAATATAAGAATGTATCGGGGTCAAAACCAACGCGCGATAGTTAAAAAGTAAACAACGCAGGGTGTCGCGTATACACAGGACATAAAGGCATTATGTCCTTTATATAATATGTAAATTTTATAACCTAATTAAAATTCGAATTTTTTGATCAACTTAACTTCAATTCAATGATTAAACTCCCGCCTCATGCGTATATTTTTGTTAAATATTGCACGTTATTTTTGACCCATCACCATAACAATCTTATACTATGATTATAATATAAGATATATTTAAAATTTAATTTAAAATTTGTTAATTATTATATTTAAAATAATATAATTATAAATATATGTATGATTATATCCAACAAAATTGACATCCTTACAAAGTATACGATCCAATTTAGTTATTAAAATAATTATTAAATAATTATATTACATTTTTTTCTGTAGCTTGACTAAGGCACACCTATGTAAACGATATCATGATTAACTAATCAACTATAGAAGGTGCTAATGATATCACAATAATATCGTAATATATAGTACACGATTATAATAGAGTATGAATCCACGTGTATTTAACACTTGTTTGTTTATATCGTATAATGATTATGTGTATATACAAAGCGTAACTGAGTAAATATTAGACTCTTAGAAATTTAATACATAATTTGATATCGAATAGTGCCCTCTATTCGAACTATATGAATTATTTTATTTGGTTGACTGTAATCGATTATTTGAGTTATCAGAGACTCTGATTCAGAGTTATAGCCGCAGATATTTAAAAATAGAATCGTACGAGCTCTTTACATAACGATAGAGGCGCTTCTAAATTGATTGCGCGTATAGTTTATATAGTATATTAGAGTTTATACGTTCTTAACAGTTATGCGACGAAGTCGGGTATTCAGACACACGCTCAATCATTACGCCGTAAATGTAAATTATCGATTACATACAATTGGGGAATATATTCGCGTGTGGAATTCTTTCTCGAAAGCATCTCGCCATCAAAGGGTTTCCCTTTCAATTATTTATAATATATCGTATCGTATACGTATTCCGCGCGTGTATAATTATTTATTTATAGTATATAAGTGAAATACGCGTTATTCAATCATTCGATGATTCGTAATCAAAAGTAATCCGTCTGCACGTTTTCATCACTACTATATTGCCGCAGACATCCTAATTATAACCCTACTATATAAGAGTGTTTAAATGTGCCGACTTCATGCGGGTCTGCCTCTTTCGTTATGTATAACTATCGCGCGATTCTATTTAGATATCCTAGTCTATAACTCTGATTCTCGAAATTAGTGAAGATATACGCGTACTATAAACATTGACGCGTGTATATATCATTTATCCAGTTGCCCAATATTTACGCAATATAAAACAATGATTATAATAGTTAGGTGGTATTACATAATACATATATACATGTATATATAAATATGTAAATAATTATGTAACTTATAAATATAATTATATATTTATATATATATATATATATATATATATATATATGTATGCGTGAGTGTATATTTGTGTATGTTTTGATGATACATATACTTATTACTCGTGATCGAAATGAACCCAATTCTGGTGATTTAAAGATTCATATTAAAAAATACTATAGTTAAAAGTTCGTTTGTAAAAAAAGTATACTCGGAAGCTTCATGTTGTATAAATATAAATATAAAACCACAATAATATTCACATTACTAACGGGTATTAATGAATCACTAATGATGTATTAATGCATTTAGAAATACAATTATTATTCAATACAATAACATTATTTTTAATATTTGTATATTTATGAAGTTTCTTCATCGACGCTAGTGAATTACGGATACATGATTGGATATTACATCTATACTATAGTATGCATTAGTATTGTATAGTATGTTATATATAGTATGTTATTTATAGTATTGTATACTAGTTTTGGTGCGTATTAAATATAGCTTCAGTTCGGTCCGGAACCTTCATTTTTGTAAATTGCAGCATTAGTTCGGGTTCACTCTGAGGGATGATACATTTCATATACCCGCACGAGCGAAGTGGTCATGACCCTATTTTAGTGCTTAATAAACCGAAAATCATCATCATCATATCGATTCAGTTCGCGTTCATTTAAAACGTTACTTACGGGGTGTTCACACGTTACTTAAGGGGTGTTCACATCGCGAGCAACGAGCACGGCGACTTGTCGCTGAATACAAATTAGTTAGGGTGTCCACACCACAGGCAGCAAGTACCGCGGCATGTCGCTAGGTGAACATTATGTATTCGGATAGTTAGCTCCGGCTAGTTGTTGTAGTTTATATCACGTGATTAATGAAGTGTGGAAACTTCCGTTATAGAATTTGTACAATTATTTCCATTTATATTTTCTCTTCATTTGAACATGAATAATAATGATATAGACTAGGGACGTAACTAGATACCCGTTACCATGGTAACCAAGTACCTAATACCCTGGTAACCAGGTACCAGATACGCTGGTATACCTGAGTACCATAGAATTGCATGAAACATAGTATTTTATTTTATGCATTTGTTTTATTTCAAAATACCCAGAGTCTTATAAATTTATAATAAAATATAATCGGGTATTCAATACATGACAATATCTGGTTATTATATTAATATATTCATACAATGTACACATGCTATTATATCAAAGTCTATATTCTCTAAATATTGTGTTTACATTGTGCTACTATACTGCTATTATATTGCCATTACATGTCTATTATGCTGCTATTATGTTGCCATTACAAGTATATTATGCAATTATTATGCTGCTATTAATTCTAAAAGTATATTTTAAAAGAATATGTTGCTAATATTAGAATAGAATCATAACCAATTGTACCTACTGTGATAAGCCATGTAGCACTGAGAATAGCAATTCTTGTACCAATTGTAATGATTGTATTCATCATAAATGCCTTTTCAATGCCGATATGCTCCCTTCCGCGTGGACTAATAATAATACTCCTCCTCAATATGCTTGTGCGATTTTTAATTCTAAAAATTTTCTATTTTATTGTAATAATTGTCTGGTATCTAAAAATGATGTTTCTTCCCCTTCCATTGATGTTGTCACGTTGAACTCTTTATCTGTACAAATAAATAATATAAAATCCTTAATAATCGATTCTAATAATATTATTAAGAAAAATACAACATATGCTGATACACTGAAATCTTCAATTGAATCTTCGTTTAGTTCTATGACATCTAAGATTAATAATATACCGAGTAAAATAACACATAATCAAATAGATGATTTATGTGCAATTATAAAAAATATATCGAAATCTAGCTGTAATATGGATTATATTAATGATATGTTTAAGTATTTTGGTATCGATAACGCTACTATCTCTGATGTTAAATTTATTAATGGCACTGCTATAATAAACTTCAACTCAAAATACTCTAGAGATAGGTTTTTAGATCTAAAATTTGATGATAAATATTATAAACTGTTTATATTCCAGTCATTATCACTCGATACTAGGAAATTGGGCTTGCTGTATTATCATGCTATTAAATCAGGTTCCATTAAGTCCCTCAAATCGGTGTTTAATAAAAGAACTAATTTCTATGAGTTAAGAAGAACTATCAATGATAAGATTGACTGGATATCTCATAAATATAACCCTACGCAAGAGGAAATATCCGCATGGAAGATATCTTTTGCGGCTTTTTCAAAATCAAAATCTGAGACTGAGTCTAATAAAAAGTGACTATGTATGTTATCTGATGTAATTAGCATTTCCCTTATTAATATTAGATCTCTTCGCTCTAATATTGTACTACTCCTTGCTTATCTAAAAATTAAACCTATCTCTATTATTGGGATCACTGAAACCTGGATTAGCATTGATGATACGGATATATTCTCATTGTGCTGCGAGGCGGGTTATAATCTTTATCTCCAACCTCGTAATTATGGTCGTGGGGGAGGCGTTGGTATCTTAATTCATATGGACTTACCAACGCCTTCCATTTCTTCTGTTACTTTTTCTTATAGTGATTGCTTATCTTGCACATTTAATTTCCCTTTCGATATACTTCGTATTATAGTTATTTATCGGCCTCCTAGGCCTGATTATTCCATCTTCTTTGATGAATTCTCTGATTGCATAAATAATGGCTTACATTCTAGCTCTTTTAAATTTATTTGTATGGGAGATTTAAATTATCATTTTGACTCCATGTCTCAACCCCATTCCTTATTTAGGCAATTAACTGAATCCCTTGGTCTTCATCAACATATATCCTGTCCTACTCACACAAGTGGCAATATTCTTGATCTGATTTTTACTCCTAATGATACACCTACTCAGTTCATTTCACCCTGTATTCGTTCTGATCTTTTAACTGATCATTATCTGATTCATACATCTATTTCTCTAAGGAAACCTGTATCAACTAAGTCATTAGTTTTTTATAGGGAGTTGAGGAAATTAAACTATCATGAACTTGGGTTACAAATTGAGAATAGATTATCCAGTGATCACATATCGTTTGATTTTTTAAATTACTGTCTTTCATCTACTTTGAATAACTTAGTTCCTTTAAAATCTCGTTACTTCACTCTACATACTTCATCACCTTGGTTTTCTTCTCATCTTGCTATAATGAAACGTTCATTAAGGAAACTTGAGCGTAGAATTCGTCAATCTTCTTATCATAAGTATATTTTCTTGGAGGCAAGGATGGCTTATAAGAAAGCAATTTATTCACAAAAAGCTAATTTCTATGAGCAAAAACTAAATGCCTGTGGTTCAAATTCCCAAAAAATTTTCAAAATAGTGAATAGAATACTTGGTAGTAATTTAAATCCCATATCAAATAGACTTTCCGACTATAATATGTGCTCTTCTTTTGTATCTAGTTTATATAATAAGTTATCTAGTATTTCTAAATGTATTAAATCTAAACTCGCTTTGATACCTCCGAGTATGATTGTCCATCAAATCACTGAACCAACGTTATGTAAATTATCTAGTTTTTCCTCGCCTTCCATTTTTGAAATACACAAATTGATTATGATGTCCAATTCAACATCTCCTATTGATCCTCTTCCTTTGGTTGTCTTTAAAAATTTAGTTTTATTACTTTCGATTACTATCTCGAATTTAATTTCGGAATCACTTAATGATGGGATCATGGCTAAATCTCTAAAATATGCTATTATTAAGCCGATTCTGAAAAAATCCTGTCTCGATCCTGATGATCTTATGAACTATAGACCCATATCCCAACTTCCGATAATCAGTAAAATCATGGAACGTGTAGTCAGTAGACAAATGATATTTTATCTTGAGAATAACTATTTAATGGAACCCTACCAGAGTGCTTATAGAAAACATTATTCCACTGAAACTGCTTTAAATATTATTACTGATACGCTCTATAAATCGCTCGACTCCTCTCATTGTGCGCAACTATTGCTACTCGACCTTTCGAGTGCGTTTGATACTTTAAACCACAATATTCTTATTGAACGCATTAAGGAACTCGGAATTGAAGGTTCGTCTCTCAGCTGGTTAACTTCATTTCTTAACGATCGAACTTCCTCAGTAAAAGTGAATGATTATATTTCGCCTCCCATTGATATACTATGTGGAGTTCCTCAGGGATCAGTACTCGGTCCTTTATTGTTTTCTATTTACTTGCGTCCTCTATCTAATATTATTAGTAAATTTCCTAATATTACCTACCATATATATGCTGATGATATACAGCTAATTATTAAAATTCCTGTTAACTCGCTTAACTCCAATTTGGAACTTCTGGAATGTGCATCTGATATCATTAATTGGCTTCTTAGAAACGATCTACTAGTAAATACCTCTAAAACCGAACTACTAAATATATCTAGGGTATATACTACTTTTCCACCGGTAATCATTGATGGTAGGGTTATACATCCTTCTGCTTCAGTTCGTAATCTTGGAGTTATCTTCGATAGTACTTTATCTTTTGATGCTCACATTAATTCTATATCAAAATCAGCTAACTTTCATCTACGTAGGATTAGACATATTAGAAAGTATTGCTCTAAGCGTATTACTAAACTACTTATTAATGCTCTAGTATTATCCAGAATTGATTATTGCGGATCATTATTTAGTGACTTAAAGAATATAGAGGTTAAAAAGATTGATAGAATTATTCGCGCTTCTATACGCCTTATTTATAATATCAATCGTAGTGAACATTTGAAAACAGATGAACACCAACATAATCTTAAATGGCTATTATTTAGAAAGCGATGCAAATATCGTTTACTCTGTCTAGCTCATAAATCTGTATTCTTAGGTAAGCCTGACTATCTGCATACTCAACTGAAACGTCGTCGCATACTGAAGAAGATTCGAACATCTGATGCAATACTGTTGGAGAGCAATACTTTATTCAATGGATTTAGTAATCGGGCATTCTCCTCCGCTGTTCCTCGCATATGGAACGTCCTACCGTATGACTTACGGAAGGTCCAATCCTTATATTGTTTTAGAAAGAAACTAAAACATTATTTAAACACTTCTTAATTTATTTTTGTATACGCGTTATTTAATCTTTATATCCTATCTAAATCTATTTAATTTAATTTTTTGTTATTTTGTATTTTCTATTCGTTTGTTTTTATTATTTTTCGTTATTATTATACACCAGAGAGGGCACCCGCTATATTGGTGTTTAAATAAACAATTCAATTCAATTCAATTCAATAATATATTTTTAAAATTAATAGCAGCATTCTAATTGCATAATATACTTGTAATGGCATAATAGCATGACAAATTAATAGCAGCATAATAGACATTTAATGGCAACATAATAGCAGCATAATAGAACAATGTAAAAATGTGAGGCTATTATATATGCTATTATGTTGCTATTATGAGGCTATTACTGTTAGATGGGCATAGAAATGTTATTACATAACACCATAGCTATAAAAGATAAAATTAATTGAGTATAAATTAATTGAATTCAGTATTATTATATAATATACTTGTAAGTAGCTTATAATGATATATGACCTAGTTTACATACAGCTATTATTACACAGCTATACAATGTATAGTATACATGTGTAAGTATGGGACTAAGAACCAATATTATATATATATATATATATGTAGCAGTCTAACATATTCTATATGTTTAATGTAGTTGTTTTTAAGTGTATACAATATATTTTTAATTTGTTATTTTGTTGTTGTATATTATGTAATAATTATAAATGTTGATTTCATATATATTGATTTTTAGTTAATGTTATTTAGTTTATTATATATTTTTAGTTAGTTATATTTTTTTTTTGTGTTATGGAATAATTATAAAAGTATAAATGTTAATTACGTGTATATTGATTTTTGTGTTTTTTTATTTAGTGTTATTTAGTTTATTTAAATATAATTGGTTGGACCAATGAACTGTCGCGTAGCAATAATATAATCTGAATTATATTAGATTTAATAATATTATTTCATTTTTGATTATACCTTTGCACGTGCAGGTTTGTACAAAGTTAAAAATTTTAATATTCTATATTGTAATGTATATATTTTAACACTTTAGTGTTATGATTATTGATTGTTTTATAAAAAGTAATTTAAATATAAAGGTCCTATCATTTTGAGTGGTGTTATATTGCCAACACCTATTTCGACCACTCATTATTACATATATATATATATAATATATAATATATATACATACATACACACGTCATTATGAATACACACACCCATACATGTATACTCACAAATATACCCATACATACACATAAATATACGCACACAAATACATCTATACACACACACACACACACATATATATATATACACATACATATACAAATGTAAAATGTTTCGATATATTTGTTTCTAAACCTAACAAGTGGATGTTTCATTTGTTTCGAAACATCATTATTTTGAAATATTTACATCCCTAATACAGATACTCTAATTAAATTAGAATTTCTCAAGTTTAATACTTTACTTTTTACTTCATTGCTTTATCAACATAATATTTGATTTAAAATAATGATATATCCATTATTAAATTTAACGAAAACGGTTTAACCTTATTTACGTTTCTAAACATCCTACTGGTTAAAAATAACTACCATAAAGCAATACATTGTTTACATTTCCAGTAATATGTACCGCAAAATTGAACGTGTTAAATCTGGTAGCAACCGGTAAAATAATCGGTTAAATAAACACTATAACGTTGGGATTTATTTTTAAAATTTAAATACTCTATAAACAACAAATATTTTTTGTTTGTTTAAAATGTAGTGTATATTATAGCTGTAACTATGATACGAGTATTGTCCTAATGAATGCAAGCAATTTAGATCATAAGAAATTGAATATAATAATTTCATAATATTATATTCATATATTTTATATAATAAGTATACTATAATGTATATACTTTAACTTTTTTGTGTGTATTATAATGTATATATTATATATATATATATATATATATATATATATATATATATATATTATTCATATAATATACACTAATACATATAATATTACTTTATATATATATATATACATATTATTTTATATATAGTATATTTTATGTAATCTATACATATATTTATAATTGACCAAAATACAAATCTATGATTCTATATTATATGTATGTAATATCATTTTCTAAATAGTAATTAACAATTTCATTTTAATAAACTTTAAATGCAATTTTCAAAAAATAATGTTTTTCATCTATTAGTAATATAGACAATAGGCTGAATTTAATTATTTATATTTTACTAAACAATTTTAATTTTAATTTTTTCTTTATTTAATGAAATATAAAACATATATTTATAAACATACATTATAAATATTTGAATGAATGAATTACCTATTATTAAATTTGTGTAATTAAATTTATTGTAAGGCATACATACGATAGGTATAGCTATCTACTTACATTGCGGTCGCGAAGGACGTAAATAATCTTATTTTAAATAAATATTTTTACAAAAAATATATTATTTCTTTTGAAATAATAAAGAAAGTTAAAAATATCCTACAATTTTAAAAATTGTTAATGAATAAACTCCCACATCTGATTGTTTAGGATGCTGGTGCTGGAGATGATGTAGATGAAGGAGACAAAGGAGATGACGGAGGTAAAGGATTTAATGCAGACAATGGAGATAATGGAGAAACGAGCAGCTCTGAACCCGTCGCCAAGAGATCTAAATTAACCGATTTCTTTAAGCCGAAAACCAATGGAGACATTAAAAAGATCAACAATACGAAAGGTAGTTTCGGTGGATATATACTCGATATATATATATATATAAATATATATATATATATATATATATATAACTTGTATGGTTAAATTAATACCTAGCATAGAATAATCGGTTGTGCAGATCTTTCTGATAATGGTAACAATGTAGAATTTATATTAATAAAAATGTAAACATGAATAATTAATAAATTGAATAATATAAATTATATAATTGATGGTAGTGTTTCGTAATGACTAGTGATGTTAATGATGCTAAAGCATTGATACAGTCTCATTCTAAATTACTTAAATTCTCAATTTAGGGCTCGGGTTCATTTGGCTAGAATCTCGGCTCGGGCTCATTTTTTTCAGAAAATGAAAGTCTCGGCTATGCATTAAAAAGCTGGGCATGATTTACAACACTATTAATCACCCTATAAGATAGCCTTTACGTCGATGTTATTGTATCGCTGCGCTGCAAATAGTACATTATCTTCAACCACCGATACGGGACTGAACGTTAAGTTAGAATAGTAATGAATACAGTATAATTCACTGTTAAACACTTCTTCCTATACGAATATATTATTATTTACTAATATATACTTGGATGGATATATCATATAAGCCTCCGTGTTAAATGTCCACCTACAACTGTCAATCTAGCTAAGATATCATGACTACTGTATACGGAAGCATGGCTTAGTGATGTCATGCATTCAATACACGATTTGTGTACCGCAATGATTGCAGCTAACATACTTATACCTACAGTATCCTATGGCTTATGGGTCTTATAGGTCCTATGGCCTTATGGGTCTTATAGTATCCTTTGGGTCCTACAGTGTCATATAAGTCCTACACACTAGACACTGGTAGAGATGTAATCATTAAAGCTGTGGATACCTAACTTCAGGCTGCAAATAATCGCTCGAAAAACAACATCTACGAATGTTTGCAAACAACTAACACGTTTGATCTATAAACGAATATTCGCTTGAAGTAAGACTTCTGCTTAACCCTATCAGTTAACCTATACTACACCTACACTAAACACCTGTAGCGATACAATGCTTAACCCAGCTAACCTCTACTTACACTTACACCCATACTAAACACCTGTAGCGATGAAGTGCGTGTCCGCTGACCGTGATTTCGTCTCCGCAGTCATGGGAGCCGCGATGCCCGACGATTTCTTTGCATTCTGGGATTACTGCGTTACCCTCGACCCGTACAATCCGATTGGTTGGTGAAATGTCACCCCGGAATGTTATCAAACATTGCGCACGCGTTGATATCGTTATGCTAATTTATATACAAAACCCGGCATATATATATTGTACAAATATTGTACGTGTAATATGCTAATAAAAAGGGAACATTCGATAAAGATAAACCCCTATAAGTTATAGGGGTTTATCTTTATCACTATAGGCTATAACATTATATATATATATATATATATAATTATATTACAATGCAATTTTTACAAATAAACTATCTTTATAAATTGGATAAAAGTAGATATATCATTCATTTTAGCCATACCTTCAATATTGTGTCCCTATGGGATGTCACAGTGTGTATACACCATTTCACAGTTTACCATGTAAATAGATATTCATAATATGGTCTATTAATAGTCTGGCACAAATTCTATTTTGAAATATATCTATTTTTGTATTGTATTTACAATATATAAATGTATACTATTATAAACATATAACTGCCTGTGTGGCTCAGTGGCTAAGGCGTCAGCCACACAAGCAGTAGGACACGGGTTCGAGCCTCGTCCGGACCATTAATTAATTTTATAAAATGGGTCTTAAAATATTATTTAGAAGTGATCTTATAAGATAATTATATAATAGTGTATAAATAAATGATCGGCTCTTGTTAACACCATGGATGCCTTAACATGAGAGCGGCTTCGAAGGGACATTAGAGCCATATATGGTTATAAGTGAAAACTTCATCTAAGTTCCTGGATGGGATGAAAAGACTCCGCCAAATAATAATAAAAAAAAAATATATGTATAATATTTATTATATATAGCCTATTGTGTATATATATATATATATATATATATAAATTACCATTTTAAATGTTTATTTATTGTCATTTATTCTATAGAAATTGTATGTTTACTATTATTAGAAAATAATATTTATGAAAGATATCCCTATTTAATATATAACAGATGTTCTAATAAAAAAAAAATATAGCTATAATAGTTTTTATGCAAATTTATACATGCACTGTTTGTGTGAATTCATTAATTCAAGAAAACAGCATTTGATGTTGGACAACTATATAAATACAATATTAAATTAAATACAATAATTATATTTGTATTATATTATAAATAGCTGGTATTTGTAACTGCTATATCATTGCTCATCATATGCTATAGGATTACAAACACTATAATATACAAGTTATAAAATACTGTACAATAAAATATATCAGGTAGGCATCTAAATTAAAGAATTATATATTTTTTATTTTATTATCTATAACAAAAAACAATTTTTATACATTTCTAGACTGTTTTCATGAATAATTTTGTTTACAGATATTTATAAATATCATAATTATGATAATACTACTTAATTTAAGTAGTGTTATGAAATACAAAATTGTTAAATCAAAATTATTTTCACCAACAAAAGGTGTGCGACACCCCCTTAAGATCTACTTAGTAATTATTAATGTTTTCATAATATACCATTAAGTACATTAATTATGTACATTTACGTAGATTTTCATAATTTCTATACAATACGATTCTAAATATGCATATAATTAGTCAACAAACATAAGATTAATTATCATTATACACATGTTTACTTCGAAAGATTTATCAAATATATTAATAATTCAATGTTATTAAATAAAACACATTAAGAATTCAATTCACATTTTAATAATGAACATAAATATATTAAAATATGAACTTGAATATATTATATATATAATTAGTGTATGTATTTATTGAATCATTTGGTTACACCTTTGTCCATTTACATGTAAACGGAACAAATGTGTATGTATATAGGCTATATAATATTGCACACTATGCCTGTTATACACTTTGACTTAATGTATTCATATTACCCTAATACTTAAATCTATTCATTGAAATTGTGTATCTATGTATGATATTAAAGAAATATAAATTTTTTTTTTAAATAATTGTATTTGTTAAATTATAAGGAAATAGGCTGTAACATTTCAATTAGATTATATTCAAAGATTTTTCTAAGTAAAGATATAACACTTATGCGAAATCTTGTAATTCGATTTTGTATACAAAATACCTACAGTGCCACCTATATCGGGTTACTTTTAGGAACTATGTGTTGTTTAAAATGTAAATACGTATCAAACTATAAACTTTTAAAATGTTAAATAATATGTTTTAAATTATTATTTACATGATGAAAATTAAGTGTTCATTACTAATATATAACAAAGAAATATGATATATATGATTTAAATGTTATAAATATCTATGTGAGTAAAATCTAACTTATATTGCATGTAATTTGATAGAGTCATGGAAACTGCGTTGAACCTAAATCTATTTCAGTGATTCGATACTATTACCAATAGCAGAAGGGAGAAGTCCCTAATTATTAATTACGTTGCATATATAGGGAGTGTTATATCTTTGCTTCACAAAATATGCTTTAACTATACAATTTTAGTTTATGAATGTTTCTTATATAGTGTGATAAGACATCAAAAATATCAATATAATTTTAGTAGAGTAGATTCAGTATTCAATATAATCAAAATACTGAGAAAATCTCTTTTAAATCACTCAAAGCTTAGTGAAATATTTCAATATAAATAATTATAAAAAATATATATCACATTAATTTTGATACCATTAGATACCAAGTAATACTAAGTTAGTATTATATAATAACATATACAAATATATATATATATATATATATATATATATATATATAT
Source organism: Osedax fenrisi (assembly GCA_964019155.1). NCBI lineage: Eukaryota > Metazoa > Annelida > Polychaeta > Sabellida > Siboglinidae > Osedax > Osedax fenrisi. The sequence continues at coordinate 13,412,768 of OZ025246.1, read as the reverse complement.
ATCTTTGTTATACCAAATAATAGATATGTACAAAAATTAAATTATATATTTTATTATTCATTTGAACATTAGATGTTATAAAATATAAAAATGTTTACCTAGTTTATAGCATATTGAGAATTAATGATTACATTAACTGATAGATATATTCTATTAGTAATTTTGATTATGCAAATTTATAAGTTTATTTTGTGTAAAAATTATTGAAGGTACAAATACAATAACAATAAATTTCACAAACAACAATATAATTAAATTAATTTAAATAATTGAACTAATTTAACAATTTAGTGCAATAACCATATCATTGATATTGTTAAATATTCATATCAAGATTTCATCTGCTTTATGTTATTAACATCTTTATAACTTTATTTGTAATTATTACCAATGAATTTATAAATTATATAATATTAAATTTATATTTATTTATTTAATATATATATATATATATATTACATAATAAGTTTATATCGTTTTCTTAATATAATATATGTAAATTAATATTGATCGTATATTAAATATTTCACAAAATAATCATAATTTCATTTCACAATATAGAATGCATGAAGAAAGGTGGCCTACTTTTAAAGGGAGCTTATTGTTTGCTGGCAGATGATTTTGATAGGGTTACTTTTTATATGTATACTTCTAGCTATAATATATGCGCTGTTTTTAATAATGCATTCAATATTCAATATATTTATAAAAAACGTATATGTATATATAAAAACTGCCTGTGTGGCTCAGTGGCTAAGACATCTGACACATCAGCAGTAGGACATGGGTTCGAGCCTCGCCGGACCATTAAAATATGTCTTAAAATATTATTTAGAAGTTATCTTATATAATTGTGTAAAAATAAATGATCGGCTCTCGTTAAAATTATGGATGCCTTAACATGTGAGCGGCTTTTAAGGGGACGAGATACCATTGATTTTTTCGGAAAAAAATTGAATTTCAAATTTTTTTTTAATGTAAAATTATAATATTTCAAATATTATCTTTAAAATGGTGTTTAAATTATGTTCATTACATTATTCATTTTGTTTATATTATATTATTTGTACCTATATAATCATATTGTTTATATTCATATATTATATTTGAAACTTGATTTACTCAGAATAATTATTTTGCATTTTGTATATCTCCAATTAATGTCTCTTCTTATTCAATATTGAATATTTTTTCTTCAAATTTTCACAATATTATATATAATATATAAATGAACAGTATGATTAATTATTCTATATATATAATATATGTAAATTTATATAAATTGTAAATTTAGTGATAATTTGTGATAAATATCTTAATTAATTATTTTTTTTTATAATTAATCATTTTTATATTATTTATGTTAATAATTATTAAAATATATTCAACCATATGATAAAGCTATATGTTTATAATAAGATTGTTAAAAAATTATTACAAAAACTTTAATATTATAAGAGTTTATACATTTTTAAAACATGCTATTTTCCCTATCTTTTACATGTATACTGTTTATAAGTAGCTGGTCCCCTTAAGGGACATTAGAGCCTATATGGTTATATGTGTAAACTTCATCTAAGCTCCTGGATGGGATGAAAGGACTCCACCAAATAACAATAACAATATATATATATATATATATATATATCAATAAAGTATCCATTTCTATTTTTTAAACATATGTATTGATTGACAAATTTGGATATTTTTATTTATCTTTAAATGTTTTCTACACATGTATAGTTTATATACATTTACATTTAATACATGGGATGGACAACTAGACATGACATATTATGTATATAGTATCAGATTAATAGATAGATGATTGTTAATTTTTATCTAAAAATAGAACATTACCATACCACATTCAGAAATATTCTGTAGTAGCAAACACCTATTTCCATCTCTCAGGATGTATTATGGACCTATAATCCTATATGGACAAACCCTAGACTTCTTCCCTCACTATTTGTTGATTGATTTATTTGATTCTGCTCATTTGTTAAACATCCCAAAAATTGCCTTTATTTCTTATTTTTCTTTATACATTTCTGTCATTATTATTTATTGTTACCCATCATTTCAAATCTGTTTGATAAATTATTACCTATCTATATCTAACCAATATCAACGCTATATAATTAGTAGTAAACCCCTGCCGCTGCTAGCTATAGTATCACCTCTGAAATAGACTTAGGTTGATGCAGTTTTTATACAATAATATTTTCATTATTCTATTATATTACATGTAATATAAATTATCTTTTAGATATGTATAGCATTTAAAACCAATATATACTATTGCTTTGTTATATATTAGTAATGAACACTTATTTTTCATCATATAAATAATAATTTAAAATCATTATTTTACATTTTATAAGTTTATAGTTTGATACAAATTTATATTATAAACAATACAATTGTCCGAAATAACAACCTATCTAGATGGTTCATAGTTTATGTATAATATCGAATTAAACTATATCGCCTAAATGTTATATCATTCCTTAGAAAAATATTTGGTAATAGTAATATAATTATAAGCAATTACTAGCCAATATGAACTATATAACTGATTATAAAATCAAATTAAGAATTGTATATATATACATCCTTGATATATCTCCCCTTGATATACCGCCATCCTTGATATACTGCCAATAAGAGTGAAAACGGATTTCCAGCCCACATTTACGTGTTATATATATCTATATTTGATATCATTGACATATACCACCGCCACCGTTGCTATAAAGCCCAAAGAGGTCAGTCCTGAGCTGACCGGTATATCTTGGCTGCACTATATATATAGTACATGTTTATAGCATAGCATTGTTCGCATCGTTAGCTTTATTTTTATATATATATATATATTAGTATATTATTGCCTGATCAGTTGGCTTCAGACACACAGGTAAGCGGGTTCGATCCTCATCCAAGTCAATAAATACGTCTTACAGTAATATTATACCAGATCTTATATAATTGTGTATAAATGATATTTTTTTACGCATGTTTAACTGGATAGCTATTTTTCGAAACTCTATACTTATAATACATGACTACTATTATTGCTCAATTGATTCAGAGTCAGGAAATGGCAACCCTTCAACAAGAATACATGGTAAAGGACCGGCGATTCTTCGATCCTCCGCACTTTTGTAATCTGATTGAACAGGTGGACAGTGGCCTACATCTAGGATACTATAGGTTATTATAGTACTATAGGTAATACGGATACTATAGGTTATTAAAGTACTTTAGGTAGGGTTGTTGGTTTTTTTTATATAATATCATTAATAAATTTATTAATTCCAATACTCTAATATCATTTAATATTAGTATCAATATTATTAATAGTATAGATAATGAATATTCATGATTTTTGTTTTTTTTTAGTTTATTAATATAAAACTATTGATAAATATATTAATTTCAATACTATAATATCATTTAATATTAGCATAGATATTATTAATAATAGTATTAACTATATAATATAAAGTATACCATGTATAATTTCAACAAATATAATAAAATAACAATTCATTAGTGGTTTCTTTATTTGAATTATATATTCAAAAATGTTCATTATACTATAGTATAAGGAACATTTGATGCTTTCAATAGTTATATTTCACTTTTTACATTTAGCCTTGGCTGTAAGCTTTCAACCTTTTCTAGATTTATGAATTTTTATCAATAAATTCTTTCAAAATTATATTTTCTTTTGGCTAGGCATATTTATTAAATAAATACCATGTGATAAATGAAATACATTTTTGAATATATTTTTTAAAATGCATTCATAATAATATAATTATATTAATTTATATTATATTATTTATTATTATTTTATGGCAAGTAAATTATCATAAATTATAATATTATAAAATATGTTATAAAAATATATTAATAATTACATTATGATCAGGCCCAGTTATTTTGGGCCAAAGCCCAAAATAAAGAAAAAAGCCCAAAATAGCTTATTTTGGGCTTTTAGAAATCCTTATTTTGGGTTTTTTGGGCCTTTTATAAAAAACTTTAAAATACGTTAATATCAATCATTATTTATGATTCATATTATATATATAATAATTATCATATTATTTACCATATTACTTACTATTTTTGTATATTTTATAAATTATCAATAAGTATACCTATACTTTATTTAATTTAAGAAATGATAAAATTATAAAAAAATACATTTTTAATTTGTATTATATAAAATGAGATTTATTTAATAATAATGAGTAATAATAATTCATTGTTTTTATAATAACTTTCGTTTATAAAAGTGATGATAATAGATTGTATTGATTTGAATGAATCATACCTTTAAGGTTAATTTTACTTACTTTATTCTTATAATTATTTTTTACATATTTTAGTATAACAAAATCTGACTCCATAGCAGATGTTACAGGAATAAAGGTTGCTATGCTACAGACAAATTATTTTTATTTTTTATATTTAATATCCTTCTACCATCTTCGAAATGTTTACTTAAAAATATTATTAGTTCTTCTGGCTCTCTTTCATATTCTTTCGTAAAAAAATATTTAGTCTGTCTATTGAAAACATTGCCAAACGCTTTTCCTTATATATTTACAATGCTTTGTTAGTCGATCATATCTTGGCTATTATGTGGTGCATTGTTAGAATCTCTTTCAACCGATATTAATAGAAGTTTCTTTTGTAGTTTTAATATATTTATGGCAATAATAATAAAATAATAATAATAATAAAATAAATGTAGTTGAAATGTATCAAAGTGAAACAAATTATCATTCGTATACTATCCAATATCAAATTTATAGTATATATTAATAACATAATTATCATATATAGCCAGGATTTTTCAGTTTTGTTGTTGATATTTTTATCAAAAAAACCATGTTTTATTTGGTTTTTTTGGTTATTTTATAAAACATTATTGTAAAATAATATATTGATTTCAATACTAATAATATAATATAAATTAGTATGAATATTGTTAATAATAGTACCGTCTGGAGGGAAGTGTGAGTTACATAGTTCCGTTTTTTTGAATATGTTTTTTTTGTTGGTTTATTCGGTTTTTTTATATAAAATAATTGAATATTAATTTCAATACTATAGTATAATTTAATATTTGTATTACAATTTTTAATAATAGTATAGATTATGTATATTATATAAAGTTATTCATTTAATAAACATGCCTGGCCGAAAGAAGAATACAATATAGAAAGAATTTACTGAAATAACTAATAAATATGTGTATAAATTATATTATACTAGATATAATACTTTTTAATATAATATATATATGAAATATCTAATAATAATTATAGAAGTATTTATTACAAATAACATTCACTATAAATATGTATTAATAAATATTATTATATAGTTAAAAACCAATATTTTTCACAAAAAAACTAAATAAACCGCAAAAAACCAACAAATCTATATATAGCACATATAATATAGGTTAGCAGAAAATCCACTTAAAATGTATAACAAATATAACCAATATTATATAAATATAATACAAACATTTATAAAGCTAATAATGTCCTAGTACTTTATTATAAATTCATTGTTTAAATTAAATGTATCAATTATTTCTATTGTATAATCCGCAATTGAAAACTAATACTACACTATTATTAAAATTTATTTAATTTAGAAAATTGTAAACTTATAATTTTTAAAGTAGTTACTAAATTATTAATGATAACTATTTCTTCATGGATTGTCGAATTAAGAACCTGTAATTTCTTAAATGTTATACCAGTTATTGTCGAAATAAAAAAAATATTAAATATTTCAAAAAAAAAACCCACCATTCCTTATTTAATAAATTAATATATTCCTTATAAATTCCTACTAATTGATTCTATCACTATAAATCAATTGTGTATAGATGAATCAAATGTATTTTATAGTATTTAATATCTATATAACACTTAAATGAATATATTTATATATTCAAATACTTATATTTCAATATAAATAATATGTAGGAAAAGAGAAAATCAGAAATAATGTGTGTGCCATCATTTTAATGATTATAAATTGAGAGATATTGATTATAAAATTATATTATATATATTCATTATTATGATAAAATATACAATAATAATGATTTTCATTTTGAAACAAATAGATAAATGAAATAAAATAAATATAATTCACAAGACAGATTAATATACAATTTATATAATTGTTTACATGATTTATACTGAACATCCCTTATATATTTTATATATATGTATACATTTAATACTTAAGTGAAACAATTGTTAGCCCGTTAAGTTGTTTAAAAAATATACTAAAAATTAAATATAATTAGTTAAAATGTATAAAATAAGAGAAAAAGTAAAAAAGCCCAAAATAAAGTAAAAAGCCCAAAATAAGTTATTTTGGGCTTTTCAAAATTCTTATTTTGGGCTTTTTGATTTTATTTTGGGCTTTGGCCCAAAATAACTGGGACTGATTATGATACATATAAATATATTCTAAACATTAGACTAGTGTAATTTGTATTAACAATATGATATACAATTTATATATAATTCTTTGATCTATTCTAATAAAATATGAATTAATTTCATCATAATTTATAATATTATTTTTTTTAAGTATATTGTTATTTTCTTATATTTACATGGTATACTTTATATATATAGTATAGTCTATAATATTATTAATAATATTCATACTAATATTAAATGATACTATAGTATTGAAATTAATATATTTATAAATAATTATATATATAAAAAACAAAAAAACCAAACAACCTTGTCTATAGATAATGAATATGCTATATTTTATTTAAATATGTCCTTTTCAATTTCATAATTATAATATATTCTTATTTTATTTATTTTATTCATAGTAATTTTTTTGTAAATGATATTTTCTATATTGTAAAATAGTACCTACTTCTATTATATATATTATTATTGTATTATATTTAGTTACACATAATATTTTATATGCGGTATACACATTTTTTTTTGTAAATGATATTTTCTATATTGTAAAATAGTACCTACTTCTATTATATATATTATTATTGTATTATATTTAGTTACACATAATATTTTATATGCGGTATACACATTTTTAATTTATATTTGTAAGTGATAATTATTAAAATTTTACAAACAATATTTTGCCTAGTTTTTATAATATTATATTTAAAATGATGTAAATATCATGTTTCAAAGTAAAATATAATGTATGAAATGAAAAATTAAAATTAATATACCAATAAATTATCATAAATATCCAAGTAAAATATATGTTATCAGTAAAAATATATTATGTGTAAAATACTTTAATCTCAAAATACTAAAAATAAGTATTTTCCACTATATACAAATGGTCTGTATTGAATATGGAAAAAATATATGATATATATATATATATGTTTGTTTTGATATATATGTTTATTTGATTACGATATATAATGTCAATTTCAACATACTCGTTTCGATATACGACACTTTAGTGTGATAAATATGATAAACTTATATGCAAAATCTACATATATAAGATATATATAATTTAGATTTTATTAACATTTTTAAGTATACAACTTTTTTAAGTATACATGTAAAATATTTTAAATATTACATCGGAAATCGTAATCAAAACAAACGTATACATATGATACTATAGTATAATTATGAATACGTTTTTATCAATAAAATATTATCAATAAAATATATGTTAATATGTTAATAATATGTTAATATTGAATGACTACTTTGAATATAGCACTATTGTCTATTTATATGTAATATAACATTCAGGTACTATCTTTAATTACAATTTATATAATAATAATAATAATAATAATAATAATAATAATAATAATAATAATAATAATAATAATAATAATAATAATAATAATAATAATAATAATAATAATAATAATAATAATAATAATAATAATAATAATAATAATAATAATAGTCTTAAATAAATCTTCATACCATACAGACGTGTTTATTACCAGCTTAGTTTCTATCATAGATATATTTATATATATTATTTTGATTTTTATATAAATTTATATTTATTTAGAGTATATTTATTCTATGTAATTTTATTATATTTATTAAATATATATATTATGCGTTAATTTATTTATAAAATTATATTGATGTACTTTATTAGATATTAGTTAAATTAGTTAAATATTTTATCCAAAAAATATTTATTATATGTGTAATTTGTAGTATAAATCTGATGTTCAAATTGACATATTTTAATTTTAATTAAAATATTGGTTTTTTTAATTAAGTTAAATTATTTGTACATTTCTATCAATTCATTCTATTCATAATGCTGAATACTGACATCGGCCCCCAATAAGTCACGTGTCAAACAAAAGTTAAAATAAACCTTTCGCGGCTGGCGTTATATTTCTCAGTAAAGTATTCACAGAGTATTGAATTCGTGTTTTATATATAAATACATAACATAATACCGTATGTTTATATATTAATATGATATTATATAAGCCCTATACGCATTGTTTATTTTAACTCTCGGTTTGTCACGTGACATTTTGGGGGCCGATGTCAGTCTAAATCATTCATAATTACATAAATATATATTTTTGTTGTTGTGTTTTTCTTATTTATTTATTATAAATATTCTATTCATTATATAGGCATTATATATTTAATTTCATTATTGTATAATATATTTGATTTAATTTCTAATAATTTATTTATTATATTAAAGTTTATATAATATATAGATATATTATATATATATATATACAATAACCATGAATTTATATAGTTGCTAATATTATATATATATATAGTAATATCAAAGCCCAAGGGGCTTTGGTAATATCATAATATTGCATTGCATTTATATTCATCTAGTTATTGCTATTCAGATTGTACCAATACACACTCTATTACATTGCTTTGAAAATATATAACACATTAGTTTTTATATAATAATGTATATGTTATAATTATATACATGTGTGCTATATAATTTGTGTATATATATATACGAACAATGTATATATATATATACTTTATTAGGTCTAAATTACCAAATCTATATATAATAATAAACCAGTTTGATGATGACTGTGTTAGATGTGATTGTGGGCTACAGATACACTATACGTGTCTATATAAGGCAAAAGTACTTTCTAGCCATTGGACAAACTCTAACCCACCTAAATATGCAAGAAATATTATCTTCACCTCATTTTACCTTCAAATGCACAAAATGTGTACATAACCTAACATCAAGTATTTATGTACATTTATATATATATGACATGAGTGGTATTAGTGATATATATATCAGTGTTTAGGTAGATTACTATTAACTATGTTGAAGGCAAGTGTAATTCAATTTTAATTCAATATCTATTGATTGATTGATAATTTATTTAAGCAAATATATAGTCGAAATATATAATCAAAAGTATAAAGTATAAATATTTACTAACGATAATATACGTTATAGAAATAAACATTCATTTAAGTTTTTTCCGTTTTTTTTATCTTATTGCGTTACTTATATCTATTTTTACGTCTTTATTATTATTTTCAATTCTAAAATAAACTATATCTCTCTAATATAGATTCTCAATATATAACATTCATGAGATTAATGCGATATACCAGTGTTTAAGTAGCTTACCATTAGCCTAACGCCTCTCTCTCTTCATCGACAGGGACTTCGCTAAAGACACGCCCACATTGGTGACCAGTAACGACGCCTCGGTTAGCTGTACGCACGTTTCCAGGGGCCCCAATATCTTCTCCGGCGTAGCGTTAGTCTATCTATATACGTCTATGTTATGGGGGACCCAATAGCATGTTATCCTTAGCCAGTGTTCCGTAGGTTTTTACCGCCTATGGTAATAACCTGTCCGGTAAAAACAAGTTTGTATACATATAATATAAAGCCAATAGCATGTCATCTAAGGCGTTAGTATATCGCAACCTTCGCTATACGCCTATTCAATGGGGAATCAATATGTTTTCTGCTATAGCATTTGTCTATTGAGTTCTTACTATACGCCTCTGTTATTGGCGAGCCAATGTTACATTAACTGTATAATATGTAGCAAGCGTTTACAAGTGGATGTGCACTAGTGATGTAAATGATGCTGAGCGATACTTTCATTTTAGGGATAAAACGAGCCCGAGCCGAGACTAGACAAACGACCCCGACCCGAGCCGAGACTTTAGGTAACTGATATTGAGACTGCATCGATGCTTTAGATGTGAGCATCATTTACTGAATCACTAGTGTGTACACAGATGCACTAAATCATATATCACTACCAGAGGGCCGTGGTCAGGGTTGGCAAAAACCCCAAAAATCTAAGAAATATATGTGAGGTTTTTGGTGTTTTTCTTTATCTTAAAAAAATCAAGAAAAAATATAAAAGAAAAATATATATATTATATAAATTATATAATATAATACTATAAAGGTTAATGACATTGTAAATTGTAAAATAGCAAGTATTCTAATAAATGATTTATATTATAAATAAATATAAATAATTAATATATATTTGATATATAATTATATTTATACACTTAATAATAATATTTATTTATTGAATCACAAATAATAATAGCAGATATAAATAGACTCCTCAATATAAATATATATATATCATTATTAACTTACTTGTAAATTAATTGAAATGTGATAATTAAATAATAATAATTAATTATATACTAAAACCCAGAAGTAATAATGAAAACAAAAATGAAAAACCCCCAAAAAATCCAATAACCCCTAAAATTATCAAAAGGTTTAAACCTAAAAACCCCTACTTCTGCCAACTTTGGCTGTGGTAGACTGGCCTAAGCGGTTGATATGCGAAATAGTTATTAGCATAGGGATGTTTTTTAATTTAATTGGGTATTGTATTTAATTGTAATCTAATTAAGTATATATTAGATTGCAATAGACCTCCAATCGGTGACAATCGATTCCGTGGTTATGCCTCACCCAATAGCTTCTCTGGCAGAGCGTTGGCTCATCATTGCCTGTTCATCTAATGCACATCATTCGCAATATCGCTAGCGTGAACTCCACTTACAGTGAATACCGTTACCAGGGATGGGGTCAAATACGTTTCAAATTTGTATTTAATACACTGATTTATTTGTATTTGTATTTGAATTATTATTCAGTGATGTATTTGTATTTATATTTGTATTTGATTGTTTATTTGGTGTATTTTATCAAATATAGGTTAAATACACTGATTTATTTGTATTTGTATTTGAATTATTATGCAGTGATGTATTTGTATTTGTATTTGATTGTTTATTTGGTGTATTTTATCAAATATAGGTTCAAATATACTTTTAAAAATATGTAAAATTAATAATTTAATAGAATATAGAATTTTAACAATTGATTTATGAATGTAAAAAAATGAACTAATAATTTACCATTTATATTATATTAAAGAATACATTTATTAAATAATAAAAATAATATAATAGAACAATCATTTTCAAAGAATTTTATGAAAATATATATGTAAATTTATGAATATTAAATTTATATTCTATATAGAAAATATATGTGTTTTAAATTATAACTTATAATATCCCAAGAAACCAGTCTATTGTTTACAGTTTTTTATTTTAGTAATTTTCTTTAGATATTAAATATATTTTAAATAGATTTCAATTAATTATTATTCACTCTGGTATAGGGATTATTATTTTATGATTTAATATTTAATGTGTTTAATATTTTTATTTTGTATTTGTATTTGATAAAATGTATTTGTATTTGTATAAAAATTTAATAAATATTTGTATTTGTGTTTGCTGATTTAAGAAAAATGTATTTGTATTTGTATTTGATAACGTGTATTTGACCCCAACCCTGACCGTTATATACCTATAATTTAAACACGTTCGAAGGTATATGACCATAACAGTAACCGTAAACAAACAATATTAATCACCAGGTGTGTTTTATATGGCAACCATATAGTAAACAAGCAGTTAGTTGGGTTACTTCATTGTGATTAATATTTCTGGTTACTGTTACTGTTTGCTCACTGTTATCGTCCTTATTCATATGAAACATGATTACCTCTACAGATGGATGTTAAACCACAAACCTCGAGGTAAACCTTTCAGACTTGCGCTGACTAAGGAGTTTGCGGATCAAATTAAAGTGACATCCGCTGAGATGAAGGTTAAATAAAGAGTTTGTATTGTTATTGTTACGTTGGTGGAGGAAATCACATCCCATCTACGAACTTAGATATATAGATAGATAATAGTTTATTGAATAGTTTATTGAATTGATTCAAAACGATGGGTAACAATAAATAATATTGATATAAATGTTTAAAGAATAGTAAACAAATATAAATAAGTTGTGGTTTACACATAACAACAGTAAATAAAACAATAATAAAGGCAATATTTGGGATGTTGAACAAACTAGCTGAATACAATCATCAAATAACTTAGATGTAGTTTTCACTTATAATATTCATTTATATGGCTCTAATTTCCCTTTGAAGCCGCTCTCATGTTAAGGCATCCATGATTTTAATGAGAGCCGAATATTTATTTATACACAATTATATAAGATCCCTTATAAATTTTATTGTAAGATCCATTTTATGGGCCTGGACAGGTAATGAACTCATGTATCTATGTGTCTGATTCCAACTGATCTACTAAGTCAATTATATTCTAATATATATATAATAATATATAGTTTATTAGGTAAACAACAAAAATAAATAAACAAAAGTAATGAAGAAAAATAGATATGAATTGATACCCAAATCGACATGGTACAAAAATTAACATTGGGTTTACATTTAATAAAAAAACACCTTTGTTTATGCATGCCTAACGACATATTTGTATTATCATGTATTTGACTACATTATGTATATTTAATAAACACCACACATACAATTATAGATATATGTATCAATATAGATATATGTATGTGCTATTAGCTATATGCTAAACAAGACTGCTCTTTTTGTATATTTTCGTAATTTATTTATAACATATTATAACAATTCATTACAATTCTAAATATAAACATATATATATGATGATGATGATGATATTGAGTTTATTAGCACTAAAATAGGGTCATGTAGACCCCTTCGCTCGTGCGGGAAGAAAATAATAATAAAATAATAGTAATACGATAATAATTTGATAATAATATACAACGGAAAGACAATAATAAACAATATAAAGGACTATTATATACTACAGTCTGCATTGATATGGTGTAGTTGTATATACTACAGACTGCATTGATATAGTATAGTGTTATATAATAATAAGATAATAATAATACAATAACGATTTAATAATGATATAAATTTAATATAACACGGATACAAATAATAAGTTGGATGATTTAATGATTATGGGTAGAGAGAAAAGAAGAAGTAAGATTTATAAATCTTTTGTGGGATCTAATAGAACGAATGGTAGGAGGGAGGGAATTCCATAGAGTTGGACCGGAATTTTTAAAAGCTCTAGAATTTAGGGAAGTTTTACTAGAGTTCTGGGAGATAAGTAGAGGAGCATTTTGGTAACGAAGAGAAGATAATATAGTACGTTTTTTAATTAGATCAGAGATATAGCTAGGGGTAAAAGAATATATTGATTTATGGATTATAGATAGTATACGTAATTTACACCTGAGGGAGAATGGTAGCCACATACGAGATGATTGATGAGATGTTGTAGTAGAGTGATCCAGTCGAGTTAAACAGTAAGTAGTACGTATTGAGGAACGGATAATCCGATTAAGTGGAGCAGTAGCTTTAGCAGGAAGTAAATTCAGTAGGGAAGAACAGTAGTCAATACGTGAAAGTACAAGAGCATTAATTAGAGTTTTAGTAAGGTTTCTGGAAAGTGATGTCCGTATTTTTTTAATTCTGAAGAGATGAAAGTTGGATGATTTTGTAATGGATGATATGTGATTCTTAAATGATAATTTGTCATCAAATACTAATCCTAGGTTTTTGGAGGAATGAGAAGGAGAAATAATCATGTTATTTAGAGTAAAGTTTGGAAAGGAAGTTTCAGAAGTAGATATGTTAAGTACAGTAGTCTTAGAGGAATTAATTAGTAGTTTATTGGAGAGGAGCCATAATCTTATGGAGTTAGCACACTCGATTAATTCAGAGTTAATATATATATATATATATATATTATAATATGTATTATTTGCACAATACATATGTTATATGTGCAATGTTGTGTTGTATAATGTACATACATGTTTTTTCCTCTTTTTATATAGTTATTTTTGTTCGTTAATTTTAAAATCTCTTATTATACCTAACAGAATTATTTTCAATTTATAAAATCGATCAACCTATTAAATAAGATGCTTTAACTGATGTTTATTGACACACCTAGTCAGTAAATATACTTAATACAATATAGAGTTTGTGCGTACTATCACATGACTATATTAAATTATGTGACCTTTTCCCTGTGAATAGATTTGTATATATTTGATGATATGAAAATATGACTGTTTCATAAACGTATACGCATTTGTAATCGATTGTTAGATTATCTCGGGTACGTCTACACACAATGATTAACAGCGTAATGATAAATGTTATTTATGATAATCATAAAATTATCAAATAACCATTTTAAATTTATTACACATTTCCTTATTTATAATTCGATTAGTCCATTAACAGTAAATTGAATGCGTATCATTGCTTGTATCACGCATGATGCGTGTGTATTCATGTCTACATTGTGCCACTATTACATGAATGTCTACATTGTTATTCGCCACTATTACATGAATGTCTACATCGTTATAGGTCACTATTACATGAATGTCTACATCGTTATTCGCCACTATTACATGAATGTCTACATTGTTATAGGCCACTATTATATGAATGTCTACATCGTTATTCGCCACTATTACATGAATGTCTACATTGTTATGTGCCACTATTACATGAATGTCTACATTGTTATAGGCCACTATTACATGAACATTAACACACACACACACACATGTGAACAGAAGAGAAGCAAGCTCGCGGTGTCCACTCCCCTACATGGAATAGGGCTGGTGGTCAAGGTGGACAAGAACACTCAGTGCGGCTACAGACCTCTCACTGAAACTAACGGTTCGCCCCGCCCCCTATGTAGATTATAATCTGATGTCGATAATACGATACAACAATAATTATTAATTTGAATAGATTGTGTTTCTCTCTTTTCTTTTGATTGATTGATTGATCATTTATTTAGCACATCTATAGCCGAAATATATAATCGAAAGTATAAATATTTGCTAACGATAACGTACGTTATTAAAATAAATAAAGAATAATACGTTTATATTGATAATATATTTATTGACTTTTCCTAAATGAATTAAAAATAAGATATAGCCTACAAATATTCTATAATTTGTGCATGCATTACAATAATGACATATAGAGAATATATAGAATAAAATGTAGACAATAATCATACACATATATGATGATGATGATGTACTAATTAAATAAATGTATTCCTGATTACGATATGATAATGTATTGATGTGAGAACGCTAATGGAAGACTAATTTATTTATTAATAATAACTTATTTTATATATTAAATATTTGTTATATGTATATTATGCAGAATTTGTATAGATTCCTTGATGCGTAGATTGATATGTATATATACTTGGAAATGTTGTGTACATAGAATTCATATATCGTGTGCATTAGTGCAAAATGCAAACATTTTGAGATGCCTGATTAGCAGTGAATAGTTTTAACATTTTGCGTATATCGATTGTTTAATAAGTGTTATGAAATACCTATTTGGGCATTATAATATGGAATTTAATTTAAATAAAATAATTATTATAATTTCTTAAGGATTAGTTAGCATAACTAAGTTGGAGAATATTGAATATTGCCTTGCCAAGGTCAAATTTGAAATACTTTATAAAGATTATTATATAAGATAATTATATAAATATATATCAGTTTATAATTTATAAATATAATAACAACTAATTTACATATAACTAATAATATATATTATATTTTTAATTAATATAATTTTTCATATTAGATTATCATGTACTAGTGAAAAAAATATTGCAAAAAGAATTTTAAATTTAAACCCATATAATGTAATCAAAATAAATGGGGGCGATATTCGATACAACCCATTTATATGATGTTGTATTGATCATTTTGAAATGAAGATAATTAAATCTAACTCATGCATACTATATAAATAACATTATTAAATTAAAAGTTGTACCTATAATTATAAAAATTATAATTTTTATATAAAAACTAAGGATTTAAATGAAAAATATATATTTGTGAAGCATATACAGATATATATATATATATATTATATAACTTTAAAATATTAATAATTAATTTAGAGAATATTATTCTATATTTACATTAATAAAATGTAATATACGTAAGAAAATGCAATTAGAATATAAAATAATCTTCGTTAAATTATACTAAATTGTTGTAATTATAATTCATTTAATTATTACATTAAAACTACTTCAATAACACAGCAATACATGTTACCATTAGTAATTCTGCGCATGTACACGATCGTAGATATATCATGTCTATAAAGTTTTAATTTTAAAGTTATTGAAACTATTTTCCGATTGTGTGACGGCATTCAATAACGTCTAGAATCAAAGATTATAAAAGTATATTGACGCCGGATGTGTAAACATTGTAAATATGGACGCGATTACATTAAAACATATAAACGTATACACTATATCTATATTATCCGGTCAACCCAAGCAAGGTAAACAGCTATTAGCATATTTGTAGTTTAGCAAATATTACTAAGCCTTAACAAACGACACTCACGTTAAACCGACGTACTATTTTCATAAACTCACCGTTTGTACATCGTTTATGTATAACATTCATTCTAGTCATACAAATATACTGTTGCCTATCTACAACCCCCCCCCCCCCCGCCCACAGGCACAGTAAAGAAGATTCTAGTGTCGATATCATCAGCTAAGACGGAGACAGCCCGAGACAAGGCCTACGACCCCCTCATGGAGATTGTCACCTACGTTCAGTTTGCTAACGATGAACTCGACTTCGGCATGGGTTCGTCACACTGCCTCCTACCTACTGCGTATCTCTCTGTGTGTGTGTATCATCCTTCATCGTATCTCTATGTATCACATTCTATACTCTGTATCTACATGTATCATTCTTCATCGTATCTCTACTACTGGGTTTATTTCTTATGTATATTACTCCATGTATCTCTACGTATCACATTCTATACTCTGTATCTACATGTATCATCACCTACTACTGTTTATCATTATCATTATCTACCTACTTACTACTACTATGTATATGTAGTTATGTGTAGTTATCAACTAGTTAAACATGCGTTCCATCACCCCCTCTCTAGTCATGGGTCCCATGTGTAACACCACCTCTACTACTATATGCATCTCTACATATGATTACCCTCTACGACTACTAAAGCAACATTCTCTGCTACGATCTCTAGGTATATCATTCTCTAATACTATATCTAGTTATATTATCACATACACCTACGTATTTGTAGCTTGATGTAAAGAAAGTAGATAAACAATTGATGAATGCAATGCATGTAAAGATACGCGAATGGCAAATTTATTGATAAATTAACAAAATGGCATTAGTTATTTTTATAAGATATTAGTAATATTATATATGTCAAAATTAAAACAGTAGGATTTTTGTCAAAGTAAATGTGACTTCTAACTATATCAATGGATTTAGATTATAAATATTAATAAAATAGTATATCTTCAATTTTAGTACATTTAAATACACAAATGTATAAGGAATGTTATATTAAATATATAATTGTATTGTTAGTATAGATACTATCTATTAGATAGTATATTAAAATTGATCGTAATTATCAATATATATATATAAATAAATAATAATAATTAAAAATGTAGTATATATTTAGTAGTGGGTCGCGACTGCAGCACCTCTATTACAAAGTGCCATACACTACATTCATTGTTTATCCACTTTCTCACTATATCAAGGTTATTACTACTATCTAACTCTGAGGAGAATATCGAATATGGCCACGTTTGTTTCGATTACGATTGCCGAAGTAGAATTTAAAATATTTTACACGTATCGTTGTATACCTTCAATTATACTAACAACTAATTTATATATATCTAATAATATATACTATGTGTGCTTTATCAATATCGGTTTATCATGTATGCTATCGAAACAATAAAGAGCTATATTCGAAACAGAAAAGTCTACTACGACCTAACCCCACATATTATAGTATCTACTACGACCTATCCTCATGTATTATAGTATCTACTACGTGATTCTCTAGTTATCACTCTACTTAGGTGATATCATATATTCTCTAGGCATGGTCTATATCATTCTCTACCTACTACTATGCATGATTCTCTTCTACTATGCATCTGTAGTTCTGATGCGTTATCGCCTGTGTTGGGCGGATTATTAAATGTTATCTACATTACATTAAATGTTATCTCGCGCACTAGCTCTCTATGCACTATTTAAATAGCACTCGCACTTTCACTTTATATAATTGTATTCGTAAATTGTCATCACATTTATTTAGTACTCGCAGTTTAAAATTAATTACTACTGATAATCGCTATACTATATACTACTATATTACACAATATACTGACATTCGCAGCACTATACACGCTATATAATGCTATATTACAATATGCAGTGCTATATTACACTATATAATGCTATATACTGCTATATTACACTATATAATGCTATATTACACTATATACTGCTATATTACACTATACAGTGCTATATACTGCTATATTACACTATATAATGCTATATTACACTATATACTGCTATATTACACTATACAGTGCTATATACTGCTATATTACACTATATAATGTTATATTACACTATATACTGCTATATTACACTATATACTGCTATATGATGGCTCAGTGGGACAACCAAAAGCTAGTAAGCCAGAGGTCCCGGGTTCGACTCCAGACAGTTCTTGAATTTCTCTTGTGTTTATAAAGAACTTAATAAACAATTAATCAAAACACAAGAAAAAAAAATGTTACTATTTGTATTGTATTGTCCGGGGCCTCTCACAGTTATTTATAACATGTACAAGTCTATGACTTCTTGAGGGGTCCATTTGTATCCGCTATTTGTATTGTATTCAATATATATAAGAGATTTCAATAAATAAATATTATTATTATTATTATATTACACTATACAGAGCTATATACTGCTATATTACACTATATACTGACAATCGCAGAACTATATACAGCCTTACTGCCCAACACATGCGTTATCGAATGCTCTATAGGTATCGCTCTACTGTGATCTTACAACTAACTAGCCTTAGTGTACAATCATTAACTGCATGTACTACTTATATATATTCATTTTGATATATCAAAGTGATTCATGTGTCTAATAGATACTGTATATCTCTCTATATTTAATCATGCATATATATTATCATAATTTCAATACACTAAATTCAATATAATGATCTTAATTTCTGAATACTTCTTATATTATTTTGGTTTAATTTATATAATTAGTATATATATATTTATATTTATATATATTTTTATTTAATCATAAATTGTACTAATCGAATATTATTGAATACGATATAACCCAACCCAACCCATCCCATCCTGTGTTACGATCATTACCTTCAACTTTAACCTTCACACACAGGTCTAGAGCTGGGTCTGGATATCTTCTTTGCGACGCGACACCAATGTCTACGTCCCCTCCTCTCTCAGATCCTGTCGCAGGCCTACACTCTATCCGGGGAACCGCTGTTCGCAGACATCCTGACAGCTCATCTAGCAGTAAGATACAACGAGTGAAATAGGGAACATGTTACGCTATTATTTAATATCGGCTATGATTTAAACGATTGCTTGACGATATATAAATATATATGTGTGTGTGTATATATTAAACTGAGTCCATACTTGTGAATAATGCATGTGTTTTATAAATCGAATATATTCGATATTTGCGAATGTCCGTACCGTTAATGTGACCTCTACCTTCTCGTGGTTTTGAAATGATTATATTACAAACATTAGGATCTACTACTAGATATACATTTCATAATCTAAATGTTGACTCTTTTTAATCATGTTATATATGTTACATGTGTTATACCGTTATCATACTTTCAATATCGCATTTTTATATTTATTTTTACAAATTTATTTATGAAATATTTATATTTTAATATTTGATATAACATACGTTTGTTTTTACATTATTAAATATATTTATTGTAATATGCATAATTAGCATAAACTTATCGCTACTAAAATTATAACAAGAATATAAATTAATTATAACATACAATATGAATAGAATTTATCATGCATTTATATGATTTAGATGTTATATTATAAGTTATATAAATGAAAATTAAGTTATATAAATATAATTGTTTACAATAAAATGTTAATATAATAATTAATCTTTATAAATTAATTATACTAATAATATATAAAATGTAATAACTCTAATATGGTATTCAGATTACATCTGATAAAACCTTAAGATTAGTTTATACTATCTATAATGGGCAACTCTGTATAACTAAGTTATCGGTGAATAACTTGCTAAAGTTAATAGCCTTACATACGTTCACTCTCTCTCTGTATCTGTGATTAATACATTACACTCTCCATGCAATGCTGCGATATATATTTATATATTTACATTCATGAATATTGTCTTTAAGGAGAATATAGTCAAATTGAAAGTAGGTGTAGAAATGATTTTGTTGTAGGGATGGAAAAATGGTTGTAAATCTGCAAATCAAGTATCTGAGGTTGTATATTATATAGGATTCTGGTTGAGAGGTGGGGCAATTGGAGGATATTATCTTATATTACAAAATAGGGGAATATTATTAGGGTAGGTGGGGTGTGGAGTAGAGGGTAAGATGATCGGTTAGGAAGAGGTAGGCATGGCTGAAGATGTGGCTCTATATATTAATGAGGACTATGAAATATATCGAGAGCATGTGCAGGTCGAGGTGTATTGATGTGGAACCATGAGGCTAAGAGGAGTCATACATTATGTAAGCATTGGTGTCGAATGGGTGGTATGATTCATCTTTACATGTATTACTTATGTAAATTCATATTACATACCTATATGAAAATTCATTTATTTGTGAAATTGGTTCAATTCCCTGGAGATTCCTCGGGTAATGAATAAGGTAATACTTATTCTATAATATACCTATATGAATAGGTACATATGTACTTATAAGTATATAAACTATAGTTTAATTGAATTCGTAATTAGGTGTATAATAGACTAATGTAAATATTTCAATAATTTATTGAATACAATACAGCATTACATCGATTCATCATGTTGCCATCATTCATTGTCGATATTCTACACATATTCTAAAGATTCTAAACAGTACTGTACAGTAGCATACCGTACTATGCGGTAGAATCGCGTCGCGGCCTACATATGTATTCTGGAGCCCGAGCTGGGGTATACAGCGTTGAACGATATCATTGACGGGTTGCCGTACGGGTTCGGGCTCACTATAGGGTTGTGCTGATAGTGCTGCTGTTGTTGCATGGGGTCCGTCATAGCCATGGAGGTAGACGAAGCCGGGTAGTGTATAGGGTTCATGTAAGTGGACGACATGGCAGGGGAGAATTGTTGCTGCATCATTGGTGGCGGTGACGGTAACATCTGTTGCGGCTGCATCGGTTGCATTGCGAACATGGCAGGGGGTGGAGACGGGGCGTATGATCCTTGCCGATGCTTGTTAGCCATCTCGGTTATCATGCTAGCCTGACGGATCGACTTGTTGATCAGCGAGATGCCGTCTTCGATGCGCGCGAGTTGGGTTGCCTTCTTCTCGGCTTTCTCAGTTTCCGAATACCCCGAACTGCTCTTTCGCGATTTTCTATTCATTTATTAATATTATATATATATGTGAATTACATTAATTGATTGGTTTATTGATAATTTATCTAAGAAAATATATAATCTAAAGAGTAAATTAAAAGATTTTTAACGATAACATGTGTTATTGAAATAATAAAGAATAATATAAAATTAAAGATTGAACACGTTTTACAATTATTTTAATTATGTATCAAATAATTTATATATTTTATTAATATTAAAAGTAATTTCAAAAATCTTATGAATTTGTATTAATTCACATGCCTACATACTATATTATTATATCGATATATATATATATGAATTCAATTAATTGAAATACTATGAATTTAAACAACACATTAAGTGATTTTTAAATCTAGTAATTCTGCATTTAATTGTAATGTGGTGTTTGTATAATTAATGAATTGATGTTGATTAGGATTAAGTAGTCGTAATCCTATTATTATATTATAATGAAGCTATTTACATTACATATATATATATATATATATAATGATTATATTATAAGCATATATTATAATATATGTACAATTAAATTTATAAAAATTTTACAATTCATTTTTCATAATTCTAATTAATTTTTGATATGAAAATATGATTATACATTTATTAATAATAATACCATATATCTATAATTATTAATAGCATGTAGTGCATGCAATGCATCTAGAGGTAGGTGACATATCAGACACACGTTATACATACATATACCTATAATTTTCTTCAAATTCCATATAATAATTGAATTTCAGTAAAAAGTAAGGGACATTTACCCAGCTAACAGTAAGAGCAGCATAACAGCATATTCTAGAGCCTCAATTGCTTAAATTGTGCCATTATGCTGCTATTAATTTTAAAAGTATATTATGCTGCTATTACTGTTGCTGGGTACCACTATAAATTACAAAAGATATTATGTTCTCAGTTTTTGTTAATAATAAATATCATTCAGATGTGATATCTAGGGGAATGCATATCTTCGGGAATTTTTAAATTATTATATTGATTATAATTTACGGAAAGTAATATATTATAGAGATGCATCTAGGAATACGTCTAGAGATGAAATTAGGCACATATGCCTACCTATTAGCAATTAAAACTAATTAGTTATTTTCAAATTACTTTTACTCAGAATAATTATTTTTCTATAACTTAGTGTATTAACAACATGTTTAGCTTCATATAGACTATGCGTCATAACATATGAGTCATATGATATGAGTCATATTGTTGGATCATAACAAGAATTCGACTGCAAGGACATGAACACATACTTGCGGGAGTTATATTTATAATGCGGGAGTTGAAATATTCAAATAAATATACATACGCGTGAAAGTAGATCCGAATGAAAGTAGATCCTAGCATATAGTAATTATATATATATATATGTATGTGATAAAAATAAATCTAGCTCCAGCTAGATTCGAACTCGGGACTTTCTGCTTAGAACGCATATGCGATATCATTTATAGCACTGAGCCACAACCCATGTTATATATTATGCTATTTATTTTCCTATTTAAAAAACATTTATATATATATATATATATTATAAATAAATTATTAAAAAAAAAAATTACAATTACAATTATTACTATCAGAAATTACTCGATTATAATTCGAATATGTTACGTACGAATGAGATCGATATAGTTTTAGAATGTCCATTTAATTTCAAGTAGAATCAATATATTATATATGTATAATACTATACGTCATTAATATGCTATCCGTTATAGTAACTATACAATGAAGTATTCGTTAATAAATTTTATTTTTAATTAAATTTAAATTATTACAGAAATTACTCGATTATAATTCGAATATGTTACGTACGAATGAGATCGATATAGTTTTAGAATGTCCATTTAATTTCAAGTAAAGGTTAAATATATAATATATTATATATTATATATTATATCTGAATAATCGCGTATGAATATAAATTATATTGCAAATCATTTAAATGCATAACACATCACTGAATGTAACGAGCCTATAGCAAACTATTTTGCGCGCGCGCGCAGTATATTTAAAGTTCATGTCCTTGCATTGCAGTGTTGCAGTCGAATTCTTGTTATGATCCATATTGTTTAATTAAATTTTGTTGGAATAAGCAGTTCATATCCAAATAGGAAAAGGTTCATATCCAAACATATTCTGATTTATAGTTTTTTAATTATGATAACGACACCTATATTGATGATAAATTATGTAGGTAGGTAAATAATGATTACACTTTTCTAACAGACTATTACTGTAATACATTATATATAGAATAGAAAAATGCATATTTCTATGTATTTAAAGCGATAGTATTATATATATATATATATATATATATAGGGGAAAGTAACCTAATACGGTCACTTTAACAATAAATGGTCTTAAAATTTTATGACTCTTTATTTGTATTCAAAAGTGACATTATATTATATGATTATGATATTATTGTGATTTTAAAATTTTATTTAATCTTTTAATTAAATATATAACGGGGGTATCCGTATTCGGTACCTATGTCCTAATACGGACACCCTGTGTTATAATACGGACACCCTATAAACCATATAGTATTGATGAATCAATCAGACAAATTACAATTACATTATTTATACTACATTTTATGAATAATTTATTTTAATTTAATTAGTTAATCATTTATTTATTTTTATTATTTTTTTAATTAATAATACAATTTAAATATCTAAATATTACACAATTTAGATTTAGCTTTATTGGTGGTATATGGTGCCTATTAATATTATAACCATAGAGCTACAGAGAAATTTCTCTCTAGCTCTGTGATTATAACGCACGCGATTATTATGAAAATCAGAATGGGTCATGCGCTAATTGTGCACTGATTGGTTATATGGTGTCCGTATTAGGTACTTATATGACCTTTAGATATATGCTTATAACTTAATGAATATTTCATATCAAATATAGAAATTATATATATTATTTTTAGAATTCTTTATTTTTAAGAATATAGTGGCATATTTTATATCGATACATTTATATATTCTTGAGAAGGTTTTAAGTTGAAATTTTTTTTCATAAATTTAAAATGTAATAACAAAATCAGTTTATTGAATATAACAAGATAATCAATATTTTGAATAATTAAAAAATAATTTTGTAGACTATTTATATAATTATGAATATTTAATTCATAAAACATTTTGTTTTAGGATTTCTGAGATACCGAGAGTGTCCGTATTCGGTTACTTGCCCCTAATCTTAACAAATTCCAAAAAAAAGTAGTAATTAGCTAGTAATTACTAGTAATATCAAATAAGTATGTGTTAATTATGTGTATAAGGCTAGCACACATGATATCTATTTACATATAGCCTACACACGTATACTATAGTAATGTTTACACCCTGTTTACACCCAAGGGTTTACACTTTAATACATTCAATGGCGATTTTTATAATAACTCCCTTGATACCACCTTAGCTAATGTTATTATAAAATAACACTAATTAATCAATTAATTAATTAACATAAATAGTTAAGTATATTTATTGGCATACCTACCATGATTATGATGATGATGGATTATTATACACAAATATATATATATAGCAAGCGCTATTCTCGAATGTTTTTAAGTATACTGTAGTATGTATCTTATATATATAATAATAATAATAATAATAATAAATAGTGCGTAAACTATAGTTAATAGTATAACAATAAAAGGATATATACAGCGTATTTTCACGATGAAAAGAATAAAATATAATACAAAATATAAAATACCATGTTGGTAATATATATATATATATATATATATATGTATATATCCACGTTACTAACTCTCACACACTTTTTAAACTTTTTACAAACTTTACACACACCCTTAGGGTGTGTTTATACGGTAAAAAGTGTGCCCGAAGTGTTCCCGAAAAACGGCACACGTTTGGGCATACTTTAATTGGAGACACTTTTGTGTTTACACGGTATATAAAAAGGGCATACTTTATTTGGATACTATATCTACCCATATGTTTAGTATTACAATAATAATGATGATAACTTAAAATAAATACATTCAAAAAAAATTTAAAATTTAATATCAAATACAATTTATATTTATAAATAAGGATCGAGATGAGATGATTATGCACATTAATTTCTTGCAAACACACCTAATAGTAATGCACAATTATGACATTATATTACAACATTATTTATAATTCATTTCTACCTGTATAGCACATTTGCACAATACATTTTTGTTAACAAAATTTATGATCAAAAATGTTCAAACAAAATTGGTAAACATTGTACATGGTGTAGATAGGAATTGTGCAAGTTTTATTAAAATTTATTTATAATACATATTAGTCCATAACTCATTAAATAATGAATATTTGTTAATGAAATTAACGTAGGTTTAGGTTTAGTACCTATACGAAATTCAAATATAGGATATATGCATATACAATATACAATTAAATTAAAAATATATGTATGCATCGGTATACAATATACTGATAGTAACAGTCTATTACCATATTTCGGTATTACCATATATGGTAACTCATTAATCATTCTACTAACTTGGAGTCTTTCTTGCAACAGCCACAGCATAGAATTATCACATATATTACGATACATAAACAGAAGAACGCAAGGAATATCACGTCTAATCGATATCGTTAATATTATTTTAAATATATTAGAAATCTATATAGACATTAATGTGTATTTATAAATTTATATATATATATATATATATATATATATATTGTATATTGAATCTTAGTCTTATGTTTTTAGTTGGACCTACACATATTAAAGATAGGCCTATATTATTCTAATAAATATAATTCTCAGATTTATAAATAATATTTATAAAATGTATGTATAACATAAATTTTATAACAGTAAATATAAATCTGATAATCAGTTCTATATGTAAATCTATTAGCCACGTGTAGGTATGTAGGTATACATACTAGTGTTAGGTAGACAGTTCTAGTGTTAGGTAGACAGTGCTAGTGTTAGGTATACATACTAGTGTTAGGTATAAATATCTACTAGTGGTGTAAATGATGCAGAGCTTTTAATGCCGAGCCGATACTTGTGGTTATTGATGCCGTGCCGAGACTGTCATTTTCGGAAAAATAACGAATCCGAGCCGAGGTGATACTTTATAAAGTACTTTATAAGTACTTTATAAGTACTTTATAAAGTAAACCTATAGGTAACTGAGACTGAGACTACACGATGTTTTAGATGTAAGCATCATTTACATCACTAGTAGGTGACCTATATAGATATATAATTAATAAATTATAGGATATATACATGTAGTATACATGTAGTATTATATAATATAATATGTAATGTAGTATAATAGTATTTAATATAGATGTAGTAGCTCGAGCTCTTTGACACAATCGGTTCGTATTGGCAATACAACTACGTAACACAATATAATATAATACTTATGGTCCATAACACCCAGCTAGCGAGAAACCTTCTCTCTAGCTCTATGTCCATAATTGACAACTATTAAATGCACTATAGTTATAACTAATGAATCGATACGTAGTAAAAACGTATATTTAAATTATGGAAATATGTTACCGGGGTGTCGGGGAGCTCCCCGCTGTTATTTAACCACATCTACGTTACCCCTATATACTATAGTATACTATATCATTAATCTCATTATGTAGAACACTTTGTATTGTCCGTATTTATACTGTATTGGGACCCCCGCAGTTATTTATAACATGTATAATTATACACTTAAGAGACTCAAGTAAAATAAGTTAACACTTAAGTAAATAGACTTCTTGACGGGTCCATTTATAGCCCTATTTGTATTTTATATATGAGATTTCAATAAATAAATATTATTATTATCATTATTATTATTATATATATATATATTATATATATATATATATATATATATATATATATATATATATGAATAATTAATATATAATATAATATATGTTTATTACCAATGGTTACTTCTTTTAATTCTTCTACATTCGTTGGGAATTTCATTGTAAAATAATCTACAATTATTCAAAATCATCCATTATTACGAACAATTAGTAATATTTTAAAATATATAATAATATACGAGGGAAGTTTGATAGGAAGGAATGTAATAACTTAATATATCTAAATACTATAGTATAGTATACTAATAATACTATAAATACTATAGTATACTATTATTTATGAAAGGTTTTCATTTAAATTATCTTCGCATCTATTGATTATAGTGACCTTCTTCCGATCACTGATAACCACCTCAGCTAGTAGGCTGAGACTTATTATGGTTATATCTATAGGTATACTTATACCAAAATATATACCTATAATTATAATTATTATACCTACTATAGTATACTATACATACTATAGTATATATATATATACTATACAATATTATATTATATACTATAGTATCTATAGATATCGAGATGAAAAACATACATACAATTGACTACGATATTAATTATTAGAAGAATTAAATTAAATTACTGAAAATAATATGTCTAAATATAACAGAAAGATGTATTAATAATTCGATATGACTGGAACGTAAATTGGGTAATTCTAATGAATACCGGCTATGCTCTAGATATATTTTCATTAGTTCCTATTAAATAGGAAGAATACTGCTATATAGTAATATAGTATTATGTTCTGAATCTAATATACATTTTATTATAGTTATGTATTATAGTATACTATACGTCGTATAGTAATATAATTATATCGTATAGTATACGATATAATTGTAATTCCAATTCCAATAATATTTGGAGTTAGGCGAGGGTATGAGCTTTCTCCTGCACTCCTCGATATATTCTAGAAGGAATAATTCAAGAAACATTGGTATGAATATCTCAGCTATTTCAATCCGAGTACAACACATTAGTAATATACTATATATATATAGTACTACAGTACTAACAATATTTTATTACGGATTTAACGAAAGAACTAAACACCCATAAGATTCACCGGTGATAACTCTTACCTCTACGGAATGCAAATAAGTGGTGTACACATCGCTAGCATCAAGCACGGCGATTTGTTACTGTACTTGATGCTGTGCTTGTTACTGTACTTGATGCCGTGCTTGATGCTAGCGGTGTGTACACGGCCTAAGCCTCGACAAGAACGAGACGCTTTTAAGTGATAACGACAATTTCACGACGGTCTCTATTAATAAGTAAACGAAATCTTATGAAGAAATATAGGTTTACGTTTACCTACAGTTTTAATTACGTTGGCGTAATGCTAACAGATAAAGGAAATAATAAAAATGAGATAAGTAGTTGAATGTCTACTGGCACCGGATAAAGATAACGGATAAGCTGGTAAATAAGCTGGTAAAGAAGTGAGTTCACCTTTACACTTTAATTAAACTTCTTCTAATGACTCGTTTTGTCTATATTAATATATAGCTATGAAACTCTGACTATTTCGAAGATTCGAGTTATAAATTGAATAAGTTCGAAAATAATGCGTATACCTCGTAACGTATAATATCGTATAAGAAAGAGAACGTACTTAGGCTTCAACATAAGATTACTAGTTAGCACTAGTTGCTATAGCAACCATCAACCTTTGTTATGCAATATATAGTGAGAAAATAGCGTTAGTCGGACATATGTCTTACATAAGGCCTATCTCACTGTATGATACGTAGGCAAACATAATATTTAGAAGGCTTATTATAAGGGAAAATAAGAGAGGTTGACCGAATATGATCTGTTTGAACAAACGTTATAATATGGCTGGATATACACTGCTATAGCCAGTATTTATAAATACTGAAAAAGGTTCATACTCGGTGTGAATAGAATAAGTTGCGCTCGCAGTTATAAACTTATATATTCCATTACCACTATAGTTCTAAAGTTACCCTATAGGGTTATATATAATGTTACCCTCTAGTTACCCTATAAAGTTACCCACTAGTTACCCTATTAAGTTACACTAGGGTATAGCTATATTTATAGAGCTATAATCCATATCGCGAATATAATAAATAGTAAACTAGTTTACGTTTATATTATATTCACTAATAATTATACATAGTATATTATATCGCGTTATGCCTACCAAACTACTAACTTTATACGGACGTGAATATCTACTTATTTGAAATATTAAATGCTATACATATCGTTATAATAACATCGTATTAAATAAATGTACGAAATGTAGGTAGTTACAAATATATTAATTTTGTGAATATATTTAAATATTATTATATTGTTAATTTGTTATAAAATAAATTTTAAATTTTATCAAATATTATAATAAATTTCACAAATATATTTCAATGATCTATGTATGTAATATAAATACTGTCCACTGTACATTGTACAATGCATAGCAGATAGATACAATGTAGGACGTTGCCAAACTGCGTATAATATTAAATAACAAGTGAACAAGTAAACTAGATATTGTGTAAAACAAGACTTTTTTAATTGGATATATAAATAGGTTAATTAAATAAACTGTTTTACTAGTTACTTATCATTTGATGAACCCGTGATTCTTAATTAAAACTATGCATATGATTTAATAACAATATGTTTTATATCTTATAAGTTAATCATTAGTAGATTTGTATAATTTTAATGTATTCCAATTAAGAGATTTACCAGGAAATTTATTTACTTTAAAAAAATGTCATATAGTATAAACAAATATTCACACACACACACACACACACACACACACACACACATACACACACACATATATATATATATATATATATATATATATATATATATATATATATATATATTTGTTTAAATCTAAATGTCGTAATCGTCCAACATTTGATTTTAATAAAAGACTTATAGAAATAAACATTAAACTCAATATATATATTAAATGATATTGTGATTTGATGATAAAGTGTTTATTACAGAATTGTCGTATCAATTCGTCGTATATCAGTGTATACATTTGCTATGTAATTAACGAGAAATGAGATATAAAGTTACTTACTTAATTAGTAGAATCATTACGGCTTGCATTGTTATAATTAGTAGGCGATAGTTATTTAAAATCTAGAATACATTATTTATTTAGTCGTGATTTAATTTTAACGATATCTACCCTATAGGGTTATATATAGTTACCCTATATATAGTTACCCGATAGCTACCCTATATCTATAGATAGGTATTGGTATACCATATAGCTACCCGATAGCTATAGGTATACCCTATAGCTACCCTATAGGGTACATACCTATAGGTTGTAACTGGACATTATGTAAATTATGTAAATATGGAAGGTTAACCTTCCTTTTAGGTTAACCTTCCTTGTATCTACTTGAACGTAATGCATTTCAGATAATCGTCGAATTTAATTTATATGCGTATACATTATAGTTATGTGGTATAATTTGAAATGGATTCACCTATACCGTAGACTATCTTAGCTTACCTCAGCTTAGCTTACCTTAGCTTACCTCAGCTTAGCTTACCTTAGCTTACTTTACCTTAGCTCAGCTTACCTTACCTTACCAGGTCGAGCTTTCTCGGCAGTTCATTACACGTTTCCTACATTCCTATCTACCATTCATCGATATCGTTAGTTCCTCATCTGTGCACATCGTGTCCTCTTTTAATTGATCTAAATATGTTTGCATAATCCTTCCTCGAGAACGTCATCCGTGTTATGGATTCCCGAGTAATATTTCACTCACTATAGTGGGTATACTTGGCTCCTGTTTCTCCAGCGGTGACCGCAGAATCTCAGCCGCTGTATCTGTTATTATTGTAATTCAGACGTACAACTACTTATTTGTAACGTGGTCTCTCCATGACTTTATTAGTGCAGCTCGCAGCATGCGTGTATATATATATATATATGTAGCCTATAGGCTACATTAAAACCCCCTCACAACATGAACGGGTTTTACGTGAGGCTCACGTCCCCTATCTTTTACACCTATATATGAATACTATTGCATGACGTAATTTACATCTACCTACACTTGTATTCGTACCAGCTCTCTCTATAAATAGAAGTGCTATTTATATCTATTTATAGCACTAGTATAGCACCTACACTTGCAGTGTATACGCTACGTAACCGTATACGCCTAGGATTAGCCGCATCGAGGTCAGCACTTGAACTTTACAATCAACGACTACTGGCAATCGTGATTGTCATGCGCACTTTATAGAGTACCGCTGACAATAATTATTATAGGTGTGTTCATGGTATGCAGTGCGCCTACCTACTAGGTACATATTTATAAATATATATATATATATATATATATATATATATAACTGCCTGTGTGGCTCAGTTGGCTAAGGCGTCAGACACACAAGCAGTAGGACACGGGTTCGATCCTCGTCCGGACCATTAATTAATTTTATAAAATGGGTCTTAAAATATTATTTAGAAGTGATCTTATATAATTGTGTATAAATAAATGATCTGCTCTCGTTAAAACCATGGATGCCTTAACATGAGAGCGGCTTCGAAGGGACATTAGAGCCATACATGGTTATAAGTGAAAACTTCATCTAAGTTCCTGGATGGGATGAAAGGAATCCACCAAATAAAAATAACAATAACAATAACAATATATATATATATATATATATATATATATATATATGGTCGACAACAACAGAAAATATGATATATTACATTGAAGTCATTTATAACAACTTATATAACTATGCTTTTACATTAACAGAAACATATTAAATTCTTCTAATACATATTATCATTATATATATCTTAATTACTGAAGATTTAACAGTTATGTTATCATCCCAGTCACCTGAACAATTGTTTACGCTTGGTCCACTATAGTGTATTACCTATAGGTATTCACTATGCATGACGGTGCGTCACTATAGTTCCGGTAGTGACGTCATCGTGTTACCGCGGTTAGGCTGTGCATTGTTGCCGCCGTAGCAATACTATAGTATACTATAGCGATACGATAATGTTTACAATACCTTTTTATTTTACTATTTAAATAATTATATGAGTACCCATATAACATTGTATAGCATATACTAATATATATATATATATATATATATATATATATATATATAATTAGTAAAATCATGGAACGTGTAGTCAGTAGACAATTGATATTTTATCTTGAGAATAACTATTTAATGGAACCCTACCAGAGTGCTTATAGAAAACATTATTCCACTGAAACTGCTTTAAATATTATTACTGATACGCTCTATAAATCGCTCGACTCCTCTCATTGTGCGCAACTATTGCTACTCGACCTTTCGAGTGCTTTTGATACTTTAAACCACAATATTCTTATTGAACGCATTAAGGAACTCGGAATTGAAGGTTAGTCTCTCAGCTGGTTAACTTCATTTCTTAACGATCGAACTTCCTCAGTAAAAGTGAATGATTACATTTCGCCTCCCATTGATATACTATGTGGAGTTCCTCAGGGATCAGTACTCGGAACTTTATTATTTTCAATTTACTTGCGTCCTCTATCTAATATTATTAGTACATTTCCTAATATTACCAACCACATAGGTATACCCAGAGCTGATCACGATACTCAAAAAATGTATAATAGATACAATTATAATTACACACTTTTTTCTTATAATAGATGCAAATACAATTACTTTAAAAAAAATAATAGTAGATACAATTACAAATACAGAATTGTCTTAGTAGATACATCTTAGTAGATACAAATACATTATAATTATATAAAATATATATAAACATATAGATTTATAAATTATATAGATATATATTATATCATATAATATATATGTATATATATATATATATTCATCGATGTAGAATTTGATAGTACATATCAAGGTACATTACACGGAATAATATCCCGAAATGTTTTCTAGAAAGTGATTTTCGAGCAAGTTGTAGTGGGACCCCTTTTAAGTTACTATATTTCTCGAAAATTGTCGGAAAGTAATGGGATAACTCACTACATTCTCATTAATTTATCAGCTTCCTTCTATACCCTTGAACATAATATCCTTATAAATGGACTATCATCTATCGTAATATGTGGTACTTCACTTGATTGGTTCATCTCATACATAACTGGTCATTTGTTTACCAAATTAGCATCAATTCACTAATTTCTAAACCTCGTAAAGTTACTCATGGAGTACCTCAAGGTCTGTTCTTGGTCCACTCCTATTCAATATCAATCTACTTCCCTTATTTAAAATTATTGACAAATACCCCCAATATAGATCTATAGTCGACTATCACTCGTATACAGATGGCATATTACACTGTAGATTGATAGACCCTAACAATGCAATACATTTACTTAACAACTGTATTACTGATATACATAACAGGCTCACCAACAACTCCGTATCACTAAACTGTCTTAAAACTGAATCATTAAAGAAATTGAATATTAAAACATCTACTACTATATTCCTTTCACCACAAATTACCATTAACAATTTGAGTAATTATTATGCTAATAAAGTAAAAACTCTTGGTATATTAATCGACCCAACACTAAAATTTCACATTCCGACTATATCACAATCACAGTCAATTAACTACATACTACAAAACTTACGAACAATAATACCCTTCATTAATTGTAATACTTCAATCTTCTCGCTACATCTCTCATTCTACCCCACATTGATTACTATAATTCCTATCCCTATAGGGACATATATGCCTCCTCACAATCTAATAAATAAACGCCTTCAAAACACAGCTATCAGATTTATATATTTTTCAACATAGCTAAACATTCCAGACAACATATATCTCCTCTAAGAACCAACTTACATTAGCTGCCAATAAAATCCAGTATAATTTATAATATTTCACTCATCATACATGTATCTACTCACTATAACACACCTGACTATCTCGCCAACTTACTAACTTCCCAACATAACTATTTACAACAACAAAAATAAACAAATTCAAATTAAAAACTCCAGTTCTATCATATTTAACATCTGCCCAACATAAATCTTTCTCCGTCCATGCTCCAAAAATCTGGAATGATCTACTTCACCATATCCGGTCAATTGACTCAACTGTAATACTCAATTTAAATCTCAAAACATGCCGTTTTCTCAATAAATACATTAAAAAGCACGTACGAAAACTTCCATAAAGTAGTTGATGGAAGTGCTTAAACGAATTAGGTAACTGGTAACAAGTAACTAAAATTATAGTTAACTTGCTAGAAAATAACTTTCTAGCAAACAATTCCGGACATTATTTCCAGAAAAACTGGTTGTGGGATACCCCTTTTAAAAGGACATATTAAATACTTTCAACGTGTTACCTTATAACGTGTTCTTCAATAAATGATATAGAATACATTTGTTGACATTTAATGATATTTAATGAAACCAACGATGAATATTTTAGTGTATACATTGGTTGTACACACGCTGGTATACCAGCGTTTATTTCATCTGAAATTATACTATGAGCCATTACATACTATAGAGAAATATACATTATTACAATATACTATTTTTCAACTAAAAATAATCAGCGACCTTTACTTTCGAATGTTAAACATGAATATAGTAAATTATCAAATATACAAAAAATAAATTATTAATATATTATTAATTATTATTATTTAGAATTATCATATTTATTAAAATGATTTTATATTTCTATATAATATATAATTTTGAATTATAAATCAATTATTATATAAAATATATTATCAAAATAATATCTTTATTTTCAATAAATGTATATAATGGTTTTTGAGAATAAATCACTATAATTGATATATCATAATTGTTAACAATGAATTAATTTAAATATTAACAAAAGATATTTTATTAAAAAATATATATATTAAAATTAATTTATAAAATTATATTATAAAATATTGATATAAAATAAATATAATAACCAAATGATATGATATAATAAAATGTATCTGTTTAAATAATTGTCTTAGTAGATACGTATCGTAGATACTATTTATGACTAATAGATACGATTACAAATACTTTTGTTATTTTTATAATAGATACAAATACAAATACAAATGTATCTATCGTATACGATACTGATTTTTTGCCTTAATAGATACTGTATCGGCGATACTGCCCAGCTCTGGGTATACCTACATACCAACAATACCAACCCTATATGCTAATGATATACAGCTAATTATTAAAATTCCTGTTAACTCGCTTAACTCTAACTTGGAACTTCTTGAATGTGCACCTGAAATCATTAATTGGCTTCTTAGAAACTATCTACTAGTAAATACATCTAAAACTGAACTACTAAATGTATCTAGGGTATATGCTATTTTTCCACCGGTAATCATTGATGACAAGGTTATACATCCTTCTGCTTCAGTTCGTAATCTTAGATTTATCTTCGATAGTACCTACATTATATTTTGAGGCTCACATTAATTCTATATCAAAATCTGCTAACTTTCATTTACGTAGGATTAGACATGTTAGAAAGTATTGCTCTAAGCGTATTACTAAACTACTTATTAATGCTCTAGTATTATTAAGAATTGATTATTACGGATCATTATTTAGTGACTTAAAGAATATAGAGGTCAACAAGATTGATAGAATTATTCGCGCTTCTATACGCCTTATTTATAATATAAATCGTAGTGAACATTTGAAAATAGATGAACACCAACATAATCTTAAATGGCTATTATTTAGAAATCGATGCAAATATCATTTACTCTGTCTAGTTCATACATCTATATTCCTAGGTAATCCTGACTATCTACATAATCAACTGAAACGTCGTTGCATACTGAAGCAGATTCGAACATCTGATGCAATACTGTTGGAGAGCAATACTTTATTTAACGGATTTAGTAATCGGGCATTCTCCTCCGCTGTTCCTCGCATATGGAACGTCCTACCGTATGACTTATGGAAGGTCCAATCCTTATATTATTTTAGAAAGAAACTAAAAAATTATTTAAACACATTATAAATGCTTATATAAAGCAAAAATAATGAAAACAAATTGGTCTAATAAATCACCACCAAAATATGCTATTCAGTTATTTAGATCACCAAATTTTACATTTAAATGTAATACATGTATAAATAATAATAATGATAATACACCAATAAATCAACCTAGTTTAAATAACTCATTACCATCGTCTACTATTATTGATAATAGTAATATTAATACTTTAATAAATAGCACAGAAACAAAATTAAATATGTTACTATCAAAAATCACTGAAATAAGTGATATGATTGTTGTTAAAAAAGCATACGCTAATGTAACCGCTAATGTAACCTCTACTGTAACCTATTCTGATACCTTTACTGACAATTTGGTAAAATCAGTAAATATTATTAAAAATAATATAGATAGCAATAATGAAATAATTATTCACAATATAAATATTCCTAATAATGATAAAACTAATTTCTTTAAATACTTAGTAAATATTATTTGTAAAACAGTAGATATTAATAAATCATGTGTATTATCAATAGTTCAATTATCATTTAATAAATTAAAATTAATTTTAGATAATGTGGTCTCAAAAAAAATTATTTTATCAAATGTTAACCGATTATGTAAATTACGAGATCTACAAAATTCATTCATTAGAACATCTCTAGATGAAATATCACTAGAACGACATCAGATATTATACCATGTAGTTAAAAATAAATTAATTAAAAGTAAAAAAATTATCAAATGTATTTATAATTCTAGAAGTAGTTCCTATGAACTAAGATATATTATAAATAATAAAATTGACTGGAATATGTCAATTGGTGAAGATAATTTTAGTGTATGGAAATTGTCATATATTACTTATAAAAATTCCATTATTAATAAAAATAAAAATAAAAATACAGGTTCTAGATGACTAACCGGCAATAAAGATGAAAATATTAAAAATAACAATTTAAATATATATTACGCTAATGCTCGTAGTATTAGAAATAAAATGAATTTTTTGGAATTTTTACTTTCATCTAATAAATATGACATTATATGTTTAGTTGAAACATTCTTAACGGTAGATGATAGAGATTCTCTATATTTAATCGGTGGAAAAAATTATACACTATTTAGATACGATAAATTAATTCATAGAGGAGGTGTTGCGATATTTTGTAAATCTAGTTTATGTCCTGTAAGAAATTTTATTTCACACATAGATGTTCAATATATACATTTAAAAATTAATTCAAAAATTCCATTTAATATTATATGTGTTTATAGACCCCCAAATTGTAATGAAGTATCTCATGAACAGATATGTAAATTATTTGATATAACCCAACAAAATTATAATTCATCTATAATTATAGGAGATTTTAATTTACCAAATTTTAATTGGAAAGATTATACATTTCCTAGTTACCCTAAAAGTTATGCATTACTTTTCGATTCGATTATTAAAAATTCATTTTCACAATTAATAAATAAGCCAACTCGTAATAATAATATAATTGATTTACTTTTTACTAATGAAAAACAATTACTATCTAATATAAATATTGGAGACTATTTCGGATTATACAAAAATATAAGTGACCACTATTCTGTTTCATTTAATGTAAATATTGAAAAATACCCATGTAAACAGATTTTAAAATCAAACAATTTTGATTTCAATAATGCTAATATAAAATTGATTAAATATCATCTTTCTAGATTTAATTGGGAATATCTAAATTCAAATGATTATAATATCGATCAAAAAGTAGAATATTTTAATAATGTTCTAAATAAATTATTTATATCACATATTCCTAATATAAATAATACAATAAAACAGGTACTTCCGAAGAATATATTGAAATTGAAGAAGCAAGTAAAAAAATTATTTCGAAAATCTAAAACTAATTCACAATATAAATATAATTGGATAGAAGTAAAAAAAAAATTATCCAAGGAATTAGAATCTTTAAATTTTAAGAGAGAGATTAATGCAATTAATTCAAAAAATAAATTAAAGTTTTATAAATTTATGAAAAAAAGACAAAATTTAAAATCTGGAGTATCTCCTCTAATTGATATATCAAATAATAATATTTTATTTTCAGATCTCGACAAAGCAAATACGTTAAATTCATATTTTAGTTCAATTCAACAAAATGATAATGGAAATTTACCCGAATTTTATAATTTAACTAAACAAAAATTTGATAATATTGATTTAAATCTTGAAATAATTAAAATATTTTTAAATAGATTAAAAATGACACATACTTTCGGAACTGATGGGATACCATCTTCTATGTTAAAATTATTATCTAATGAATTATGTAGGCCTTTATATATTATTTTTAATTCATCTTTATTATCGGGTAATATACCGAAAATTTGGAAAAAATCTATAATCACACCAATTTTTAAAAAGGGTGAACCATCAAATTCAAATAACTATAGGCCTATTTCAATAACATGTGTAATGTGTAGAGTATTAGAACGTATTATTTCTAAACAATTAATTTATTATTTAAAATCTAATAATTTATTAACAAAATATCAATATGGTTTTATAAGTGGAAAATCCACAGAATTACAATTAACAAAATGTTTAAAATTTTGGTATAATGAATTGAATAATAAAAAATGTGTAGATATAATATATATTGATTTTGCAAAAGCTTTTGATGTTGTTTCTCATGAAAAACTACTATTTAAATTAAAATCATACGGTATATCTAATAAAATAATAAAATGGTTTTATAATTTTTTATCGAATAGATCTCAAATTACACGGGTTGAAAATTCTTTTTCAAATAGTTCTATTGT
This sequence comes from Osedax fenrisi, assembly GCA_964019155.1. NCBI lineage: Eukaryota > Metazoa > Annelida > Polychaeta > Sabellida > Siboglinidae > Osedax > Osedax fenrisi. Next base: position 13,372,874 of record OZ025246.1, on the reverse strand, counting down.
AAAATCTGGAGTACCACAAGGATCGGTTTTAGGTCCAATTTTATTTTTATTATATATTAATGATCTTCCTAGTATATTCTCTTCAAAAATTCATATTGATTTATTTGCCGATGATACAAAAATATATTTTTCATACGCATCTGAGAGTGAAAGATTTCTTTTACAAAATAATTTAAATTTATTTTCACAATGGGTAAATAAATGGCAATTAAATATTTCATTATCAAAATGTGCAGTTATGACTTTAGGGAAGGTTACTCCATCAACATATTTTATAAATAATATTCAATTAGAAAACGTTACTTTTTATAAAGATTTAGGAATAATATTTGAAAATAACCTTTTATTTAATAAACATATTGATTATATTTGTAAAAAAGCTTATTTTTCTTTGAATTCAATTTTTAGATGCATTACTACAAAATCCCCTAGAGCATTATTAAATGCATATAAAATTTATTGCAGACCAATTTTAGAATATGCATCCATAATTTGGTCACCTTTTTCAAAGGTTAGTAAATTTCGTAGTCTCATAGACCAAATTGAAAGGTGCAAAGATTATTTACTAGACGATTAATTACAAGATGCGTAGGATATACAAATTCATCAAATATTAATTATAAATCATATATAGAGAGATTGGTATATTTTAAATTAGAATCACTTGAACTTAGAAGGTTAAAAATAGATCTAACTACAATTTTTAAAATTTCAAATAATTATACAGATATAAATATATCTGATATTCTTAACATTTTGAATAATTGTAGAACTAGAGGTAATTGTAAAAAATTAAATGTAATACATAATTATGATAATACAATTAAAAATATAATTAATAATAGATCAGTTAATATATGGAATTCATTAAATAATGATATAATAAAATCTGTATCTGTTTCATCTTTTAAAAATAAAATAAACAAAATCTGTTTCGACAAACTACTTTTTTTTAACAGAAATTTATAATTTTATATTGATTTATGTTTCATTTTGTATCTAAATTATTGCATTATCTCTTCTGGTTTTTTTTTAATGTGTTTTTGTTATAGAAAATTTAGGTTTTTATATATATATTTCAAATATATTATAATATAAAATTAATAATTCATTATTATTACAGATAAAGTGGGAAGTATTATTTTATTTTTGTTTGTTCTGTATTATATTTTGTTATAAATTTATTTTTGTTATAGAAAATTCGGATTTTTTATATCTATATTTCAAATATACTATAATATAAAATTAATAATTCATTATTATTACAGATAAAGTGTGAAGTATTATTTTACTTTTGTTTGTTCGGTATTATATGTTTGTTTTATATATATTTTGTAAATATGTTTCAAATGTATTATATTACTAAAATACAATATTAATAATTTTCTATTATTTCAGATTATAGTGATAAGTATTATATTATTTTGTTTCGTAATATTATTGGTATGTTTTGTTATTAACTGTTTTTGTATATGTATATTGGTTTATTTTATTTGTAACTTGTTCTGTTTTTATATATATATATATATATATATATATGTTTCAAATTGATTATACAATTAAAATATAAATTAATAAAGTACCTACTATTATTACAGATTTTGGTAAGTATTACATTATTTGTTTGTTTCATTCTAGTATTGGTTTATTTGATTTTTAATATGTTCTGTTTATAATATATTTAAAATTTAACATTTAAAATTTAACATTTAAATATTAGATTATATAACTAATAATTTATTACTAAAACAGGATACAAGATGAAGAATTCTATAAAGTTAAAGTAGAAATTGAATATTTCGATACCACTTACAAAATAATGTATTTTATTTCTATTTTCGATTATTTTTACGCTATATTTTATTTCTATTTTGATCATTTTTCGTTTATAATTACTATATGATTTATTTCTACTTTCGATTGTTTTTCGTTTATTTTTACGGTAACTGTAAAACGTTTTAATTTCCTTAATTTTTTAATTTCGTATTATTCTTTATTTATTTCTATAACGTATGTTATCGTTAGCAAATATTTATACTTTATACTTTCGATTATATTTTCGGCTATGTATTTGCTTAAATAAATTATCAATCAATCAACACTTCTTAATTTATTTTTGTATACGCGTTATTTAATCTTTATATCTAAGTTAATTTAATTTAAATTTTTGTTATTTTGTATTTTGTATTCGTTTGTTTTTATTATTTGTCGTTATTGTTATACACCAGAGAGGGAACCCGCTATATTGGTGTTTAAATAAACAATTCATTCAATTCAATACAATATATACAGATATATATATATATATATATATATATATATATATATATATATATATATATATATATAGATTAATAAAACATAAACATTTAAAAATATTAAAAAATGTATTAATATATAGCTACATATATTACTATTGTTATTTTATTATGGTGGAGACCTTGCAACCATTAACTTAGCTGGACACTTTACTTATAATTAAATGTCAATTCGAAGATGCTCTACTATTAGTTAATTATAATTAATGGGATAACTAGATACAATTATATATAACATTAGGTATAATTATATAATATCATATGTTAAGATTGTTTTAACTTTTAACGATAGCCGATCAATACTACACTTATATAATATCACTTCTAAATATTAAGACCTATTTAATGAACCGGGTAGGTATTATACCGGCTTTATATATTATATTTGATGTGTGGCTGGTAACTTTGTCTTCTATAGCGTAATCTTTAGATACCCGGGCAGATATATATATATATATATATATATATATATATATATATATATATCTTATACGAACACTTATATTTTTTTAGATTAACCCACATTCTATATTTCCCATTAATATAAAATATGAAATAAAATTGTTCTATTATCGTAGAGTTCTTTTTTCATTGCTTCAATGAACTTAGATTCTGTATTGTGTACGTTATTTTATATATATATATATAGAGAGTAAAACGTCAAGTCCTATGTACGTTTATTAGAGGACTTATTCTTCAAGTGATTATACATAGCGGCGGTCCGTTATAAATATACACGCAGCCATCTATGGTGTGGGGAGATCATTGAATACAAAAGAAAAGATAACATTTATTCTATTGAATTATTATTAAATTATAAAATAGTTATAATTATTCTGCTTTATATATAATATATATTTATATGTATACATATATATATATACCTATAACATATATTTACAATATATAATCTATTGAAATGAAAACTAGGTTAATATATAATATGACTATGTAATATACTTATGATTACTTTTATTTTATTAAAAATTATTATACGAATAAAAGTTAAATAATTAACGAAAAATTAGAGCGATTTTATTTATAAAAATAAATAACCACCTTTAAAAATTAATAAACAATGTATATATAATAAAAATAAAAACAATATATAATAATTTATAATGAGAACTAAAACGTATACCATTTATTTATATGTACTACTCCCAATAATACAAATTGTACGTTATGCTAACTCGTTAGTAATTCACTAGAAAGTAGTACGTAGTAGTAGCATATACTATAGTGCCATATATTATACTGATATACTAATATATGATATAAATATTATTTAGATGCATCGCAATCAAACATAATATAGCATATGCTATATATTATATATATATATATATATATATATATATATATATATATATTATTCTATATACTATATAGTACATATATATATATATATATATATATATATATATAACTTATTTAATTATATATAATTTAATATATTATGTAATATACAATATAATTTAACATGCATAATATGTTATATATGCGGTGATGATGATATTGATTAATCGTGATGATATGTTTATCTTGATGAGGTTGAGTTAAGTAGATGGTGAATACGGTGACGGCCATTATTGAAAGACTGATTATATTAGTAATAAAGGAGGATGGAGAGACTTCTAATGGCGGATATAAGGATGGGTATTCAGTATTCTAAGTAGGATATTATAGTAATGGATGGATGTATATCCGAGAGGGGTCGACGATTAGATATTTTATAGAAGTGTACATGTGAAAATAAGTGAAATTACATACGTGATATTGTATGTATCACTGTATCAGAGTGAGAGTGAATATTTAAGAGGTACGCCATATCTGGTACGCGGTTCAGATCGATGAGATGATAACGCTGTTTAATCGTAGAGTTGAATACCAGTATTCAATGCGAGATAGAGAACTACAATATTCGTAATATTACTAGTTATACTTCCGGTTAGCGAGTTTATACATCTTTTATCCTAGATGGAAATACACATATTTTTATTTGGAAGGTATGTGTTTTTTACAATATAGATAAACCCACAGTTTTTAGAGGAGCAATAAGGATAGAGGAAAGTAACCTACTACGGACACTTTAACAATAAACGGTCTTTACATTTTATGATTCATTATTTGTATAAAAAAAATACAATATATTAATAATATATGATTAAAGATATTATTGTGATTTTAAAATTTTATTTAATCTTTTAATTCCATATATAACGGGGGTGTCCGTATTCAGTACCCATGTCCGAATACGGACACCCTGTGTTATAATACGGACACCCTATATACACTAGATAAACTATATATTATTGATGAATCAATCATACAAATTACTATTACATTATTATAATTAATTTGATGAACAATTTATTCTAATTTAATTAGTTAATAATTTATTTATTTTTATTATTTTTTAATTAATAATACAATTTAAGTATCTAAATAATAAAAATGTTAGATTTATCTTTATTGGCGGTATTAATATTATAACGCACGCGATTTTTATGAATATCAGAATAGTTCGTACGCTGCGCGCTGATTGGTTATAGGGTGTCCGTATTAAGATATCTATAGATGTCTATAGAGTGTCCGTATAAGGAACTTATATGACCACTAGATATATGCTTATAACTTAATGAATATTTGATAACAAATATAGAAATTATATATATAAATTTAGAATGCTTTAATTGTTAATAATATAATTGTATATTTTATATCGATACATTTGTATATTCTTGAGAATGTTTTAAGTTAAAAAAAATTTCATAAATTTAAAAACGTAATAAATATATCAGCAATATTTTGAATAATAAAAAAATAAAAAATATTTGTTTAGACTATTTATATAATTATGAATATTTTATAAATTGAAATTTTTTTTGTAGGATTTATGGTTTCTGAGATACCGAGAGTGTCCGTATTCGGGTACCATCCATATTCGGTTACTTTCCCCTATATATGAAATGGTATTCGAGGTAAGAAGAAGATAATAGTAATAATAGCCATAATAATATAGAATTTACAAATCCACTTAATGTGAGTTATGGTTAAGAATTGATAGAGAAAAGTTAACGAAGCTGATTGCGTGTGAATATATATATATATATATATATATATATATACTATAATATATAATACTATACTGTATAGTAGTACCTTATACTATACTTAGTATACTTGTATACAATACTTATTTATAATATATTATCAAATATTCTTTTTATTTTTATTGTGTTATCATTACTATTAACAAATATGACTACTTATTATTGATTTATTACTTGATTTATTATGTAATCAAATATATATTCGACTATATAATGCTAACGATAACATACGTTATTATCGTTAGCGTATACGTTATTTAAATAAATAAAGAATAATTTAAATTTAAAAAAATAAAGAATGTACAACTTTTTACACAATGTAGTAATTTACTTAGCCGTAACAATACTCGAAAATAGTAAATATAATTAATACAATATGTTGTTCGATAAATAATGATATCAACATATTTGGAAATTCTGTTCGCAATTTTAATTAAATTAAATACTTCTTAACTTTTAAATATTTAATAGTAATACATAATCAATTATAAATTTTAATATTTAAATAAATAAATTTTAAATATATAATAAAAAGAAAACATAATAAAAATGAAATACATCAATACTAATTATAACTGGGAATAAATACATAATCATTATAATGTTTAAATCTGCAACAATAGTACATTACTAATGTTATATTATTAATAAATTTGAAAATATATATAAAAAGCAAAATATTTTATAAAGAGAAAACACTGAAAATCTATTCTTCAAAGTTCAAGTGATTATAATTTTAAATATTTCAATCACATTTTATATGATTTATAATTAATTTGTTATGTATTTATATATCATACTTGTAATTGATATTATTTTAAATAATGTCTTCATTCTTTAAATTTTCCTACGAGACTACGAACGTTACTAACTGTTGCAACAGGTGAACAAATTATGGTTACACATTCTAAAATTCTCTACAATAATAACTATACATTGTGTATTAACATTTAATAATGCTCTAGAGATTGTGTAATAAAGAATATATAAAATTAATTTAAAGACAAATATGTTTTTATTTACAGATATTTAATTAATTATATAATTCATATTTTATTAAAAGAAACAAAAAGGTATTCTAAAATATTATTACTAAATATTTATAAAAATTAAATTTTCTTATTTGAATATTATCTATGAAATATATAGATAGTGTAACCTTTCCTAAAGTCATAACTGCAGATATTTGAAATGATATATCTAATAAGCATTTATTATGAAAATAAATGTGTTATTTTTTAAAAGAGATATCGACTCTTAGATATGTAGGAACAATTATGTAGTATAATTTATAAATTAATCAATAAGAATATTTAGAAAATATATGTTATCCTATATGATATAGGATTTATTCCGAGTATAATTGGAAGATAATTAATAGGATTAGAAGATTATTATTAATCATAATTAATATATATATAATACCAATACAATTATACTCAAAACCGTTCCTTCCGGTACTCAATATTTTATAATATGACTATTTGATACTCATTATCTACTCGGGTAATTTCAGATCTATTCGATACGTTTTATATTATTTTATTAAATATACCGTTATAGTTCGAATGAATAGCAACATTAATATATATATATATATATATATATATATATCGCCTATAGGCGAATGACTAGATACTCTTCATTAGTATAGGCTATCTCCAAACTCTGATATCACATATATATATATACCTAACTCTGGTTCTAGAATACCAGTGGATAAGACATCATTAGCCGGAAGTTTATTCTACGACCCGCCGTCGCTGCCACCTGGCGGACGACTTCGGGCCGGCGATGACGTAACCACAGGCGATGACGTCATCAGGTCAGCGTTTGATAAGGTGAACGATTACGTTACCGGAGTAGCAGCGCCACTAAGCGGCGAACCGGGAGTTGTTGAGGTCAGCGTGGACGAGGACTTGGTGATCCGATACGGTGAAAGTCGGACCGAACAATTAGGTCAGTCAACATCGCAACCATTATAATTATAATAATAATATTTATTTATTGAATCTCATATATATATATTGAATACAGTACAAATAACGGATACAATTGTATCCGTTATTTGTATGGAACTTTTAATGGAACATTTAAATGGACCCCTCAAGAAGTCATAGACTTGTACATGTTATAAATAACTGTGAGAGGCCCCAGACAATATAAAACAAATAGTAACGTTTTTTTCTTGTGTGTTGATTTGTTATTTATTAAGTTTTTGATAAACGCAAGAGAAAATCAAGAACTGCCTGGAATCGAACCCGGGACCTCTGGCTTACTATAGCTTTCGGTTGTCACTGATCCATAGACCCCAGACATATATATATATATATATATATATATATATATATATATATATATATAAATATATATATATATATATATATATATATATAGTAATATAGATATATAATTATATGTATCTATTTGCCAACAGTTATATATGTTAATTTATACATTATATTTATATTTATATTTTCATTTTCATAATTCTTCTATGTAAGTTGTGAGCTACAATTGAACGAGCTACATAAAATGTTTTGAAATACCTAAATAAATATGTTTTATTTAGTCTAAGATAAGATATATCATATTAGATAAATATGTTTAATTATGTATTACGTTATACATATAATTAAGGTATTATTTATATAATGTATAACTAATAGATGTATAATGTGTATCATATATGATACTGAAGTAGCAGATTATATAAATGATATTTCAATATGCTTTACACTTAATTTTTACTAAAATAAATATATACATAAATACATACATATATATTTACATATATACAAATGCATATACTAACTATATACATATGCGTTAACGTAAGCATGACCTTGAATAACCTTGACAACCATTACAGATAATGACCAGATGCAGATGTACGTGATAATAGGCTTGGTTGCGTTGGTCGTCAGCCTGATTGTCGGGAAACTAATGTTAGTCATATGTTATGAGTCATAGTAGCTGACTCATAGTATCTGACTCAGAGGTTCTGACTCATAGGCTTTGACTAATAGACTCTGACGCATAGGCTCTGACTCATAGAATATTACTTATAGGCGTTGACTCGTATTCGCTGACACATAGGCTCTTACTAATAGGATATGATTCATAATTGAAATAATTAATTTATTTATGTATTTATATATAGTTTATTGACTTCACATTGTGATAATAGGCGTCGTTAGATAATAAAAAATAAAAATAAAAATGAATAGAAAACGAATAACAAAATATAACGAATTACAGTGGTTTACAATGGACGTACGGTATTCATATATGCATTATTCATATATTGATATACCTATAGGTTACGTGTCATCTCTCATTGTTCATAGGTATACCATTAGTACGACGTACACGAGATAAGAGATAAGAGATAAGATGATTATGATGATTACGATGTTATTATGAGATAACATTGGAAATTCGTTACTTAATAACGTACTCGGTTATATATACAGTTATAGCTATGAAGTATATATATATAACTGTTATTGTGGTCAGGAGTATCACGTATTTGTATTAAATTATTTATAAATATATATATATATATCACTAAATAGAGTTACTATATTTGAATGATAACACAGACATACACAACACCCGCGGCCTAATACACACACATTACGTAACATCTTCACACCTCTTCCGACAGTCACCGCTACCTCACGAAAGAGGTTACCGCCGATAAAGAAATAGACGAGATGGTTAAAGACCTGACCACCCTATTGTTCTAGTGATCTCAATAAACTGTGCCCCCACCCCCGTGTATTGTGCGTTGTTGTAGTTACTATATGTTACGTAGTGTTCTTTTATATACAGTTATTAAAACAACTATTGATATTTTAAATATATATATATATATATATTCAAATAGTTTACAAACAGGAATGTATAATCTCCTCGGTATACCATATATGTTATATACACACTAGCTATTCTACACTATAATGTAATAAGTCATAGTTCATCTTCAACTATATATACATGTATATGTACACGTATACGTGTATATACTAAATACATAATCGTTACAGATATCCCACTAGTTATGTTATAATGTATATATATATATATATATATATATATATTGAATTGAATTGAATTGATTATTTAAACACCAATATAGCGGGTGCCCTCTCTGGTGTATAACAATAACGAAACATAATAACAACAAACGAACAGAAAATTAGATATAAAGATTTAATAAAGCGTATACAAAAATAAATTATATATATATATATATATAAGTATGCATATATGCATAACATCGTTACGTTATGTGTAATAACTATAGTATACTTGATACTATATGATATTATTTGATTTTTATTTAAACACTAATTCAATTTAACAATTCTTATAGCGTGACAATAATATATAACAAATAATAATAATGGTAATAATCAGCTTAGACAAGTGTAACACGCGGAGAAAGTGAATACATTTGAAGTACATATATACCTGTTGAACCTACTCTATAATACGATATACATCATTTAGAATGCAGCGGAGTGCTAGATATCGGTATAATGACCACCATGGGGAATATTACAATATATTTAAATTTAGTAGTGGACATGTACGATCCCTACTAAATGCACTCTATATACTATATATAGTATACTATAGTCTATAGTATACTATATATATATATATATATATATATATATATATATATATATATATATATATATTATATCATATACATAATTATCTCACAAAACGTATATAATTTCCGGTCAACAATACATTCTAGTGTCTTATAAAGGAACGGAAGTTGTGATGTATGGCGATAATTAGTGGTTAGGTTGGGATCTGTTGGAACCTGTTCTAGTATTCGTGTAATAGTAGCCGGTATCGGCTAATTTAAATAAATACAAACGGCATTGATGATATTGATATTAAATATATGTATCGATATTAGTCTGGCTGGATAAGATGAATTAATAAAGCTGGAATATCGCAGCGAGCAAGTTTGGCATGGAGATAAATACCGATAAAACGAAACTATTTCTAAACGACAACCGAAAATTATCATCCATAAACTCCAAACTTTAAATCACTTAAATAGGATCGATAACTGCGAAGAAGGTTCTAGAAAATAAGTTCTAACTAGAGCATCTCCGACAAGTCAGGCATGCAGAAAGTTGAAGCTAATATGGAGAGATAGGCGTATTATAGTTATATATGTTATACTAAGTTTATTACCTATAGGTAATAAACTTAGCTGGTATAGTTATATAAACCTACAAGGTAATAAACTTAGCTTAATGAACGCACTAATGACGGCAATTTTCTCTGTGCAAGCGAAACTTTAACTCTTACTGCCGAACTTGACACTAGAATAATAAATAGACATTTAGGATTAATAATAAGTGTACACGATTCGGAATTACCTATTGAGCCAGCCTAACTAGCGAACAAGTAACATATCATATATCAAGAGCGGGGGGCTTATACCGAGCTACCAACCATCATCAAACAATGACAATTGGAATGGTATACCATATTACCATAATTGGAATGATATACTCTCGCTCGATATTTAAACTATATATGGTCATGTCAACTGACCGACGGGGCTACACTGTTAAAAAGTAGGGTACAGCGAATTCAATTGATAGGGTACATATCGTTAAAATATCGGCAACATTTGCCATGTACCCTAAATAGGGTACACAACTTTTAAACTCACTAGGGTAAAATATATATATATATATATATTTGTAGGGTACATATATGTTAAATATTAGGGTACATGACTGTTAAATGAACTAGGGACCCTAGTCTAGGGTACACTCTATATATGTATTAGGGTACAGCCATATTAAATATTAGGGTACGTGATTATTATATTTACATATCATGCAATTCAATTATGGTACATATCATACAATTATAATAGGGTACACGGTATCATATAATTAGGGTACAACCAGCTAAAAGTCTTTAGGGTACAGTTTGTTCATTTTTAGGGTACTGGTTGTATTTATTCAAATTGTACTCTAATTATAGGGAAATAACCTATAGGGTACGGCTATAGCCGTACCCGTATACGGGTAAACTACTTACACCCTAAAAAAGGCACTCGCTGTACTCTAATTGTTAACAGTGTAGCCAAACTAATCCCACAAGGCAATGTATAAGGTAAACATCACAACGGTCGGCCTATAGGAAGAGGTGGATTGGCAACGTTAAACATTGATAAGAAAGTCTCTCTAGAAGTAGGCCACGTGACGAATCACACGTGAGAGGTCGTCATGGAAACCGGGTTGAAAAGCTAAGCGAATAATGTGACCTAGGTAACTAAAGTATAATATATATATATATATATATATATATATATTGTACTAATTACTTACTTATAAGTATACTTACTTACTTACTTAATTCCGTGACCGGTTGGTCGTATACGTATATATTAAGTAAGTATACTCATTTACAAGTATAGGGTAGATTTAGCTTAAAGCTAAGTTTATATAATTAAACTCATGTAAAAACCCAAATCCGATAATATTAATAATACCATATCATATAAATGTTACGCGTTTCTTAGAAATGAAATACTAGTATTTCATTTCTAAGTAATCGTTTTACCATGGTAATATCGGTTATCCCCCCACCCCGACGGGGTAATAGCATACGACATATACTATACTAATAAACAGAACACTTTTCCTAGAACCATTGTCATATAAGTCTAGACGTACTTTCATACACAGCAGTTCATTCGCCTATAAAGCGTTGACTGACGCAGACCTCATCTACAATCCCATCGTCGCTATTCTAGAGATGTCCGATATATATGCTACATCGGATACATCGGATACATCTGATACATCTGAAACATATACACCCGAAACATCCGAGACATCCGATACATTAGTAAGCACCACATCGGACAAGGTTACGGCGGTTCAAACGCACGCGAAGCTAGTGCCGCACAACGATCGAGGTCTAACGTGGCCGCATATCAGACGTCTCGCCAGACGAGGGGGCGTTGCCGCCGTGGCGGGCGTCGACTACCGCGACCACGCCCACTTATCCGGCACCATCGGAGCGTCGCTTACTCGGTTCCTGACCGAAGTGGTTCACGCTTCAGTGGCCTCGGCGGAACTAGACCAGCGTACTACGGTAACCAGGGGAGATGTTCTAGCGGAGCTTATCATTCGGCAGGACCCCGTCACCGATATGGCCGTACAGTTGTTCGTACGACACTATTCTCCGCAAGAGCGAGACGTACGCATGTATTATCACCCCGATGTCCTACCTTCGCAGATTACTACTAACGAGTTACGTTAGAATAAATTTTAATATTCAAACACATTATCTTATTTAATATCATCACACATAATTATATATATATATACTTTTTTTATTACAAATATATTTGTTACATATTATAAGAATATATTAAAATTAGCTATATATGACGATTTAAATTAGTGAAATCGAATAGTAATTATGGTAAATTATTAAATGGTAAACATATATTTACGGATAGAAATCATCGATATAAAGAAACTTTATTTATATCGATGATAAAAATGTATAATTATATTCATTATATGATTAGAAATTATTAATTAATCAATATGAATTTAATGGATATTTTGTTATATTAAAATTTGTATTTTGTATACAAAATAGATTATAGGTCTGTATATATAACCTATAGGTCTTTTTCTTATATTATAGTTATCCTGTATATTTATTATATACTTATTTTATTTAATATATATATATATATATATATATATATATATATATATATATCTTAATGTAACCTTTTACCACCTAAATCAGGGAGCCTCCCTGCCTAAATGAAATTATTAAGTTAAACAATAAATTAATCATTCTCTATTAATTTCATAAGTTATCATACTTTTAGTATACAATTCATATATACACCATGCACATATTCAGATGTTCAGTCGGGCATTGTAGGGGGACACCTTCGTTTTAATTTGTTTTCAAATATTATTTTACTCTAGAATATTACAATATTATTTGTTATCTTTAAAATGGTGTAAAACGGCGTTAAAAAGCTAATATAAGAATCGTTTTTATGCATTCTAAACATACCCTATAGGTTTATATATACGATATGTTGAAATATATGTATTTATTATATAGTATATATATATATATATATATATATATATATATATATATATATATATATATAATGAAATAAATAATAGAAAGGTTTATGTTTATATTGAAAAAATATGTTTATATCGTAAATATAATAACAAAAAAAATCAGATGGATTCAATGCATAGAATATGCGTCAGACTATGAATAGACCATATGCTGCTTATGTATTTGCATGGTAAAATGTGAAATGGCGTTCACATTTTGACATCCACTTACAGTATGAAATGTATTTCAATAAATTCTCTGATAATAATATTGGTTTATATTATATTATTACTTTATAGAATAATTACTTTATTTTATATATTATACATATTTTAGTATTAATAGAAATAATAGTATTACATTGTTTAATTATTACTTTATTATTTCATATTTATTCTACAAACACTTTAGATGTTTATATCTCGGAATCTTTTTTACACAATTTATAATATTTGGAAGATTCAACTATTTGAACTGTTTGCTAAATATTTATAAATATAGTTTAAATATAATATATTAAATATATTATATATGTAATTATGAAAATATAAATATATTGCTTTATATATATATACCCACTTATAATAAAAAGGAAATCTGATTTATAATTTTTTTTAAATTTCATTTTTCATTATCTAATATTTGTTGTATTCTCGTATACTGTATATACTATTATATATTAATGATATATATAGGAATATAATTAAACATTTAAAACTTTATCTCGGTATTAGAGATATTTTTATTATCCAGGGAGATATGCTATAACTCCCTGGTATAACTAATACTGAAAATACAACTATAATAACAAATACTTATAATATTTGTATTAATAAAACTATATTTTAGTATAATTTTGATTCAATATAAGATTACTTTATATCTAGAAATAGGTTATAGATGAAATAATAAAAATAAATAAAATAAATAAAATTATCTATATTAGTATATATAGGGGAAAGTAACTTAATACGGACACTTTAACAATAAATGGTCTTAACATTTTATGACTCAATATTGTTATTCAAAAATTACAACATATTAATATTATATGAATATAGATTTTATTGTGATTTTAAAATGTTATTTTGATTTTAATTTTAGGTACATTTTTTTTGATTTTTATGAAAATATGAATAGTTCATACGCTGCGCGCTGATTGGTTATAGGGTGTCCGTATTAAGACACCTATATATCGGTGCTCTATAGAGTGTCCGTATTAGGGATATATATGACCTCTAGATATATGCTTATAACTTAATTAATATTTGATATAAAATAAAGAAATTACGTATATAATGTTTAGAATGCATTAGTTTTTAATGATATATTGTTATTTTTTATATCGATACATTTGTATATTCTTGAGAAGGTTTTATGTTGAATTTTTTTTTCATAAATTTAAAAACGTAATAAAAAAATTAGTTTATTTGATATATCAGCAATTTTGAATTATTAAAAAATAAAAAATACTTTTTTAGAATATTTATATAATCACGAATATTTTATTCATCAACATTTTTGTTGTAGGATTTATGGTTTCTGAGATACCGAGCACTGTCCGTATTCGGTTACTTTCCCCTATAGATATTAATATATTAGTATATTTATTAATATATATATATTTAAATAGTTCAATTTAATTTTAGTCCAATTTTATTTATGTAGAAGATTTTATTTGTTGATTACAATTCATATTAGATTTGATCCTATGTACTATACAATTAATTAATTTATATATATATATATGAAGGTATATACAATTATATTTAAATTATTAATTTATAAAATTATACAGGTTTGTACATACAATTACACATAATATATTCAATATCAAACAGGTGGCGTTAGCTAAATAAAGTACGCAATTTAAATTATATAGAAGTCGCTTATTTTCTACAAAGAAAGACAACATATATTAGGGGAATATAATATAAGTTAAATAAGAAGAGAATAAAAAAGAATCATATTTTAAAAAATAAATGAATAATCATTATTAGTGATATTAAAATAATTATATAAAAATATAATATACATTATGAATATATTAAAGAATGTAATACCTATTAAGTAATGTTAATTAATATAATTTAGGAATTATTAAATTTAGTGAAAAGAATTATTTATAATTCCAAAAAAAATTAAGATTAGTATAATGCATACCAAGTAATACAATAATTATACAATACATTACAGGATAGTAATGCATCTATAAAAGATTAAAATAATAAACTAATATATTATTAAAATGACTAATATTATATAATATAGTTATCATTTATATATTTAAAGTTGAATCTTTAAGGTAACACTATAGCCATATATAGCTATATAATAGTTTATTGAATATAGTCAAGATGATTTGTTTACAATAAATAACAATGCTAGAGAATATAAAGCCTATAGTATATTCACTCCGTTGCCGAAAGAATCGATTGTTGCTTTATTAATACACATATATATATATATATATATATATATATATATATATATATATATATATATTTGTTCGTATACGTAAGATATATCTTGATTAGGGGTCAAGAAGTCTGTATTAATATGTTGTGAACACGGCTGTTTATCTATATCCACGAGATCGTACTGCAGTATCGTGAAAGTCAGAATTAGGTCAGCTCTTAATTTTAGATTGGATGTATTCAATAATGTAAGCATAAACAATCTATTATTATAAGTTAATTTATGTGAGTTACATCTGAAGTATATGCGATTAGTAAATTTATGTTGACCTTTTTCAATAAGTTTATTAGGCTAATTAAGTCATTGCCTCCAGATAGAGTAACATCATTAAATTAATGAACTTACATTATATTTAACGTAAATTGTATTGAATATATATACGACGTATATTGTACGTTGTACATTATACGTCTTATAGGGTGTTCACATAAATTCCGTTTTAAAAAAACGTACGTGTAACTGCAACTTCAAATGATTCATTCACGGCAAATTTGAAGTTATGAGTCACATTCCTATTTATTTGAAGTTGAACTACACGTTTTCTGAACGTTTTCTGAAATAGGATTAATCCTATTTTCTGTACGTAACAACACACAGAATTATAGAGAACAGCTAGAATTCCACTTGATTCCAATTGATATATATATATATAAAGTATATTATTACATATAACTTATCAAATAACTATTTATTAAATATATATATATATATATATATATTAAATATACTATTTATTAAATATATATATATATATATATATATATTGATATATATATATATATATATATATATATAAAGTATATTAACAAATGTTTATTATTACATATAATTTATCGAATAACTATTTATTAAATATATATATATATATATATATATATTATAAAAAGGTTATATAAGATGGTATACGTATAACTATATATATATATATATATATATATATATATATATTAATAATATATATCAACTATACAATAGTAATATATAATATATATTTCAATAATTTATTAAATATTTATTTAAATTATATATATTTCATAAGTTTAGATATAATTATAAGGATTTATGTATTATATAATAATATAGTATTTGTTATATTAGTTAAAAATATTAAATTAATAAATATAATGTATGTAGTTTTTATTTATTTGTGTATTTAAAGAAATATATAATACTACTATTTATACATTGAATTTAGCTATATCCCACAATTAGATTTGTTACAATTGATTTTATTTTTACATATTTAAATATAGGTGGCGATATATGTCTACCCTTACGACAAACTAAAAAACACGGAATTGATGTGAACACTTAAAAATCTGTTACTTCAAATTTGCTGTGAATGAATCATTTGAAGTTGCAGTTACACGTACGTTTTTTAAAACGGAATTGATGTGAACACCCTATTACACACATATATATATATATATATATATATATATATATATATATATATATATATGTATATACATATATATAGTTTAGATTTAATAAGGTCGTACATATTATTTGTAATGAAACATCTAAATATAATATTCGAGATAACATATATGTTAGCCTATAGGCTTTTCTAGATTTATTATTAATATGAATATTTAATTTAATATTATCATCAAAGATAGGCATCAATGCTTCTTGCCCTCGCTGCCCCTTACCACTGGAACTCCCTGCTCAATCGCCTACGAACAAACACATCAACTCCCTCCTTTAAACGCCACCTTAAGACTTATTACTTCTCCCTTGCCTTCCCTCCCACTCAATAATTCCCTCCCACGGACTGCCGATTGCTCACGCACTGATGTAGTCCATAAACCAAACAAAGTAAAAAGTAAGTAAGTAAGGTAATATATGAAATAAAAGAACAATTAATTATATATATATATATATATTAATATTTGTATATTTGCTTTTTATAAACGATTATTGTTTCTAAATTAATAATATATTCTAAAATGTATTATTATTAGATAATAATTAATTCAGTTATGATGATTTTAAATATTTCATAATAATATGTATACATATATTATACGTATTGATATATATTTTCTTTATTTTCGGCATTTTACTAAAGTTATAGTACTATTCACTGTAATAAAATCTGAACCAGAATATTTTTTTTAATAAAAATGTTCAAGAATAGTTAGGGAATGTGGCAACTTTTAGATAATGTTGTATAATTATATAAATATTAATTCTGATTCGATAATTTTTCAATATAGATACATCTTATGATATATAAGAAGACTGCAGAATCATTTTTACATTTAAGCGTATCTGATTGAAATTATTAAGGTGGCAACATTACCCACAATGAATGGTAATGCGGTCACATTTTGCGGGTAATGTGGCTAGGCATATATATATATATATATATGTTTAAATATACTACATTACATTTAAAAGTTTATACCGCGATTATAATATGTATGGAGATATATGTGCATGGTTAGGATATATCTATAGATGTTAATTCAATCAACGTTTTCATATAATGAAGCACGAAATCATATCAATATATAAACATATTTATTTCAGATCATATATGTAATGATTGGTTCAAATTATCGTGAAGTGGCCACATTACCCGCTAAAAGATGGCCACATTATTCGCTTCTATAGAAACCTATAGGTATCACGCTATATACGTATATATAGTGTACACTATTTAATAATAAATATTAATCATTAAAATAAATGGATTACGCACTTTCTTGTAATTAAATAGTTATTTAATATCTAACTTTATTTTTCAATTTATATTATATATTTGTGATTTAATATATGTTTTATTTTAAACTTTTATTTCAATTTTTTAAAAAGTGAATCGATTTTTTATTATCATTTAAATAATTTTTTTTAATAATAGATATACTTATATATATAGATAATTTATATATAATTTACTTATTTGAACAATGCTTACCAATGCGCATATTTATAAATATTTTTTTTGATTGGACTTATAGTTTATGAGATACTCCAGCTGGCCACATTACCCTCCTGGTCATGTTACCTATCTTTTCCTATATAAGTAGTAAATTACTCCAATAAGAATACATTGGTTATTTTTTATAAATCATATAGAATTATAAATTCTAAGTTAGTTGTACATAATTAGAATTTTTATTTACATAATTTAACTTGCAATAATAAAAAGTCATTAATAAAGAATCCAAAATATAATACTATGTTATACAGTAATTCGTAGTTTTAATTTGTGTTTTTATTTAATTTTCTAATTTATTATATATTCCACTACACTTTACAATATACTATTACCAATACAAATGTAAAGTTTCTTAAATACTTTTATAAACTCCATATTAGAAATTTAAATTTAAAAATAATGGTTAATTTTAATAATTAATAAGTATTTAATTTAAGTATTTATGCATATATCTATACTATAGTAAATAAATAAATGTTGAATACTTAATATAATATATATATATATATATATATATATATATATATATTATTAACTACATGTAATATATTATAGGCTTCATTAAATAGGTTACTAAACCAGCAATACATTATACATTATATATAATGTATACATTATTGTGTACATTATTGTATATAATAAATAAACATTAAGATAACAACATTAGTAGGTTTTGTAATTTATTAACAAAAGTTTTCGTTTTGTTAAATTATTACTTCATCGTTGTTGTCCGTATTCATTCCGATTGTATCTGTACGGTATATAGTATACTATAGTAGACATATATGTATATGTAGTATAGGTATATATTATATAGTAGGTACTATATTAACGTATACAATCAATATAAAAATAATAATTAATAAACAAATTTATATGCATTATTTACATCGAATATTAATATCAGTAACAATTGTTACTATATTGTTATATATTGATATATAAAATCTTAAATACATTAATTATATTGAATTATGTGTTATATGAATTTTAAATAATGAAGCTTTTTTAACCTTGTTTGACTTGCATTAATAGAGATTGAATCTCGGCTTCCTTAGTTTATGCAATGTTCTGTGTGCACCTGTTTTAAGTATACATTTATTATCTATAGGTATATATATATATATATATATATATATATATATATATATATATATATGTAGTAGATCATATAATATATTATATAAATACGTTAACATTGATAATAGAAAAAGTATCAAATGAAAACTATAATGTATATATATAGACATATATGGATCAAAATACGTATGCACGTAAAATGTATACATTTAAAAACTGTAATAATTTGCCGAGATATATAGTATGTAACATATTGCTCATACCGATATATCGGTATGCGTATATGTACATATATGTGCAGCATATCGACACCCTCTCGTATCTCAGCAACGCCACACTTAGAGAACAAATGCATATACATGCCCTCACACATGTCACTGACCTGATTCATAACTCGCTTGACTCTTCTCATTGCGTACAACTACTCCTGATTGACCTTTCTAGTGCATTTGACATGCTCAACCATTCGATCCTAATTAACCTTATCATCGAACTTGGTATTGAAGGTTCCCCCCTTAAGTGGCTGATGTCGTTCATCACTGATCGAACTTCGTCTGTTAAAATCAATGACTTCATATCACCTCCCACCAATATTCTTAAAGGGGTCCCTCAGGGGTCAGTTCTTGGGCCACTTCTCTTCTCTATATACTTACGTCCTATCTCTAATATTATTCGCAAATACCCTAATATCTATTACCACATATATGCTGATGACATTCAACTACTACTGAAACTGCCCATTGACTCTATGAACTCTAACTCTGAGCTGTCAGATTGTACTTCTGAGATCACTTACTGGTTACTAACTAATGACCTCTTAGTCAATACTTCCAAAACTGAACTTCTTAACATCTCGAAGGTACCTGTCACTTTCCCTACTCTGTCAATTGACGGTATAATTATTAAACCTTCTGAATCTGTGCGCAATCTTGGTGTTTTAATTGATAGTACTCTATCGTACGGTGCTCATATAAATGCAATCTCTAAATCCGCTAATCTCTATTTGAGAAAAATTCGTCACATTAGAAACTATTGTTCGCCCAACATCACTAAGCGCCTTCTCAATGCCCTAGTATTATCTCGAATAGACTATTGCTGTTCTCTATTCTACGGAATTAAGAACTCTGAAGTTATTAAAATTGACCGAATTATTCGCTCATCCGTAAGATTAGTTCATAGGCTTAAGCGACGGGATCATGCTTTAACTGACACCCACCAATGCAATATGAAATGGCTATCGTTTAGAAAACGGTGCCAATTTAGGCTTCTCTGCTTAACACATAAAACACTATTCCTAGGCAGACCTGCATACTTACGTGCATTGCTCACTCGTCGCAACATCCTCCCACATCTGCGCTCGTCTGATGCCATACTACTTGACTTACCTGTTACTCGTAACGTGATGCGTTCTCGCTCCTTTACAAGCATGGCTCCTACTACATGGAATCTGTTGCCTTACCGCCTAAGAAGATTGAAGTCGCCTCACGTATTTGCTAATAGTCTCAAAGACTATTTAAATTTAAAATTAAAGTAACCCTCTCCTTGATGTTGATCTGGTTCCATCTCTATTTTTATATATTATATTGCTACCTTATTTAATGTTATTGTTTCGTTTTGTTTGTTCGTTCACAACACCAGTGAGGGTAATCTTTCTTTACCATATTTGGTGTATAAATAAACCATCCTATCCTATCCTATCCTATCCTATATACATATTATAAATAACACAATTTTAAGTGAGAACAGGTTTTTTTTATATTAACAATATTAATCAAACAAAAAATAAAAATAATTATTTGATCATACAAAATATAAAAAATAACAACAACTTATTTTTATTAATTTAATATATACTATTTATTTATAATTTTTATCTATTTAATATAAAAGTTTAATTATAATTATAATTATATTAATTACTATTACTATTTATTATAATATATTATAATATATTATATAAATAAATTCTTAAATATAATTTGTAGTGTCCTTGTTTAAATCATTTTATAAATAATTGTTACTTTATACGTTATAAAAAACTATACAACTAGGTATAACTACTTGTAAACTTACATGTATTATGTTTACCTATACTATATGTTATATATTTTCTACATGGACATTTTTCATATATATATTATAATATTCAAGTTTTATAATATAAAATATAGAGATATCGCGATATATTCAACAGAAATATGTATCATTCCACCAAAAAAGTAATATAATTATCGATTTATAAATTGTGAATAGTATATTATGACAGGTTGTCGATAGTTGTTTATTTATAAATTATATAATATATCACGAATATATCAAATTCGGATGTTGTAGTACCACTAATTAAACATATATTTGTTATAGCATTAGTATCTATAATTTTATATAATTAGCATAATAATAATTGACATATTATGGTTACAATTATTTGATGACTATTTGATATATACATTTTATTAAATGCATACATTATATATGAAGTATGAATTTAATAAAATTGGTTTCAAGTTAAATTCTCCAAACGTAATTAATACATATAGAACATTATCAATAGACACTAGTGCCTATAGACAGATATACTTACTCACAATATAACATGAAACCTAACGTACAATGTACGTCGTACATATATTAACACACATACAAACTCGCACATTTGTGTTTAGTGCATATATGCTATTCTATAGAATTGCTACAAGATAAATATGGGTTTATTACATTCGTTGAGAACATTATGTTTAATAACACATACACACACACATATATACACATACACACATACATACACACTCACATACATTCACACATACTCTCACCCACACACATAAACATACACGAAGCATTATAACATATCGCTAGCAATTAGCGACTATACGCCGTACACTGTACGCGCTCGTGTGTGAGTGTGCGTGTGTGTGTGAGTGTGTGTGAGTGTGTGTGCGAGAGCGCGAATGTATACGCACCCGTATACATGGCGGCGTAGACGTCTTCGTGATCGCCCACGTAGGTGCGTTTAGAGGCGCTCTTGTAGGTGCCTTTACCCTTGGGGGTGGTACTGTCACCGTGTTCGTATTGAGATACGTCACGCTTCGATAGTTTAGATTTGTTTACTTTATCCGAAGCCTTCTGTATTATTATTTTATATTAATCATTTGTTTATATATATATATATATATATATATATATATTATGTATGATATAGGGGAAAGTCTCCGATTACCGACCCATAAATGATTATTTGTAATAACTTAATCAATATTAAATGTATTTATATGAAATTTTGTAATTAGAATAATATTATAACAATGCATAATATTGCTATTTTAAATTTTGGATGTAATTCTATTTACAAGAATAAACAGGGAGGTCGGAGATAATCGGAGATTTTCCCCTACCTATTTTGATATATTTAATACACAAAAACTCTCTGTTACAAGTACGCTAATATCTAAACGTAAGTTTATATTACATCGATAACGGGTATTCAATTTACAAACTCGTAGAATTAATCTTAGAATTATAAAATAATACGAAAATCAATTTGAAAAAGGTTATTCTAAAACCATATACTAAAATGAACGTATAACATATATTATGTGCTTATATCACATGTATACATATATATATATATACACGTATAGAGAGATATAGATAAATATCGCGTTGCTGATATTGTATAACGTGACGATATCTTAGTAGTAATACCAATATTCAATACTAGAGTATATAAGTAAAGGTCGACGCTGATTTAATTGTAAATCAAACTGTCAATCAATACGATCACGTGACAATCAATACTATCACGTGACTTCACTGGATATGCGTGTACCTGGCAGTTGATTCTCAATGCTTGAGCTCTTTCTCCGTCTTCCATTCCGACTAGAGAAAGGCTAGCAGCCACATTCGCTACCTTCTGCGTGTGTGAGTTTGTTTATGAGTATGTATATGCGTGTGTGTGTGTGTGCGAGTGTGTGTGTGTGTGTGTGTGCGAGTGTGTGTATGCGTATATTTAACCAATCAAATAAATCGTAACTTATAATTACGAATACTATTATGGGGACAATATGAATCATTCAATTTTCTCTGAAACTTCTATGACTTTATACGTATACGAGAAATAATTCGAGTAGCAGAAATATCCTATCAGCAGTACATGCATGCCGATATGATGTGCTATACATTACATTGCGCGCTCAGAGCCTCACGTTAAGCAACACACAATAGATCTTTAAGGCGATAGGCCCTGTATTGATATATCTAATAATATTCGGATGACTTCATTGATATTACGTGAATATATATATATATATATATATATATATATATTTTGTTATTGTTATTGTTATTTTATTTTGGTGGAGTCCTTTCATCCCATCCAGGAACTTCGATGAAGTTTTCAATTATAATCATATGGCTCTATATATTATAATGTAATACTAAGCCCCTCCATGTTAAGAATCCGTGGTTTTAACGAGATCCGATCATTTATTTATACACCATTTTATAATATAACTTCTAAATAATATTCGAAGACCTATTTCAATAATTCTGACTATAGTCTCGAACCCGCGCCCTACTGCTCGTGTGGCCGACTCCTCAGACTACCGAACCACACCCGTAGTTCATATATATATATATAAACTATTTTAATAATTATACATTTAATAATTTCAAAAGCTATTCTTCAAGTCACATATCTATTGAACGTAGGACCCACCTCGTATGTCTAGGACGCGCATCAACATATGTAGCTCGTAAGTACACTTTAGATTACACATTACACTACTTTGATAGTAGTATACTTGTGGATACAACTTATATTATATAATACAGCTACGTATATACATATATATATATAAATGAATTTTGTAATGTGAACACACGTGTAACGTATACTTAAATAAGTAAACTACTATAGTATATAGTATACTATAATGAACTATAGTACTGTACTAATGTATACTGAATATTGCCTACTTGTATCGGTCCCCGTAATTACCATAGTATATATTTATCCTGAATATCTGTAGACACCTATTTAAAACACAATAATAGTAAGCAACCGGTTAAACTCTATAGTTCGTGAAACAATAGGCAACAACAATAGGCAACGACCTATAGTTTGATTACTTACGCGAAAATGTACATATTAATATGCATAACGTAGGACATTACATACGATTTAGTATTTACTAAATATATAGGTCGACATATCCATCAGCACACATTACACGTACTATGTTCGTATGTTCTGAATACTAATACCGCATGCATATACACCATTGCTTTTGTTGGTCGTCTAAATCTACACATGTATTACATAACATGTATTACGTATACAACATTACTAAAACGTACGTATATTATAATTATTGGATTGTTTACTATGGAAGTTAAAAACTATTAAATAATTTTAGTAAATATGTATTAGTGTATTGATTTTGTAAAAGTAGTACTTTTTTGTATCTTTTACACGTCAACGAATCTCGAATGTGCCCTTAACTTAACGATTGCGGTGTTAATCTTATACACAATTATATACCTTACTTATAAATATATATATATATATATATATATATATATATATATATGCATATTACACAGATATATAATTAACAAAGTATAATAGTTGTACGAGATTGTTACTACAACACGATAGTTCTCTCAAGACGGTATTGTTTATATAGATCGTAAATACATCGATGACGGGGTGGAATGTATTTAGTCGATACGGGTGTACCCCGCTATAGCGAGGCGTGTTAGCCAATAGAGAGGCAAATAGTATAATAAATCTTTAAGTAACTATACGATAAGTACATATTTTCCATAATAAGACGAGTTCGGTAATCATAACATGAACTATACCGTAGAATATATGATATAATGTACGGTGTGTCAAGAACGTGACATTACCAGCGGGTGAGCTATTTAATAGATGATATATAACATAATATAAGATACTATTGTGTAAATAGGACGTTACTCGTTTGATTAAAGATGCGCTAGAGCACATCTTCCGTAGAACGAGACGACTGGAGAAATTGCGTTACTCCGGCGTCCTTGATCCCCGTACAATTTACGAGTCACGTGATAACAAGTAACAAGTAACAAGTATATAACATAAGCTAGTATGAGATACTATATCGCCTATTGGCATACCTTCTTATCGTCTAGTTTCGCTCTTTTCAGGTCGCGATTCATCTTAGCCATATTCTCGGCGACGTATTCTTCGAGTTTGTCGCGTAGCTCTCGTTCGTCAGGTAATGATGAGTCATCATCAGCGGCTGCTGGATTACAAGCTGGTGAGTCACCTGTTGCAGTCTTACGGGCGCGGGCGAGAAGCCTGGCACCCCCGCGTTTCTTGTACATCTTCAGTATGTCGGCTCGCTTATCACACGATTCCTTAAGTACAACATTATCATATATACGATATATATATATGAATGTATTTTAATATAAATCTACATATTAATAGAAAAAGAATATTTTCAAAATGCAAACGTTAAATAACGTTTATACGCGTCAAGATGAAATAATAAAACGAATAAATAATCACTCGAATAATAATAAATTTAAAAATAAGAAATTATAACGTTAACATATATAGGATATAATGGACATTTAAAGGTAATGTAAGCGGGTAGTAACATTTCGTTGCAAGAGATTAGCCTCGATAACGCTACAACTGGGAACTGCGCAGATCTGAGCAGATCCTGCCGCTGCTCCGTTCTCACGGTTAATCTTGTTCTGTCGGTCCTGTAGGGGGCGGTAGGGGTGATGTGTATGTATATACATATATGTGTATTTATGTGTATATATATATATTACTTACATATATCTCTTAGGAACATACATACAATGTATACGTACGTTGTACGTCATGCACTGCATATACATCATTACATATACAACGAATCAACTATGTAATCACTTATTATCAATACATTATTATATATCGGATAGCTATTATATATATACAATTGTATATATTTAACTTAAGTTAAATATATATATATATATATATATATATATATATATATATATTACTACAGTGTACCTATAGGTAATTATATATTGAAGAATGAGCTACCACAACAGAAAATATTAATATTATTTTGAAGCCCTTTAGAAGAAAACAGTATATAAATATCATTGTAATTTAACCGAAAAAATTACAATTCTCTAATACATATTATTATTACTATATATAGGTAGTGTTACGTAATAAGTTGAATATACTCGACTACATGTACCTCCTCCTCATTACTATCGTCGATTACTTAGAGATTGTTATTTAGGTAAATCGGTAGTTTAAAGTAAAATGTAGATATATTTCTACAATCAATGTAGATATATTTTCTAATTACATAAAATGCAATGAGGTATATCAAATTATTATTTTTGTTGTTACTATAATAAAATATATCCCATTATAAATATTGATTTATCTATCTATAAACACCATATATGGTATACTATAGTTACATATATTGGTACGGTATCAATATAATTACCATAGTTACCGCTTAGTTACCGCTTAGTTACGTAATAACACACTAGATACATAGCTATTGTTGCGCGACTAACCACCAGGCTAGCGTGAATACGTTCTGCTTTCCTGTTCATAGGAGTATCCCTCGGTACATACATGTCACGTGATCTATTAGTGTGGAGTTATAAGTATAAGTACCTTACCATATATATTGTTATTGTTGTTATTTTATTGTTATTTTATTTGGTGGAGTCCTGGTGGAACTTAGATGAAGTTTTCACTTATAACCATATATGGCTCTAATGTCCCTTCGAAGCCGCTCTCGTGTTAAGGCATCCATGGTTTTAACGAGAGCCGATCATTTATTTATACACAATTATATAAGATCACTTCTAAATAATATTTTAAGACCCATTTTATAAAATTAATTAATGGTCCGGACGAGGGTCGAACCCGTGTCCTACTGCTTGTGTGTCTGACGCCTTAGCCACTACGCCACAC